>BLSH010037727.1:888189-910735 GCA_018402905.1 Glandirana rugosa
TCTTCACTACCGTTGGTTTTTCCGGTGGAAGACGCTGTCTTCAACATTCCCCTAGCGGGACTAGGAAAGTATTCCACCAAAAACTTCTTGTCTTTTGTACAAGGTGTGCGACATGTGGCGCCTAGGGTGAGATCCCCGATGGCCCCATGGGTTCTGAATCTGGTGTTTTTCTGTTCTTCAAAAACCACCTTATGAAAGGATCAGGGCGATCCCCTTACAACTTCTGTCGCAGAAGGTGGCCTTTTTGGTTGCCATCACTTCTGCCAGACGAGTGTCGGAATTGGCTGCCCTATCGTGCAGTCTCCTTATTTGGTGATACATAAGGATAAGGCGGTCTTGCGACCCCTTCCTTCTTTTCTTCCAAAGGTAGTATCTTCTTTTCATATCAATGAAGATATTTTTCTACCTCATTGTGCCCTCGTCCATCGCACCCGAAGGAATTCGAGTTGCATGCCTTGGACGTAGTTAGGGCCTTACGGGTGTACTTGGCTGCTACAGCTTCTTTTCCAAAAGCTGACGCCTTGTTTGTTCTGCCAGAGGGCCCGCGCAAAAGTTTGGCGGCCTCTTCGGCTACGAATTCTCAGTGCATTAGAAAAACCGTGACCCATGTGTATTCTGTTCGGGGCAAGGTTCCCCCTTTTCCGGTCACGGCTCATTCTACCCGGGCGGTTAGTACTTCCTGGGCCTTCAGACACCAGGCCTCGGTGTCGCAGGTGTGCAAGGCGGCCACTTGGGCCTCGGTTTACACTTTTCTCTATGTTTTTACAAAGTTGATGTGTTTGCATCTTTGGATGCTGCTTTTGGCCGCAAAAGTTCTGCAGGCGGCAGTGGCGCATTTGGCGCCTCCTCAGAGGTTCAGTTGGGTACAGTTGTTTGCGTTTACCCACCCCTCTTTTTGACACAGCTTGGGGACGTCCCCACAAAGTCATGAAGAGCTGCGTCTGTCAGTGTACGTAGGAGAAAAAGGGATTTTATTATAACTTACCGTAAAATCCTTTTCTCCGAGTTCACTGACAGACGCAGCACCCACCCCTCTGGGCTCTGTTTTGGTACGGCTTGTGTACAAACTGGAGAGCTCTTCTGGGAGGGGGGTTTTAATGTAGGAAAAGAGGACGGCCCCCAGGGGAGGGGCCAGCTGAATTCTTTTCCCTGCCTAGTTAACTCCTCGTAAGACGAACATAAAACCCCACAAAGTCATGAAGAGCTGCATCTGTCAGTGAACTCGGAGAAAAGGATTTTACGGTAAGTTATAATAAAATCCCTTTTTTACTTTTGTGATGGTGTATGTCCCCCCGCCTTTCACCTTGGAGGAATAATGGCAAAGATATTGTCGGAAGCTGAAAGCTCTCTTATAGTAGCTGGAGATCTGAACATAGATCTGTCCCCTGATATAAACAGACTTCATGCTAACTCCGCCTGCAGTTCCCCACTAGAGGCGTATATGCTTAATTATGACCTGGTGTAGGCCTGGAGATGGAAGCACCCGGATACCCGCGCCTACTCATGTTACTCGTCTACATATACAACTTTATCTAGACTGGATATGTGCTTTTTGTCTACAAATATGTTACTGAAAGTGGTGAATGTGTGCTATTTCCCTAGAGCGATCTCGGATCACTCCCCACTAATGCTGGCCCTGGAGCTGTCCCGGTCAGATGGATATCTACCCCCGGCGGCTGAGCCCTTTGTGGCTAAAGGAGGAGAGATCCTCTGCTACCCCCATTGGTGATTTCTGGAATGCCAATACCGATGAGGTGCCACTGGCAGTGACTTGGGATGCCTTCAAGGCCACTCTACGAGGGTCCACTTCAGAGATGATTAAGAAACTAAGACGTGATAGGGAATGGAAGCTCAGGGAATGTGAAAAAGCCGCTACAGAAGCTGAGGTTGAATATATTAGCAATCCGTCCTTGCATAATTTTGGGGTGTGGAGAGATTTCGCTAGACAGCTAGAACTGGTGCTGATTGAGAAAACCCAAGAAAAGCTCCTATATCAATCCCAACAAATATTCGAATACGGGGACAAAAATAGTAAACTATTGGTTTACCTCGCACACTCTCAACAGGCCCCCATTTCTATTCCCCGTAATTTAAATGAACATGGGACATTATGCACCTCACCGGAAGAGATAACCAAAGCATTCCTTCATTTTTACACAAATTTGTACTCATCCTCGGTGGACTATGATGTAGAGGAGGTGCAAGGGTACTTAGCAAGGATCCCACTTACAACCCTGTCTCATGAGGGGATGCTAGAACTGGAGCTCCCTATTAAGGCACCAGAGACAGAGATGGTGATGCACTCTCTCCACCCCAATAAAATTCCAGGGCTATATGGCTACCCAGTAGAATGGTATTGCACCTACCAAGAATTATTTGCACAAAAGTTGTTAGAGGTATAGAATGATGCATTTGACAAAGGTATGCTCCCTGCCTCCCTCAGGGAAGCTCTGATTGTCTTGATACCCAAGCCGCACTAGGACCATGACCTATGCGAATCATACCGCGCTATATCACTTATCAATGTTGATGCCAAAATACTTGCTAATCTTCTTGCCAAAAGACTTAACAAGGTGATTGCCTCCATTATTCATCCAGACCAAACTGGTTTCATACCAATGCGATCGACAGCCATCAATCTTCAACGGTTGTTCACGATTTTACAAACTGCAGGACCCGAACTAGATACCAGACTTATGCTGTCCCTAGACAAGCATAAAGCCTTTGATTCTATTAAGTGGCCCTATCTTATGGCAGTCCTTGAGCGGCTGGGCTTTGGCCCTAGGTTCATGGCATGGGTAAAAATATTATACACTGGTCCCTTGGCCTGTTTGAGAGTGAACAATGGTGTGTCTGATGTCTTTGAGATAAAACGTGGCACGGGCCTGCTGTTTGCCATGGCTATAGAACCATTGGCTGCTATGATTAGGGGAGACCGGAAGGTGCAGGGATGCCGGGTGAATGACTTGGAGGAAAAAACCTCCTTATACGCAGGTGATCTGCTGTTATACCTAGCTGATGATGGAAGGTCCTTTTCCCGTGCCATGGACTTGATCTCTGGCTTTGGCAGATACTCTGGGTGCAGGGTCAATTGGGGAAAATACGTTGTTTTTCCTATGGACCCTGCCTTTTCTCCCCAGATACCAGTGGATGCCCCCCTGAAAGTGGTTCCCAAATTTCGATACTTAGGGGTGGAAATTCAACTGCCCCTAAGTACATAGATCCCTAAAAATCTTGAACTGGTGGTGGCCCGTTTGCGGACTAATCTACAGACGTGGGCCAAACTGCCTCTTAGCTTATTGGGGCGTATCAATATTTTTAAAATGATATCCTCCCTAGATTTCTTTACATACTATGGCATGCCCCAATATATATCCCCAAAAAATATTTACAGAAATAAATGGAATACTCCTCTCATTCATATGGGGGTCTAGGCCACCCCGGGTCTCTTTAGAATGGATAGGAATGGGTTTAGAATGGGTAGGAGTGTGTCGCCATAATGCTATAGATGCTACAAGGCAGAGGGAGACTACTTCCATATGGTATGGCCGTGCCCACATGTAGCAAGGTTTTGGAGAGCAATATCAGTATTTTTGGAAGATAAGTTGGCCTTCCCGAACATGTACTCTCCAGCTAGATGCCTTTTGGGAGTCTTGGGAGATGAAGAACTCCCAACCTACAGAAAGACTATGCTTAAGACAACATTTTTCTTTTCTAAAAAAGCTATAGCGATTAAGTGGAAAGATCCGGTGCTTCCATCTCTTCAATTTTGGATAGATCTGATTAACAGGGCCCTGCCATTAATTACATTAACATATATTTCAAGAGGGTGTCTCAGAAAATTTGAAAAGGTCTGGTCAGGATGGATTAACTCAGTCTCAGGGGATATTGTAGTATAACTTCTATTTGTGTCTACAGACTTAATATATAAAACTAAGTAATAATAACGTATACAAGTAGACTCTGTTTTGGTTCACACTTAAATGTATTCTTTCATTCCACATAAAGTTTACAACACGAATGTTAATATGATTTATGTTAACCACTACGGACCTGTAATGTACAAATGTATGCTCAAATAGACGTGTTAATGTTATCGAAATCGACATCGAATGCATATTGACTGTTATTCTCCTTACTGTACATACTATGCAAAATCAATAAATATACCCTTTAAAATAAAGTTTAGAGAAGAAATTCTTCAAAGAGCAGACATTCGCTATGGTCTTCATTCAGGAAGTGGAAAGTTTTGTGCATGGAGAATAGTGTGTAAAAAATAGTAATTAAAGACTAAAGCCTCGTACACACGGTTCAACGGCCGTATACAACAGGTCGTACTAACGACCGTCGTATATGTAATCGATCGTTCGTATGCGCGATTTGAACAGCTGAACATACGACGGTCATACAAGGGGAGTTGTATGAGCAGACTAGAAAACTTGGTCGTGCCAACAAGCTCTCATACGACCGTTGTATCGTGTGTACAGAGCAGTTGGTACAACAAGTTGTATTGTGCTAAACATGCATGCTCAGAAGTCAGGAACGGCCGGATGCTAATTACATGCACCTGAACGTTCTTCTGCGGACGTACGATCGTGTAGTGCAGTCAGTATGCTAGACACAACAGCCAACATACGATTTGCAACGATCGTAGGTACGATCGTCGTCCCGTGTGTACGAGGCTTTAGGCTTAAGCTTACCCAAAAGTTCTAGGCTTAGGAAGAGAAATATTTCAATGAAAGGAGGACACAGTGGCACATGGAACCAATCTCACTGAAAGTAGGTAGTATCCCTTTTGCTGATTTTTTAAACAGATAGAGCCATTGGCTTAATTCTTTGTGCTGCACAAAATAGACAGTAGCGGTAGAATTGCCTTCATACTTTATGAACACCGAAGAAATTACACTTTGCTACAATGTAAAGTAGTAAGTGTACAGCTTGTATAACTGTAAATTTCCTGTCACCTCAAAAAAACTCAACACAGCCATTAATGTCTAAACTGCTAGCAACAAAAGTGAGTACACCCCTAAGTGAAAATGTCCAAATTGGGCCCAAAGTGTCAATATTTTGTGTGGCCACCATTATTTTCCAGCACTGCCTTAACCCTCTTGCGCATTGAGTTCACCAGAGCTTCACTGGTTGCCACTGGAGTCCTCTTCCACTTCTCCATGACAACATCACCGAGCTGGTGGATGTTAGAGACCTTGCGCTCCTTCCATTTGAGGATGCCCCACAGATGCTCAATAGGGTTAAAGCGGAGTTCCACCCTAAAGTGGAACTTCCGCTGGTTGGATTCCTCCCCCCTCAGGTGTCACACTTGGCACCTTTCGGGGGGAGGGGGAAGAGGACACCTGTCTTTAGACAGGTGTCCTTTTCCACACATCCGGGAGCTCTGGCCGGCGGACGCGGCCGCTGACGTCAGCAGCCCGGCTCTCTCCTCCCTGCTCGCTCTGCTTCTGGCCGCCCGGCCAGTAGCAGAGCACGGCAGAGCATCGCGCATGCGCGGTGAGGTGCCCGGCGTGAAGCTGTACTGCTTACACGTCCGGGTTCCCTTACCCGCGATGGAGGCGGCTGCACCTGACCCCCGATCCGAAGATCGGCGGCGGGTGCCGACATCGCTGGACTCCAGGACAGGTAAGTGTCCTATTATTAAAAGTCAGCAGCTACAGTATGTGTAGCTGCTGACTTTTAATTTTTTTTTTGACCTCGGACCTCCGCTTTAAGGTCTGGATACATGCTTGGCCAATCCATCACCTTTACCCTCAGCTTCTTTAGCAAGGCAGTGGTCGTCTTGGAGGTGTGTTTGGGGTTGTTATCATGTTGGAATACTGCCCTGTGGCCCAGTCTCCGAAGGTAGGGGATCATGCATGTTGGTATTCATTGTTCCCTCAATGAACTGTAGCTCCCCAGTGCTGGCAGCACTCATGCATCCCCAGACCATGACACTCCCACCACCATGCTTGACTGTAAGCAAGACACACTTGTCTTTGTAATCCTCACCTGGTTATCGCCACACATGCTTGACACCATTTGAACCAAATAAATTTATCTTGGTCTCATCAGACCACAGGACATGGTTCCATGTCCTTAGTCTGCTTGTCTTCAGCAAACTGTGTGCGGGCTTTCTTGTGCATCATCTTTAGAAGAGGCTTCCTTCTGGGATGACAGCCATGCAGACCAATTTGATGCAGTGGGCGGCATATGGTCTGAGCATTGACAGGCTGACACCCCACAGCTTCAAACTCTGCAGCAATGCTGGCAGCACTCCAATGTCTATTTCCCAAACACAACCTCTGGATATGATGCTGAGTACATGCACTCAACCTCTTTGGTCGACCATGGCAAGGCCTGTTCTGAGTGGAACCTGTCCTATTAAGCTGCTGTATGGTCTTGGCCACCATGCTGCAGCTCAGTTTCAGGGTCTTGGCAAACTTCTTATAGCCTAGGCCATCTTTATGTAGAGCAACAATTCTTTTTTTCAGATCCTCAGAGAGTTCTCCAAACCACCAAATTTAACACACCTGCTCCCCATTCACACCTGAGACCTTGTAACACTAACAAGTCACATGACACCGGGGAGGGAAAATGGCTAATTGGGCCCAATTTGGACATTTTCACTTAGGGGTGTACTCACTTTTGTTGCCAGCGGTTTAGACATTAATGGCTGTGCGTTGAGTTATTTTGAGGGGACAGCAAATGTACACTGTTATACAAGCTGTACACCATTTAAAGTGGGAGGGGCTTAAAGGGACACAGGGGCAGTTAAACAGAGTATGAAAATAAAGATAAAATGCAATCAGCGAAAATATATATCTAAAATAAATTAATGCAGCATGCACAAAAGATCTTCACAATAAATCTCATACATATATACACATGCGTGCAGCGCAAATGTCCAAAATTTATAAAGTGCTATGTGCAATCAGTTTATCCAAAGTGGACAACAAGACCCAGAAGACCAAATGAGAAAACGGAGCCTGTGTGTTAGTGGTAATGAAACCAATCACAGGTCACTCAGTGATGACCCTCCACCAAGAAAAGCCTTGCTTCACTCACCTCCAAAAGAGGACCCCTGACAGGAAGTCTCCAGCGCATGTTCCCTTTCAGGGAAAAACAACTTCCACACCAAAATAAAAGAGATCTAAGTGCTCACTGATTACTAAAACTCTCGTGCTTTATTTTATAAAAAACTACTCACATTTGATAGAAGTAAAAGCATCATATGCAGGGCCGCTGATAAGGCAGTACAGCCAGCCCTCATGTACTGGGCCCAAGCCCCACCAGTTCAAGAGGGGGGCTCAGGTACCTGCTGAGCCAGAGGGCTGGCTGAACTACCCTATTGCTGACACTTGTGGATCCAGTACAGCTGAGGATGCAGAGAAAGGAGGGACTTATGAATCTCTGTCCTCAGTCCCTTTCTCTGTCTCAAATGTGAGACATCAGGGGTTTGTTTATGTTGGAAGGACAACAGCATGCAATGTGTGCATTATACCTATCTATCCAGCAGGTGGAACTGTAGTGTGTATCTGTGGTGATGTAATCAGAGGAAGTGTTGTCTCTCTCAGTGTATGTAGTTGTATGTTCCTGTTTCCTATCTCCATGATGTAAAGACATTTTCTGCTATTTCTCCATAAAAGCAAAGCTATTGCTGCAATCAAAAAGCTTCCAGCGCATAATTTCAATACCCTGCTAACAGTTTAGACCCCTGATATTTCACCAACCCCCCTACCCCAACAGGGCAGTTAAAGAAATTTAACCCCACACTAGCACACCACAACAGCTCTGCACGTGGTTTTGAGGCACTTACAGAGCAGCACTATTTATTTGAATGGGTATTTAACAATGAGGGTATAGTTTCTGCATGGCATCGCACCGAAAATATCATGGGAAGGCTGTATGGGGCCCCCTGCTTTCTAACAGCAGCCCTGATCATATGCATCCTAATAGATCCAGCACATCAGCGGGTGACGTCGGAGCACTGCTCCCCCCCCCCCCCGGGATGACCTCGCCGCTGCTGTGCTGGATTTATTAGGATGCATATGATGCCTGTATACATGCGCTTTTACTTCTATCAAATGTGAGTAGGTTTTTATAAAATAAAGGATGAGATTTTTAGCAATCAGTGAGCACTTAGATCTCTTTTATTTCCATGCTGTCGGTGATATTACTAGAGATGCTATGGTAACCTGGGAGGATCAGTGCAGACCGGAGCAGTGGTGTGGAAGTTGTTTTTCCCTGAAAGGGAACACATGCTGGAGACCTCCTGTTAGGTCATGGGTCCACTTTTGGAGGTGAGCGAAGCGAGGTGTTTCTTGGTGGAGGGATCATCACTGAGTGACCTGTGATTGGTTTAATTTCCGCTAACACATGGACTCTGTTTTCTCCTTTGGTCTTCTGGGTCTTGTTGTCCACTTTGGATAAACTCTGATCATATGCATCCTAATAGATCCAGCACAGCAGCGGCAGACGTCAGAGCGCAGCTCCCCCCCGGGGTGACCTCGCCCATGCTGTGCTGGATCTATTAGGATGCATATGATGCCTGTATACATGCGTTCTTACTTCTATCAAATGTGAGTCGTTTTTTATAAAATAAAGGACGAGATTTTTAGCAATCAGTGAGCACTTAGATCTCTTTTATTTCCATGCTGTCAGTGATATTACTAGAGATGCGTTGGTAACCTGGGAGGATCAGTGCAGACCGGAGCAGTGGTGTGGAAGTTGTTTTTCCCTGAAAGGGAACACATGCTGGAGACCTCCTGTTAGGTCGTGGGTCCACTTTTGGAGGTGAGCAAAGCGAGGTGTTTCTTGGTGGAGGGATCATCACTGAGTGACCTGTGATTGGTTTCATTTCCGCTAACACACAGACTCTGTTTTCTCCTTTGGTCTTCTGGGTCTTGTTGTCCACTTTGGATAAACTCTGATTGCACATAGCACTTTATGAAGTTTGGACATTTGGACATCTGCGCTGCACACCTATGTGTATATAAACAGAATATAAGCCTGCTTCTTCTACTGTATTCACAGTGTGTCTATGCCACAGTCCTTGGATCACAGAATATGATTTGGTCCTTTTGCTGCTAGAGCCATTGTTGCATATTTGCACACCTGTTTAAAAATCATTTTAGGCCTCAAGATGACTTAAAAGCCCCAAAACATTATACAGTATATTTTCTGAAAGCAGAGACCCTGGAGAATAAAATTGTGGTAGTCCCAATTTTTTATGTCTCAACGGTTTATCAAGTGCAAAATGTTGGTAAAAAAAATATAATAAGGCTTTTTTTCAGGGCACACTAACACAATATATTACTGCTTTTTTTGGGGTAAAATAAAAAAGACGAAATTGAATAGTATAGAGCAAATAGAGGAATCCCCACCCCTAAGGCAGAAAGGGAGGAAAATTGTACACTCTGTGGACTCTGTCTGGTGCATAGGGACTAAAAATATCTTCACCAAATTTTATTTTGCCTTCAAAATGTGTAACTTGCATGGGACCTCCACCATGCTTTACTGTTGCTGCTATTTTAAATTTTGGGCCTTCTTGGAGTCAGTCCTTCTTATTCACAATACGCTCCAGCACTAAGGCCTCTTTTACACTTGTGGTACCCTCTGAATATTGATCTTTGGCAGTTGATGCTTTCAGTAAATGCATGTGTATGAATGTTAGTTTTTTTTTTCTTTTACAGGGAAACCAGACCGCATTGCATCGGGCAGCTGTGGTGGGACATAGTGATATTCTTGCAGTATTGATACAAGAAGGTTGTGCTTTGGACAGACAGGATAAGGTATTACAACTGGCTAAAAATGAATTGAAAAAAGCTAATAAAAGAATTATTTTAAATAATTATTTTACTAGTTACTAAACAAATAGTAAATAGAAATGTTCTTTAATCCATTAAACTAACCTTCCCATGCACAATATTGTAGAGCAGCAATAGTAATAAAGTGCACACTACTCTGCGATTTATTTTTACTCCCCTCAGGGCATTCTAACATATAATCTTGACTTTAATGGCAAATTTGAGAGTTGGCCCACTTGTCGCCAACACCTGTTTATTAGTTATTAAGTATTTCCCCTTTATCAGAGCCACAGCAGTAGAGAGGTTCACTGGTAGTCAGCTGGAAATGTACAAGCAGATCTCCCTAGTGGATGATGTAAGTTTACCTGAGGTGCAGTGTCCAAGCACTAACTGGTATTCATCAGAGCTCCTGATGGTGGAGATTGGTTTTGCTGCTATACCAGGGGCTGTACCAGGTCACGGGCCTTAGGATTGTGTCCCACCAGGGGGGGAGAAAGCTGGGGTCTGGTAGCAGATATAGCAGATAGGGATCGAGTAGAAGCATAATTGGTAAACATGGCAAAGTTCAATAACAAGTAGTAGCTGGTTGGGCTCAGACGAAAGCTTAGCCCATGAAAAAGCCAAAGGACAGTCACATGTAGCAGCTGGATGGGATCAGACAAAAGTGTAGTCAACAAAGAAGCCAAGGATCAGTAACGGGTGTTGGCAAAGATAATGACAGCAGCAGGTGTGCAAGGGAGCGAAATATCAGCTGGACAGATCACAATAATCTTGCAAACAGGAAGAGACATGGCTTAAATTAAGAAGTTCATGGGCGAAGCAAAGGGTTCAGAGTTCAAGTAAAACAAGACAAGGTTGTCTAAGGAATCGAGCAGGGAGCTATCCAGTATCCCTAGTGGCAAAGTGAGAGGAGCCACAGTCAGACACCACAGAGATCGCAGGACACCTGGACTTCCACCATAAGCTGCAGTGTCATCAGGTCTGTGTATATACTTGTCCTATTCATGCAGTTTAATTTGCTTCCAACTAACGCTCAGTCTACGTTATTCAGAGGTTTCATTTTATTGTTTGTATTGTATTTGTATTGAATTTTTAGCCTTCTGTAGTAGATCCAGAACTGGCTCCAGTCTCACCATGGTGACTGGCTGCTGCCTTTTGAAGCTTCCAATGCCTGAAGCTGTGTGTGTGGGAGAATGCCTGGAAATTATCAGTGATAACAGTCTGTTCTGGTGGTCAGCACAGGCAGATAAAACTTCCCCTGTTACCTGCTGAAGGCTTCACAGAGTGCTGGAGGCTTCACAGCACGACAGCCAGACACCCTGGTGGGCCAGGAGGGTGCAGGCTATCATGAAACTTTAGAAAATTACATCAGTGTTACTAACAAAAGGCATAATGAACTGTTATGCAAGCACAGCACCATTAAGTTCTAATTAAAAACATTTTATTTATGTGAGTAGCCTGAAAAGTGTTTCTTGATGACAATATCACTTTACGAGCAGTAACAGTGGGAGAGCAGTTGTTACCAGGAATCTTTATATTTGCATATCGTAAAGCTCCAGGTCTTAAAGTGTTACTAAACCCAGTAATATGAAAATAGTTTATCTGCTCCCCCACAGTGCCCACAGCTTATAAATCTTCTTTTTACATTAAAATACTGCCACTATATACTTTTTTGGCTGATCTTTATACCACGGTCACATAATAGACTTGCAAGGTCTGCCCAGTGCTCAGTTTTCCAGGTAGGAGATTTCCACTATAGCCTGTATACACGCCCACATGTGTGATGTCAATATTATGTGACCTGGCTAGCTCTGAGAACAAGGAAATGTTCTCTCCAGCAATGGAGACCAAACTGAGGATGTGCAGGAGGATTACCCTCACTGTGTATTCTATGTCTTTGTCAAGAGAGACAGTGCAGGTGGGAAGTATTTGTCCATTCAGGATCAAAGAGCCTTTTTACATAATGCAGAGGATTAACCCCTTAAGTTCCACAGTGAGTATAACAAGCATGCTATTCTGCATATACAGACAGTTTTTACTGTTGTGGGTTTAGTAACACTTTAAGGACCTTAAGGGGGCATGCTCAAGACATTGGAGGGCACATGCAGACATCCAGTATTTGTTATATTTGCGGTTTTACCTCATTTTTGAATGGATATTCCCTAACAATAAAAATCGAATACCTACCAGAATCCAGCCTCTTTTAAAACATGACATGTTCATATTGTGCAAAGTATTGCAATTAAGCACTAGAAGCTTCTAGTTGCAGAGAATATTTTACTTTCATGGAGGAGTATCAGAACATAAACAGGAACTTAATAACAAACGAGTACACAGAGGATAAATGGTACTTCCCCTCATATCATAGAATACATTTACTATACTATATAATACTACAGCACCACCTGCTGGTATAGACAGGTATAATGTATATAGTATATATAGCCATTTTATAAGAAAGCTAATTGCTGTTGTACTCCCAACACCCCTTCTCAACAGCATGTGCTTTGTCAAATTATATTCAGCTTCTTCTGGAAATAAGTATGAGGTTCCTTCAATAAAGATTTGGTGAGTGCATCAGCAGTCATCTCCTCTGACGGGCAGTATTGAATGTCAATAACTCCTTGCTCTTGATTGTCCCTCAGTAGGTGATACTTGACATCAATGTGTTTGGTCCTGGAATTGAATCTTTCTGATTGCGTAAGCTTTATACATCCCTGGATGTCTTCAAAAATGGGAATTGGTTTTGACATGTCTATCCCAATGTCCTTGAAAAGTTGACAAATCCATATAGCTTCTTGACATGCGTATGCTGCTGCAACGTACTCTGCTTCAGTTGAAGATAGAGCGACAGTTGCTTGCTTTCGACTAGACCAACGTATGGTTCCTTCCCCATACTGGAAGATGAATCCATTTGTGGATTTGCGATCTGTGCAGCCCCCGGTCCAATCAGCATCCATATATCAGACTAGTTTTGGTTGCTAGTAACCGTAACTTCATCTGAATTGTTCCTTTGAGGTACTGCATCACTCTCTTTACTGCATTCCAGTCAAGCTGACAGGGAGCTGAAACTTTCCTGCATAGTATGCCCACTGCTGTGGCTATGGCTGGTCTTGTCACAGTGGCAACATATAGTAGCTTACCGATTGCTCTGCGATACATGTAATTTTTGGGTAGCAAGTTTTCTGCTTCATTGCTCTTTTGATAGCCTGGTTCCATAGGAGTTTTCGTTTCCCGTGTATCTTGCATATGGAATTGTTCCAAGATTTCATAGATTTTCTGAGATTGGTTGAGAAGATAACTTCCATCTTCTTCTCTCCTGGATTCCCAGATAGTAGCAAATGTTCCCCAGCTCTTTGATTTCAAAATTTCCTTTTGGCTTGTGAACTATCTGATTGTAATCCCCTTTTTGTTCAAAACAAGTTATAATGTCATCAACATCGATAAGGATGTATATCCATCTGTCTTCTTGATTTCTGGAGTAGAGACAGGGGTCTGCTTTATGTCTTGACAATCCTTCTCTGGTAAGTACTTCATTGACTTTCTCATTCCACATCCTTGCAGATTGTTTAAGACTGTAGATGCTCTTCTAAAGTTTACACACAAGGTTGTCTCCTTGCTCAAACCCTGGTGGTTGCTCCACATAGAGATCTGCCTTAATGTCTCCATATAGGAAAGCAGTTTTAACATCTGGGTGTTTCACTTGCATGCCTTTTCTGGCTGCAACGCTAAGAAGCACTCTGATGGTGGAGTGTTTTACAATAGGAGCGAATGTTTCATCGTAATCTTCACTGAATTTCTGGGAGTAACCCTTGGCAACTAGTCCGGCTTTGTATTTGTGGATATTCCCTTCTGTGTCTGACTTTACTTTGAAAGTCCACTTACTTCCTATAGTTTTGCAGTTAGGAGGGAGCTCTGTGAGTGTCCAGGTTTTATTTTTTGAAGTGACTTTAATTCTTCTTCTGTTACCTTTCTCTATTTATTGGCTTCACGTTTTGGCAGGTTTTCTATGTATTCCCAGTATGTTGGTTCAAGTATGCTGTGTGTTTTGACAGTGTATGACAGCTTGCAGGGTGGTATCCCTTTTGTAGTCCGAATGGATCTTCTGATTTCAAGCAGTTCAGCAGGATCTGGTGGGGAATTTGCTTTAGGCATTGTGAGTCCCACCTCTTGTTCTGACTCTTGCACAGGTTCACTTTGATCAACCTTTTCTTCTGGTTTGCTTGGCATATTCCCTTCACAGCTTTCAGGGATCAGCGTTTCTGGTGATGGGTTCTCATTAAAATAAACACTACGGCTTATTGTAACTTTGTCAGTCTTTGGGTGTAGGATTCTGTAACCCTTAGTTTGCTCACTGTAGCCTACTAAAATGCCCTCTATGGCTCTGTTCTCCACCTTGATTCGCTTTTCACTTGGAATATAGGCATATGCTTTACATCCAAACACTCTGATGTGCCCTATGCAAGGCTTTGATCCATGCCACATTTCAAATGGAGTACTTTAACCTCCCTGGCGGTATTCCCGAGTGTGGCTCGGGGTGGAATTTCAGTACCATTAGCGGTAACCCCGAGCCACACTCGGGATTGCATCGCTGGATCCAAGGCAGCGTTACTCACCTTGTCCCCTGGATCCGGCGATGTCCCCCGCCGTGTCTGCAGGCTGTGTCCTCCGCCCGATGCCTCTGTGTGCCAGGCTCTGTTCCCTGCGAGCATCGCGTCGCACGGGGGGCGGAGACCGGCGGCAAATTCAAAAAGTGAAACACACAGTAAACATACAGTACACTGTAATCTGTAAGATTACATTATTGTATGAAATCATTTCACATCTCCTTTGTCCCTAGTGGTTTGCCCAGTGCCCTGCATGCACTTTTATATTATATATGTCATTCTTTCTGCCTGGAAACTTGAGAATGTCCATGGCAACCAAAAAGTGTCCCTTTACGTCAAAAGTGGTTTTTGATCAGCTAGAAAACAGCGATAGTAAATAAGAATCATTTGCAGAATTGAGTGATACTGATTTTTGGGGAAATTTATCATCAGACACTGAAAGTGACGACAGCGACAATTCTGCAACTGAGCAAATTTCAGTGTTTTTGGTTTGATTACATTATTGAATAAATTTGATGACTATTACGTTATTATTTTTGATAATTATTTTTAGTTATTTATTATATTATCATTTATGATTTCATGTTTCAAACTTTATCATACCCGGAATGTCTACTAGACTCTTGTTTGGACAGATTTAAGTGAGTTATTCCTAAGAATTACAGGCCTACAATATAAAACGCCAAATTTCCATGCAAAATAATGTACCGCTTTCAGCACCAAAAATCTGAAATAATCATACCGCCAGGGAGGTTAATAGGTCTTGAGGGTATTCTGTTCTGCAGGTAGGTTGCAGTCATGACTGCTTCTTGAATGTCCTCTCCAGTGACTCTGGAAGCCTGGGTGCCTGCTGGGTATGCTGGGTGCGCTGGGTCCATAACATATTGTGCAGAGTATTGCAATTAAGCGCTAGAAGCTTTTTGGTTGCAGAGAATGCTTTACTTTCTTGGAGGAATACCAGAACATAAACAGGAACTTAATAACAAATGAGTACACAAAGAGGATAAACAGTACTTCCTCTCATATAGAATACATGTACTATACTCTATAATACTACAGCACCACCCGCTGGTATAGACGGGTATAATGTATATAGTATATATACAGGGTGGGCCATTTATATGGACACACCTTAATAAAATGGGAATGGTTGGTGATATTAACTTCCTGTTTGTGGCACATTAGTATATGTGAGGGGGGAAACTTTTCAAGATGGGTGGTGACCATGGCGGCCATTTTGAAGTCGGCCATTTTGAATCCAACTTTTGTTTTTTCAATAGGAAGAGGGTCCTGTGTTCAATGTGCTGCCCATTGTGTTGGATTGTCAATGCAACCCTCTTCTCCCACGCTTCACACACTGATAGCAACACCGCAGGAGAAATGCTAGCACAGGCTTCCAGTATCCGTAGTTTCAGGTGCTGCACATCTCGTATCTTCACAGCATAGACAATTGCCTTCAGATGACCCCAAAGATAAAAGTCTAAGGGGGTCAGATCGGGAGACCTTGGGGGACATTCAACTGGCCCACGACGACCAATCCACTTTCCAGGAAACTGTTCATCTAGGAATGCTCGGACCTGACACCCATAATGTGGTGGTGCACCATCTTGCTGGAAAAACTTAGGGAACGTGCCAGCTTCAGTGCATAAAGAGGGAAACACATCATCATGTAGCAATTTCGCATATCCAGTGGCCTTGAGGTTTCCATTGATGAAGAATGGCCCCACTATCTTTGTACCCCATATACCACACCATACCATACATTTTTTGGTGAAACTACGGATACTGGAAGCCTGTGCTAGCATTTCTCCTGCGGTGTTGCTATCAGTGTGCGAAGAGTGGGAGAAGAGGGTTGCATTGACAATCCAACACAATGAGCAGCACATTGAACACATTTTATAAGTGGTCAGAAACTTGTAAATAACTCATGAAAGAATAAAGTTACGGTAAAACCAAGCACACCATTGTTTTTCTTGTGAAATTCCCAACAAGTTTGATGTGTCACATGACCCTCTTCCTATTGAAAAAACAAAAGTTGGATTCAAAATGGCCACCTTCAAAATGGCCGCCATGGTCACCACCCATCTTGAAAAGTTACCCCCCTCACATATACTAATGTGCCACAAACAGGAAGTTAATATCACCAACCATTCCCATTTTATTAAGGTGTATCCATATAAATGGCCCACCCTGTACATTCAGCCCCTGTGTATGGCAACTGGTCTGACAGAAGCTGACCATTTGGCCGGCTTCTGTCGAATGTGCATACTGGAAAACCAGCGACCGGCTGGCTCCCGATCAGTGCTTTCAGCAAGCGGCTGAGAGCGATCATCAGTGTTCTGGCGGAAGGGCCGTCCCTTTGTCAGAACACAATAGAACAGCAGGGGAGATCTCTATACTAACATTGGATTGTTAGTACAGCGGCTCCGACGTTTGAACGTAAAAAAAAAAGGAATGGTATGTACCAGACTTTAAGCTGGCCATACAACTGTAGATTTACCAGTGAACATTTGTATAAACATTTGTAGAAAAAGTGTGCATAAATTCTCAGTAAATGTGATTCTTAAATACTTTTTTTGGTGGTTTGTGGCTACTAATCAATTTGTATATTTCTAATGGTAGACAATAGGCATCATATAGGAACATGTAACGGAAGGAAAGGGAACTGTCTACCTTCTGTCTACCTTACATCCCATCTCCTTTAAACAAAACCACTATAACTAGCTATCTTTGGGAGTTGAAGGCTAACCTTTTTGACAGTTGACAGCAGGAAAGCGCAGGGAGAATCTCAAGAGAATGATTAGCCCAATGAGCAGCCAGGTGGCACAATGAACTTATAGTTGAAGTAGTGAACAGAAGCATCACTTTGATGTGTTAGGCTGGGTTCACACTTATGTGAATTGGATGCTGATTTCCCGGCATCCAATTCGCAGAGCTCACTGCAGAAGGACCCTGTGTGTCGGTGGCCGAAACATTTTGTCCGAAAAATTGTATTTTCGGCACATTGCCAAAAGAAAAAAATTGCTGATAACCGCGCAGTAGTGGTGGCCACGCCTCCGGATGCCGCCCATTGTGGGGTGCCATCCTGCTCAAGGTCCTGTCCTCTCCTCTCTACTCCTCCCCTCCCTCCTCTTCTTGCAGGGCGGCAATCTCCCTGTGTCAGGGAGCTGAATTGCACGGGCTGCAGTAACAATGTCCCACCTCCTGTAATAGACGGCACACAGATCCAATGTCGGGACATTGAATCAGTGTGACGTATTACAGGAGGCACAGGGACATTGTTACTGCGGCCCCGTCAACATAAATCCAGCTCCTTGACACATGGAGATCGCCGCTCTGTTCTGGGCACAGGCAGGCTGCATCCACAGGCACTGGTGAGGCTGCATCTTATGGGCACAGGAAGGCTGCATCTTATGGGCACAGGCAGGCTGCATCTTATGGGCACAGGCAGGCTGCATCCACAGGCACTGGTAAGGCTCCATCTGAAATGCACTGGCAAGGCTGCATCTGACTGGTGAGGCTGCATTTAATGGACACTGGTGAGGCTGCATTGATCTCTTGTATCATGTCTGCAGTCTCTGACCATCTCCTGTACTATGTCTGCAGTCTCTGACCATCTCCTGTACTATGTCTGCAGTCTCTGACCATCTCCTGTATGATGTCTGCAGTCTCTGACCGTCTCCTGTAGTATGTCTGCTGTCTCTGACAGTCTCCTGTAGTATGTCTGCAGTCTTTGACCATCTCCTTTACTATGTCTGCAGTCTCTGACCATCACCTGTACTATGTCTGCAGTCTAACCATCTCCTGTATCATGTCTGATAGAGGTGCACCGAATGTAAATTTTGCTAATACTATTAGCAGTTTGTTTAACTAAGAGATTGCAGACTTGATAGAAGAGATGGTTAGAGACTGCAGACTGCATTTCTCTTGAGCTTTTCTTGCACTAAAGGTGCCAATAATGACCAACAATAAATTCATATTGATTTAAATTGTTTGTATTGATTAAAAAGTTGAATATAATACAATTATATATAAAAATATCAATATTATTTAAAAACTGTCATTTTCGTTTTCGGCCAAGTGCATCCTTCATTTTCGGTTTCGGCACCAACATTTCTATTCGGTGCACCACTAGTTTCAGGTCCAAATTCAGGCAAAAATTCGGACCCAATTCACACCTGAAATGGTGAACAGGGAAGCACCGGACCCCTTGCTGCGAGCCGCTCTGCAAATAGTGTGAACCCAACCTTACAGTTTTGTAAATTATATGAGTGTCTGAACAAAGTAAAAAAACGAAATTTGCCACCACCCATTTTGTAATCTGATTGTACAATCACTTTTTTGGTATACCAAAAGTAACGGCCCGTACACACAGTACAATTCTTGGCAGAAAAAAAGTCATACAACAGCCTGTTGTGCGATAATCCGAACGTTAGTACGCACCATTCGACAGCCGATTTTCAATTATCATCCAACAGAAGTTGTATGAGAAGGCTAGAAAACTTTTGTCTGCCAACAAGGCGTGGTCTGATTTTCGGCCCGTGTGTACAGAAGTTGGCCCAACAAAAGTTGGAAGTACAAACACGCATGCTCGGAATCCAGGAAGTATTCAGTCGTGTAAACCTGCGTCTGTAATTCACATTCACCTGAACTTCTTCTTTATACGCTCCAATCGTTTGGCTTTGTCGAGCGATAATTTGACTACCGTCAGTACACTAGACAAAATTACGGACAGCCAATTTTGAGAAAAGTTGGACATGCGGTGGTACGACAATCGCATCGTGTGTACGAGGGTTTACAATTCAGTGGCCTTCCTTATTGGATATAATGGGGTTTATTTACTAAAGGCAAATCCACTTTGCTCCACAAGTGCACTGCTAGTGTTCCATAAGTGCACTTGGAAGTGCAGTCGCTGTAGATCCGAGGCGGACATGCAAGGAAAATAAAAAACAGCATTTTTGTTTGTACATGATTGGATGATAAAATCAGCAGAGCTTCCCCTCATTTCAGTTCTTCCCCTCAGATCTACAGCGACTGCACTTCCAAGGGCACTTGTGGAGCAAAGTGGAGTTGCCTTTAGTAAATCAACCCCTATGTCTTGTTTAGCTATACCCTTGCACTACGTGGCTGTTAATAAATCTAATTTAGTATATACACAGATTTTACAATTAGATTGTAATGTGTGTGGCTTACTTTAAAAAAAAATGTCAGATTTATCCTGGCTGTTATGTTCATTAAATTGAGTTGGTGTTTAATAGCGAATTTTCATCTTTGCATCTGCCACAAAAAGACATTCCTGTGAAATGATCTGGAAGGCATTGGAAGTCTGCTGTTTTACTGTACAAACATAAAATATTTGTACTAACCCTGTAGTCCCCATTTATCTTGAAGCAGTAGAAAGATACAGCTAAAGGTAAGTGCTACTGATCTTGAGTGACTCATTTGCTGTCATATCTCTCCCAGGATGGCAACACTGCTCTGCATGAAGCTGCTTGGCACGGATTCAGCCAATCTGTCAAACTGCTCGTTAAAGCTGGCGCTAATGTGCTTGCCAAGAACAAGGTGAGAATGGTGTCAAACATCCATCATTTGTTAACTGGATTACTCATATTTGCACAGAATGTTACTTTTTCATAGCGCTTTCCTTGCTGCTAGATAACGGTTTTGTTAATATTGCAATTTTCTGTTATCATCTGCTAATCTATCTCTGCAATATGTTTTGTGCTCCATAATCCCCTATGGCTGCTAGTTAGGAATAAGTCATGTTATATATTGTCGTTTTGTTCATCTTCATTTCAAAGAATTTTGTGTATCATTATTGATTTTTGCATTACCGTATTGAATTTGATTTACCCAGCCTCTTTCATTGGCTCAGGAAGTCTGGGGTTTTGAATTTGCAGAGATAAAGGTAATATATACATATATTGGCCACTAACTAAAACTGCAGTATAGGCAAACAAACTGATCAATTTAGATCATTATATTTGTGATCTGCCAAATAATAGTCATATTTAGCAATAACCAATATTTTTGTCTTTATTGTATTATTGTCCCCATAAGGCAGGTAACACACCTCTCCACCTTGCTTGCCAAAATGGTCACTCCCAAAGCTGTCGAGTATTACTGCTTGCAGGATCTCGGGCTGACCTAAAAAATCATGTAAGTACACACTGTCATTTATTTTTTTACAAATCTTTTATTCATTCAATAAGTGAAATACCGGGCAGGGACTCACACTGTCATTTATATCAAGATTTTGGTTTGGTTATAGTTGTATATTGTGTTTTCTGAAAAAAAACAAAAAACTGTTAGAACATTAATAGATAAGTTCATCTTAAGAAATATCTTACACCTATATTTAGGGTGTAACATGTAATATGTTCCACCTTCTGCCCCCCCCCCCCCTCACCCCCTGATCCCCTCCCCCTGCGATAGTGGGTGGGGGTTCCTCTCCGCCACAGGCACTGTCACATTTAAAATCAGCGCAGCAGATTGATCGCAATTAAATCCAGTGACATGGAAGTGGGGGGGGGGGGGTCCCGATGAAGAGGAGGGGCCTGGAGCATCGGTGCAAATCCATGCACAGAGCAGGTAAGTATAACATGTTTGTTATTTTTGTTTAAAAAACCACAAGGGTTTACAACCACTTTAAGGGTACTTGCACACTGGCTTAAAAAAACACTGCTTCTAGAGGCCTGTAGAAGCAGCCTAATTCTTATATGTCCATTTGAAGCTCAGTGTTAGAGGCAGAAAAAAAAAAAACCTTCTCAAAATTAGCATTTTTTCTGCCAAGAGAACTTGCCGTTTATTAACCTCCCTGGCGGTAATCCCGAGTGTGGCTCGGGGTGGAATTTCAGTGCCATTAGCGGTAACCCCGAGCCACACTCGGGATTGCATTGCTGGATCCAGGCAATGTTACTTACCTTGTCCCCTGGATCCAACGATGCCCTCCCGCGGTGTCAGCGTATCTGTCCGCCGCCAGATAACTCCTGTGTGCTGGGCTCCGTTCCCTGCGAGCGTCGCGT
The DNA here is from genome assembly GCA_018402905.1 of Glandirana rugosa. Lineage (NCBI taxonomy): Eukaryota > Metazoa > Chordata > Amphibia > Anura > Ranidae > Glandirana > Glandirana rugosa. Next base: position 909,619 of record BLSH010037727.1, read on the forward strand.
CGCACGGGGACGGAGACCGGCGGGAAATTCAAATAGTGAAACACACAGTATACATACAGTACACTGTAATCTTATAGATTACATTACTGTATGAAAACATTTCACATCCCCTTTGTCCCTAGTGGTTTGCCCAGAGCCCTGCATGCACTTTTATATAATAAATGTAATTCTTTCTGCCTGGAAACATGAGAATGTCCATAGCAACCAAAAAGCGTCCCTTTATGTCAAAAAGTGTTTTTTTATCAGCTAGAAAACACCGATAGTAAATAAGAATGATTTGCAGAATTGAGTGACACTGATTTTTGGGGAAATTTATCATCAGACACTGAAAGTGATGACAGCAACAATTCTGCAAATGAGCACATTTCTGTGTTTTTGGTTTGATTACATTATTGAATAAATGTTATTACTATTCCATCATTATTTCTGATAATTCTTTATAGTTATTTATTATAATTTATTATTTAATGTTTCAAACTTTTTCATACCCGGGATGTCTACTAGACTCTTGTTTGGACAGATTTAAGTGAGTTATTGTTAAGAATTTCAGGCCTACAATATAAAATGCCAATTTTCCATGCAAAATAATCGTACCGCTTTCAGCACCAAAAATCTGAAATAATCATACCGCCAGGGAGGTTAAGCCCATGTTCATGGACCCTTAAAATAACTTGCAATTGCACATTATATACAGTCCTGCTCACCATTATTGGCACCCCTTCATGTTTTGCATAACTGAGTGAATGTCTTCAGAAATAAATGGAAATGTACCAAATTTATATCAGCAGGATCTTTTAATTGGAGGTCCAAAGTAATTTAACAAAGACAATTGTTATTTCAACATAGATATTGTAATTATAAAGAAAAAACAGAAAACCAGCATGTGCACTAATATTGGCACCCCTCCTTAATATTTGGTTGCACACCCTTTGGCAGCGATGACAGCCTCCAAACGTTTCTTATATCCATCGATAAGCTTCTTGCACTTCTCGGGTGGCATTTTCTCCCACACTTCCTTTGCAATATGCTCAAGCTCTTGAACATTTGCAGGGTTCCTTTCTCCAATGGCAGTTTTCAGCTCCCCCCAAAGATTTTCAATTGGATTGAGATCAGGACT
>BLSH010037727.1:911064-965462 GCA_018402905.1 Glandirana rugosa
ATGTCAGGACGAGTGGTAATAACCGTGGGTACTTCAAATACATGTATAACACCTTATAGATGACTTCCTTTACATAGTTTAATTGGTTGTATAATGATGTCTATCGAACACAAACTGTTTTTTGACATTTACTATTTATTGTAAATTTTTCTATTTGTAATACTCCTTTTGTCTCTTTTGGTATTACGAACGGAACAGTCACCATAACCGTGGGAAACGACGTTTAGTCATACCTTTGGGTTAAACCGAGTGGACAACGTCTAGAGTTTACTCCTAGTGGACACTACTTAACGGAGGTGGGTACACTGGGTTTAATCGGTTATTTACTTGTAAAACCAAAATATTTTTCGGCTATCTGTAGTAATATGTTGGTTAATTTGATACATTTCCTTCAGTAGATATTCCACAATATGTACATAAACTTCATGGGTGCCAATAATGGTGAGCAGGACTGTAAATTGTTCAATCGCTAGTCTTAATTTACATGCCTTCCCACATCTGCATCAAACATGCACTGGTGTTAGCAGATGCGCAGGGGTGCTATTTATTCTTAATGGCACCCCCACGCCCTGGAAACTGCAGAACGTTTTCCTGTGCAGGGACCTTTTTCCTATGTTTTCCATAGGTACAGCAGCCCATTAAAATGAATAGGCTACTGTGCCTGCACAAACTTGGCCACAGGTAAACTGTAATAGTGTGAACCTAATCTTACATAGTTGCATACTATTACATAGTTAACTAGGCTAAAAAAGACACATATTCAACTAAAGCTGTCCAAACACATTAAAGTTTAACTGTACAATCTGCCTTAAAGTGGAATTAAACCCCAAATCAAAAATGTAATATGTTACAGCTCACCAATGTGATGTGGCTGCATTCATTTTCTTTTTTAGGCTTTTTTCCCTTTTCACCTGGTTATCCAGCCAACAACACACCTCCTGTCTTAGGGTGTCAGCATTCTGGATTGTGGATTAATTAGTAGTAGTAAAGCAGGCACCTTTGGACAGCAGCATTGTCAGTCTGAGGAGAGGTAGCAGATTAGATGAACTTGACTAAGCTGATTGGAGCTAAACTCCAGCTAACACGTTATAAGCAGTTACAGCAAACAGGTTTTTTTCCTTTTGGAATAAGGTTTTAAGGTAATGAATAAAAGCTGACAATTGTAAGCGTTATCGGTAGGTGGTAAATGGTTTGTCTCCCTCTAACTGCTACTTGTCTGGACAGCTTGGTCTGTTAAAAGTTCACCTTTTGTAACATGTTAAATGTTATATCCATATTCAGGGTGTAACATATAACATGTTAGATGAAGGGCTTACCTGAACAATCCATTAAAATAATATTGATTGTGGTAGGCCCTTACGCTAGGCAGTTGTCGGTAAATCCAAAGGAGACAGTACAATCAGATTGCTTTGTGGCCAGCTGTAGAACTTCTCACTAACTCCAAGGGCCCATTTACACTTCACTGATCCCATGCATTTTGTTAACACCTGCACCTTAACCACTTTAGTACCATGCTGTAGCCAAAATATGGCTACAGCGTACTACTATAGTTCTGGGAGGGCTTCCATAGATGCCCTCCCAGACCCCCCCCCTTGGGCTGGGCATTGGGCACGGTCTCTGTGACTGCTGTGTTCTTCGTACACAGCTGATCACAGATCGGGGTAAAGGGCCAATCACAGCAGCCCTTTACCATGAGTACAATCACAGTTGATCACATGTAAACAGACTTGCTGATTATCAGCAGTCTTTTCCTCAAGATCTGTGTCTGTGTGAGAACAGCAGTGCTGATAACCAGCACGGCTGTCAGTACATTGTTTACACTGATAATCAGGGCACTAATCATCAGTGCCCTGATTATCAGTGCAGCCCCATCAGTGCCTAACAGTGCAACTATAAGTGACCATCAGTTCCTGCCTCATCACTGCAGCTTTATCAGTGCACATTGTGTCATGCGTTATTGTGCTTTGCATTAAGGCAGTCCATTCATTTTAAAAGGAACAGGAACCAACCAAAAAAAAGGACATGCCGCATTTTTTGTTGCAGTGCACCACAACGCATGTAGTGAATGCATCTGAGCTGCATTGCCTTCACAATCACTGCAATACGCTAATGCACTTAAGTGTTGCAGTAAGGGCCCACCCCCGTTAGTTTGATCATTTATGGGGTCCTCGGTTGGATGCCCCAGGTTTGGGCCCCTCTGATCTGGTGATGGACAAGACTACTCATTGGTTAGGTTTGCTTTCCATTATTACTGTACATGACTGTGCAATTTACCAACTGTTATGAAAGGATGGGGTATTTATCCTGAATGTCTGTGTTGGTGTGGGCACTTTACTACTATTGTGTGGCTCGGTGGGATCATTATTATTTTTTTTTCTCTTTTTTATATTCTTATTGATGGAAATATGTTGTGGTTATAGATGCTCAACTTCATCTGTTTGGCAGTCTTGGCATTACATTGTCTGTATTGTTTTTTTCTTTATTATTTGTTCTGTATTTTATTATTTCAATAAAACTTCTGTTGATTTAAAAAAAATTGTTGCAGTAATGGACTAGAATTGGTCAAGTGTCTTTTTTTCAACTTGACTATGTAACATGCTAACCCAATGGACCTAATCGCAAAAGTGTGTTTCAGTTTCAACAATTTTGTTTTGGGGGCATATTGTTACTTTCAGAAACCCAATGTATGTGGTATGTGTTTCATTTGGGAAAATTAGAAATATTTGGTATACAGATCTTGCTAAATTAAATATTGCCTGTTTTAAACTGATTACATGAAAGCAAAAATGTTGAGTTTTTTTTTTTTTTTTCCTTATTTACATGTTTGTGTTTTCATAATTATGTGTACAGGCATTGGGATTGGTTAAACATATCTATAAAATATTGCATCTACAACTGCATGTAAAGGAAAGAAGTGAGTGTACAAAATACACTATGTAACCAGATTTATTAAATATAATAATCTGATTTTCAGGCAGGAGATACCTGTTTACATGTTGCAGCTCGCTACAATCACTTGTCCGTCATCAGGATACTACTCAGCGCTTTCTGTTCTGTCAATGAGAAGAACCAGGTCAGTTCATAGACCCATCAGCTAACTAGTGCCAGTGATCAAAGGAGTCCTCTAAGCAAGGCCTTGGGCTCAGATGTATTTTTTTTTTTTTTGCATCTCTAGGCATAGCCATCTTCCAATGCAATAATAACCTTGTTGATAGCAGATTTATGAAATAAAATGGAATTTTCTTCTTTAGCGGTACCCAAAATTACTGACACATTGACAGCTACTAATCTGAGGATGGCTTCACAATATAATAGATACGTTTTGGAGGTTCTGACATCTTTGGATTGAACTTTTTTGAATTGTGTGTTGTTTAGGCTGGTGATACCCCACTCCATGTTGCTGCAGCTCTCAATCATAGGAAAGTTATCAAAGCGCTTTTGGAAGCCGGAGCTGACGCTGCACTTCTTAATAATGTGAGTGTATATTATTAATGTGAGTATATATTACTAATTATATATTTGGGGGTAGTATTATAGACTTTGTGGTACTCCTCTTACGGTACAGAAGAATAATAGGATTATGTGACATATTGGCCAGGAAGGTTATGCAAAGCAAACTCCAGTTTGAGACAGCAGATCATTGGACATTACGTGGGATTACATGCTCTTTAATTAATATTTAATCATGGCACAGTACAAACTGTGTTATTCTCAGCACTCTGCTTTTATGATCAGACAGATGTAGAAGTGCATAATTACTTGAACAGAGGACTTCATTTGAAGTAACAATTCTCGTAGCTGTTAGGATCTAGACGCATTAATGAACAAGAATTGCAGTAGATCTGCTTCCTCCGCTGACGTACAGTCTGCAGAGTATCCATGCCTCCTTGGAGAATGACATAATTACAATGAAGGTTGAAAGCATGAGTCATGGTTGCTGGAGAGGAAAATATTGCAGTGGTGTATGCTGAGGAAACAATGTTCAAATTTTTATTTCAGTTCCTTATTTATAGAATTTTCTATGAAATTTTTATATACAGGCAGGCCAGATTGCATTGGACACAGCAAGACACCACAATAATTCAGATGTAGCCCTTCTCCTTACTAAAGCACCACAGGTAAGTACTGTGTAAATATTAAAAACAGACTCCAGACAGATATGAAATACACAAGTTAATGGAGCACTGTAATCATTTATACCCAGCGGATCACAGTGCTCTGTACCCAGCCGCTGTGAGCTGCCAGGGTATCCTGTAATCACTATGACCAATATTAGCAATAACATGATTACATTGTAAGCAAAACTGTCATAAATGGCTTCCAATCATGACAGCATGATTATTGTTGTGATGCTGTGGCCCACCTATCACATCTGACCCACAACTATTACATGGTACCCGTGATTAACCAATCACAGCATCACAATAGTAAGCAAGTTGTCATGAATGAAAGCCATTCATGGCAGTTAAAACGATTGCGTATAACAGTGATCATCACTGTTATGAGCAATAATAGTGTAAAAGAAAAAAAAAAATCAAGATCACCCCCCTAGAGTAGTACAGTATCATGACGGTGACACCAAAGAAACTCTGATGACAAAATGTGTAAAAAAAAAAAAAAAAAAAAAAGGAATTGAATAAAAAAATGATTTAAGTTTTTTTTTTTTGTTACATACTGTCACCAGTAAGTATGCCTGATCACCACCACGCCAGTCATGTCATGACGCTAGCCCCAGAGGGGGTTTACTTTGTGGTTCTATAGTTAATGTTGGGGATGGGGATATAACCAACCGCCATTTTGTTTTGGAGACACATTTGACTGCCAAAAATCCACATTCTGGTATTTTTTTGTTTATATAGCAAAAAATAAAAACCCAGTTATGAGTAAATACTACCAAAAGAAAGCTCTATTTGTGTGAAAAAAATATATATAAATTTAATTTGCATACATTGTTGCATGAGTGAACAATTACCAGTTAAAGTAGCACAGTGCTGTATAGAAAAAAATGCCCTGGTCATGAAGGGGGTAAAACCTTCCAGAGTCAAGTGGTAAATCACTTGTGACAGAATGATAACTGGGAATGTTCTAAGTATCTCTAGAAAAATGATGGCATTAATTATTAGTCCACTGTCATGTAAACATTATTACTTACCACAATGGACATAGCGGGAAAACCTTCCACTTAACCTGACTCTGAGCAATTTAGTTTCTGTATTAGTTTTAGGTACTCGTTAGGGCTCCTGTTCATTAGGCGTTTATCTCATGTGAAATAGAAATACATATTTCTGTGCTTAAATCCAAATAGCTTACATATATACTGTACAGTATATCAAACACAGCAGGTGCTAAAGGGGTGTTACCACATGTTCACACCAAAAATTCTGAATTAACCCATTGCACACTGCCATACACCCTTATGTGTTCAAGCTGGCCATCTGAATCTAGCTCTTCTCCAACTGTGTCTGAATGCCCAACATTTGCACAAATGCTCAGTGCTAAAACCAAGTAAGTATTTGCCATTTTGATTAGGAAAGTAGGGACTGGCAGAGAGGGATTCATTTGATGCAATTGGCCACCTTTAAGTGGTTGTAAAAGCACAAGGTTTTTTACCTTCATGCATTTTATGCATGAAGGTAAAAATCCTTCTGCGTGCAGCAGCCCCCCTAATACTTAACTGAGCCCCCTCTCTATCCAGCGATGTCCAGGAGAGCCTTGCCTCTCCGGGGACTCGCACTCCTGATTGGCTTTTGGTAGCAGTGGGAGCCATTGGCTCCCACTACTGTCAATCACAGCCAGTGAGCCAATCAGAAGACAAAGGGGGTGGGGCAGAGCCACGGCTCCATGTGTGCATGGACACACAGATCAGCGGCTCAGCTCAGGTGCCCCCATAGCAAGCTGCTTGCTGTGGGGGAACCCAGCAGGAGGGAGGGGCCAGGAGCGCCAGCGTGGGACTCGAGAAAAGGAGGATCCGGGCTGTTCTGTGCAAAACCACTGCACAGAGCAAGTAAGTAAAACATGTTTGTTATTTTTTATAAATAAAAACCAAGTATTTAATATTGCTTTAGAGTGTTACTAAACCCAGGACCCTGTATTCACTATATATGTGGTCTATATATGTTGGCAAACACAGAGCTCTATACAGAGGGAGCGATCTGTCAGTTTCTCATCCCTGCAAAGCAGGGATGAGAACCTGAGAGATCAGTTAGTAAATGCAGCACAATTTAGACACATTACACATAGTTAGGCACATATTTAACCCCTTGATCACCCCTTCCCAGCCAGTGTCAATACAATGACAGTGTATAGTATTATCACTAATCACTGTATTATGTATGTATACATATTCTGTCATTGGCAATATCAGTGGCAGTTAGTCAGTTTCCCTCAGTGTCAGTTCATGTCAGATTGTCCACCACAATATCGCAGTCCCATTATAACAGATTGCAGAGATTGCAAAAATAAGCTGTAGAAAAAGGGTGCAGAGTTGAGCTGTGGACAGGGATTGCCTATGGCTAAGGGTGCAGGGGTAAGCTTAGGAAGGGGGAAAGTGTGTGGAGAGGAGCTTTGGTCAGGGATTACAGAAGTGACTTGCTGACAGGGGTTGCAGAGGTGAAGTGTCACAAGCGGGTGCATAGGTAAGTTGTGGACAGGGGTGCATAGGTGAGTTGTGAATGGGGGGAAAGAGTTACAGGCAGGGGGTGCAAAGATGAGTTGTGGACAGGGGTGCAGAGGGGAGACGTGGATGGGGAGCAGAGGTGATTTGTGGACAATACCCCTTTAAGACCCCTATGACACACAGCACTACATTGATGCTCACATGCCATCCAAACCCAAATCACCCCCCCACCCCCACGGGTGGTGAGTGGGGTGAGTTCCTGCATCTATTCTCTGACAAAAAAAGCTTGGATTTAAACAAACTGTTATTCTTTGTAAATGCATAATATATTCGTAGCGACTTCATATGGTGTTAGGAAAACATGATAAACATTATATAAATATTTCTCTAGGTCTTGCGTTTTAGCCGTGGCAGAAGTTTACGAAAGAAGAGAGAGAAAATGAAGGAGGAGAGGAGAGCCCAGTCAGTACCCAGAGAGGACATAGCAGACAGTAAAGTATGAATTGCAACGTAATCTTGTTTGACATTTCAATGGTCCCACAATGCTTTCAGAAAACAAAGATGAACTTGGCAGTATTACTGTAACAATGCACTGCTGAGCTGTTAATGATTAAAGAAATGAAAGATTTTTTGAAGTCAAAGAATACGTGATTAGCAAGTTGAAATACCAGAAATACCAGATATTTTTCTTTATTCCTATATCTGCTTCATATTGTGGCTGATGTTTTAAAACGGGAGAGAAGAAAATGAGCATACAGCTGCAGTCGTTGCCAGTAGCAACCTATCAGGTTTCACCTTTCACTTTATGGAAAAGTTAAACACAGATTTTGATTGGTCACTTTTGGCAAGCACGTTTGGCTTGTTTTCACTTTTCAGTGAATTTTAATGAAATAACTAACTGTTTAATAGATCCTAATATATTCACATATATATGAGATGTTTATATTGTTTCAGGCCAGCATTTCAGCAGCTGAGGACACTCACAGTAGTGAACAAGCCCCATTAAAGCAGGGGGATGGCAAAGATGAACAGCGGCTTTCTGCAGCAGGAAATAAGCAGAGGAAGGGGAAGAGAGCAAAAACTAAAGAAAAGGTAACACACATACTCTGTTCCATGGTCATTATGAACTATGATGCAGCTAGCTACATGGGTTTTATACCAAGACGCCTCAGTTGTGTACACAATGTGGTGTGGAGTCTGCATTGCCACATAGGCGTGATACAGAATTAATTGATTAATGTCATATTTGCTACACTTTAGATCTAACTAGATATATGCGGTTTGTTTCGTTAGGAATGGAAATTCTGCAAAATCTTCTTTATTCGAAGATCCAGATGTATACAAATTACACTAGTAATGAATTTAAACAAATCCAAAATAACGAAACCAAATTTTGTCCAAAATTCAAATCGAATTTGAATCAGATTGGAATCGAAAACTAATTTGAAAACAAATTTGAAATATAAAAATATTGCTGACTACTGCTGATTTCCTTCAAAGACTATGTGTATTCGTGTTAGAAAATAGCTGTCTTCCGAAATTCGAATTGCGAAAATAATAGAATATAAAAGAGTAGAATAGAAAATAAAGGAGTAGAATATAAAAGAATAGAAAAAATAGAATAGAATTAAATAGAAAGAATAGCACGTGTTCTGTATAAATAATAATAATAGAACAGAATAAAAAAGAATAGTGTAAAACATAATGGAATAGAAAAGAAAATAAAAAAAATAGAATTAAATAGAATAAAAAATAAAGAAATATAATAGAAAATAAAGGAACAGAAAATAATAGAATAGAAAAAAATTGAATAGATAAATAGAATACAATAAAATAAAAAGAATATAACTGTCTTCCGAAATTTGAATTTCTATTAGAATAGAACCAGCTATTCTTCACAATGAATTCAAATTGATTTGATATTTTTGATTCAAATTTGATTTGAATACTTTGAACCCCTTTGGAAAAATTCAAATCCGGTCAAAAACGAATAAATGAAACAAAACTAAACCAAAAACATTTTGTTATGAATGCAACAAAACAAAATGAGTAACGTGACAAATCGATCTGAAAACGAAACAAATGTTTTCGTTCTGCACATGTCTAGATTTAACTCTGAAAGGAAGCACAAAATCAGTACAGTTTCACGGATATATGCAGTCTTATATAAAAAAAATGTAGGCATCCTTGGTAATAAGATTTTCTCTGTCAAAAAAGGTTAACACAGGCAGTTTAAGGAACAAAACATAGATGTTAAAGGTTTGTGAAAATTTTAATGTACTGTTACTAATTTGTAGAATTTAATACACTCATATGTTTGGGCACACTTATAAAGTTCCAAAAGCTAAAGTAGGCCATCAAAACCCTAACCAGATTATAGTTAGTTTGCTAAACCACTGTGTTTTCTCCTATCGTTCACTGACAGACGCAGATCTCCATTATGTGTGGTTTATGCTGGTCTCACCAGGAGTTAACTAGGCAGGGAAAAGAAACAGCTGGCCCCTCCCATGGGGCCGTCCTCTCTTCCCACATAAACCCCCTCCATAGCATAGCTCATCAGTTTAAATGCCTAGTTTGCAAGGAGTTGACCTGGCTTCCCTTTAGGGGAATTGCGGTCCTGTTTGTGATCATTCTTTTTATTTTATTGTCTTCTTTCAAGATGATCTGCTATCAAGAAGCCGGTCGGGGCATGGAGAGTCCATGTGCTCTGTACTTTCCCCGACCTGGCTGACTGATGCGAGCCAGTCCCGCAGTATGGGGACTCGCCGCATAGTGCCCGTTCCGTTCGGGCGGCCTGGGATGATCCCCACCTACGCCCAGCCCGGATGCGATTCGGTAGGGTGATTTTCTGGGACTGGGTGGCTACCCATGGCGCTCGTCCGGAGTGGTGAGTGAGAGTTCCTCCCTACCCCCCTGTCAGGGGTGGAAGGGGGACCGACGAATAAAAAAAAAAAATGTTTTTCTTTTTGTCTGGGTAGCCGTCGGCAGGGGCACGTGGAGCTCCTGCCCCCCCCCGTCACACCCCCCCTCCTACCCCCGCACCGCACCTCGCCCGTCTGCACCGTTTCATTTTTGTTTTCACCGCCATGCGGCGATCGGCTGCCATTTTGCAGTGGACCGCCGCTATTTTGCCGTAGCCGCAGACATATTTGGCCTATGGGACTTTCCCTCTAGCGCTCAGATTGCCCGTTTGTGGTACTGCACGTCTCTGTACAGGGAATTTCGGCCTTTAGTGTCTACCGGCGGCCATTTTGACCACATGTCTTTGCAAAAACGTGAGTGCAGCGTTTTTCTTTCTCTGTGGAGTAGTGGTGATCGGACGGCGCGGCTCTTCTGACGATCCTCCGGGGTTACTGGCAGCAACAAACAGCAAGTAACAGCTGGGCTCCCCTGTGGGTGCTGGTGGCGGCAGGTGCAGTCCTCCTGGGTTCCCTGGTGCGCTGTAGGGCGGTGGTGTGCGGCAGTGTGGGGGTGCCTCATCCTCTTTAGTACCACGTGTGTGTCACTGAGAGGGGTCTGGGGACAAAGCAATGGCAGATTACACTGCTGAACCTGCTGAAGAGGCATCAGCAGCGGCGCAATCTGCGCAAGGGGCATTTTTAAACCAGCTGCGGGTGGTCTTTAGTAAATTTCTTCCCCGGGCAGAGGTCGCCCAACAGGCCCCCAAGAAGCGTCCCCTTCCTCCCCCTTATTCATCGGGGGAGGATTCTGATCCGGAAGTGGCCTCAGGGGTCTCAGGGACCCCAGTGGACCTATCTGATGAGGAACTGGGCCCATCGGACGGTGAAGAGGATCAAGGGGCGGCGGCTGCGCACGAAAAAGCGTTAGTCACCGCCATTATCACTGGCATTCGCACTACACTGCGATTGAGCCAGGATGGTGAATCGCAGTCTGCTGCGTATGTGTGTGGGTCCTCTAGGCCCCCTAGGGCCCCCAAGGCTTACCCCTACGATTAATTTTTTGATAATTTTCTTTACCGTGAATGGCAACGTCCGCAGCTTTCCTTTTCGCTGTCAAGGTGGTTCGCTGCTCGCTACCCCTTTGAGGAAAGCTTTTTGAAAAAATGGGAATCGCCTGTGGTGGACCCACTGATAGCCCACCTTAGTAAGGCGATGACTATTCCTCTGGAAGGGTCTCCTTCTTTCAAGGACCCCGCTGATAGAAAAACAGAGGCACTTTTAAAGTCACTTTTCCTGGTGGCAGGTTCTGCCCTGCGGCCAGCCCTGGCGTCCGCCATGGCGGCTCAACATCTGTCTGAGCGTATGGCAGAGCTCCAGTCTGATCTGGAATGTGGCCGCCTAATGGATGCACCGCAGAGGGCTGAGTTTTTGCTCTAAGGGTTCAAGTACCTTTGTGATACGGCCGTTGATTTACTGCCGATGTTATCCAGGATATCGATTTTTGCCGTTATCCTCAGACGAATACTTTGGTTGCATTCTTAGTCTGGCGACCATGCTTCCAAAAAATGTCTTGCTGACCTCCCTTTTCAGGGTGGACGTCTATTTGGTTCTCGTTTGGACGAGATCATAAAAGACTTTACGGGAGGTAAGAGTACTTTCCTTCCAGAGCCCCGGAGGCACGAGTTTCGGCGTAGACAGGGGCCCCCTCCTTCGGGTCAGAAGAAGTTTTTTCACTCCTCGAGCACAACAGGTAGGGGGACCCGTCCCGGTAAGGCCGCTGCAGGGGTCGGTAAGCGGCAGTGGCAGCGCAAAACCGAAAAGGCGGAAGACAAGTCCACCTCAGCCTGATGGGTTGCCCCCACCCGGGTTTCGGGTGGGGGGACGTCTTCTGGGGTTCGCAGACCAGTGGCTGGCTCACATTCCCGACCGTTGGGTCCGGGAAGTGGTGTCCGCCGGGTACAGGATAGAGTTCAACACTCTACCCCCAGACAGGTTCTTCCCATCAAACTTAGGACTCCCGCAAGATCGCCGGGAGGGGCTGTTCAAGCACTTTCAGACCAAGGTGCCAGTGCCTCCAGAAGAGAGGTTTCGAGGTTTCTACTCAAATCTATTCGTGGTTCCAAAGAAAGGGGGAGGTGTTCAGAAAGTACTGGACCTAAAGACCCTGAACCGGTATGTCAGGGCGCGGAAATTCCGAATGGAATCTTATCCGCTCGGTTGTGGCCGCCCTCCATCAGGGGGAATTTCTGGCGTCCCTGGACATCAGGGATGCGTACCTCCATGTTCCCATTTGTCCGTGGCATCAGCGCTTCCTGCGCTTTGCAGTGGGAGACCTCCATTTTCAATTTGTGGCACTCCCCTTCGGTCTAGCCTCAGCACCCCGAGTTTTCACAAAACTGCTAGCCCCGGTGTTGGCGTTGCTGGGACAGAGAGGCATTGTGGTAGAGGCCTACCTAGATGACCTGCTCCTGCGAGCGGAGTCCGCCTCGGCTCTGGAGGAGAATGTGAGGATCACAATGACCTCGCTGCAGGATTTCGGCTGGTTACTCAACCTGCAGAAATCGTCGTTGTCACCAACCAGTCGCCTGGAGTACCTGGGTCTGATATTGGACACAGTGCAGGCGAAGGTGTTCCTCCCTCCAGCCAAGTTGCTGTCTCTGCAGTCGGCAGTCCGAACCCTTCTGTCGCACCGTTGGTCTTCGTTACGATTCTGTATGCGGGTGCTGGGGCTCATGGTCTCGTCTTTCGAGGCGATACCATTTGCCCAGAGTCACACTCATCTCCTTCAGCGAGCAATTCTGACTCGATGGGACAGGTCACCTCGGTCCTTGGACCTTCTGATTCGTCTGAGCTCACAGACCAGGGCGTCTCTGACCTGGTGGCTTTGTGACTCGGCCCTGACTCAGGGGAAGTCGTTCCTGCCCCTCCAGTGGGTGATCATCCCCACGGATGCCAGTCTTTCAGGCTGGGGAGGGATCCTGGGTCAGCTGTCGGCCCAGGGCCATTGGTCGGCACAGGAGGCTCGCCTCTCCATCAATGTACTGGAGCTGAGAGCAATCAGATTGTGCCTATCTCACTGGACAGTGAGATTGCAGGGCCGTCCGGTCCGAATTCAGCCGGACAATGCCACAGCAGTGGCGTATGTGAACCATCAGGGCGGCACAAGAAGCTCAGCAGCTACGACGGAGGCAGCTCTGATGCTGTGTTGGGCGGAACGTCACGTTCCAGCAATCTCCGCCATTTACATTCCAGGTGTGGAGAACTGGCAGGCGGATTTTCTCAGTCGCCAGACGCTGGACCAGGGAGAGTGGTGCCTCCACCCGGAGGTGTTCAACCAGATTTGCCGCAGATGGGGGACGCCGCACGTGGATCTCATGGCATCTCGGTTCAATCACAAGGTGGAGACCTTTGTGTCCAGAATGAAGGAACCGTTGGCAGTGGCCATGGACGCTCTGGTGGCTCCCTGGGGCCGTTACCGACTTCTGTACGCCTTCCCTCCGATAAAACTGTTACCGCGATTGATCCGCAGGATAGTGGGGGAGGGAATACCAATAATCCTGGTGGCTCCAGATTGGCCTCGGCGCACTTGGTACGCCGATGTGGTGCAAACGGTGGCAGACACCCCCTGGCGGCTCCCACTGAGAGACGATCTTCTGTCTCAGGGGCCCATCTTGCACCCTGCTTTCCCCTCGCTAGCTTTGTTGGCTTGGCTATTGAGTCCCAGGTGCTAAGAGACAGGGGAGTCGCTGACTCAGTGATCCCTACATTGTTGAAGGCTCGCAAGTCTACTTCCCGCAAGATTTACCACCGCACCTGGCTTATATAGCTTGGTGCGAGGCGGAGGGTCATAACCCTCGCTCTTATGTTGTATCCAGGGACCTGACTTTTTTTCAGCAGGGCTTGAACAAAAAACTGGCTTTGAGTACTCTCAAGGGTCAGATATCGACTGGCAATTCTTTTCCAGAGACCTTTGGCTTCTCACTCGTTGATTCATACCTTTGTTCAAGGTGTACGATGTGGCACCTCGGGTGAAGGTTCCGATGGCTCTGTGGGATCTAAATTTGGTGCTTTCTGTACTTCAGAAACCGCCTTATGAGAATATCAGGGAGATTTCCTTACAACTGCTCTCGCAGAAGGTGGCTTTCTTAGTAGCCATCACTTCCGCCAGACAGGTGTCTGAATTAGCAGCACTATCGTGCAAGTCTCCCTACCTGGTCCTGCATAAGGATAAGGCGGTCTTGCGTCCCTTTCCTTCCTTCCTTCCGAAGGTGGTTTCTTCCTTTCACATTAATGAAGATATTGTTCTTCCTTCATTGTGCCCTCGTCCATCGCACCCAAAAGAAATTGAGTTGCATGCCTTGGACGTAGTAAGGGCCTTAAGAGTGTATTTGTCTGCTACAGCTTCTTTTCGAAAAGCTGATGCCTTGTTTGTGCTGACAGAGGGTCCGCGCAAAGGTTTGGCGGCCTCGTCGGCTACGATTTCTTGTTGGATCAGACAGACCGTGACCCATGCGTATTCGGTTCGGGGCAAGGTTCCCCCTTTTCTGGTCACGGCTCATTCTACCCGGGCTGTTAGCACTTCCTGGGCTTTTAGACACCAGGCCTCGGTGTCACAGGTGTGCAAGGTGGCCACTTGGGCCTCGGTTCACACTTTCACTAGGTTTTATAAAGTTGATGTGTTTGCATCTTCGGATGCTGCTTTTGGCCGCAAAGTTTTGCAGGCGGCAGTGTAGGTGCGTCTGGCGCCTCCTTAGAGGTTCTGTTGGGTACTGTTGTTAGCATTTACCCACCCCTCATTTTGACACAGCTTGGGGACATCCCCACACGTAATGGATAGCTGCGTCTGTCAGTGAACGATAGGAGAAAAAGGGATTTTATTAAAACTTACCGTAAAATCCTTTTCTCCGAGTTCACTGACAGACGCAGCACCCGCCCCTCTGTGCTCTGTTCTTTGTACGGCTTGTGTACAAACTGATGAGCTATGCTATGAAGGGGGTTTATGTGGGAAGAGAGGACGGCCCCATGGGAGGGGCCAGCTGTTTCTTTTCCCTGCCTAGTTAACTCCTGGGGAGACAAGCATAAACCCACACGTAATGGAGAGCTGCGTCTGTCAGTGAACTCGGAGAAAAGAATTTTACAGTAAGTTTTAATAAAATCCCTTTTTTCAGCCACTTGCTGTCTATGTGCACTCACTCCAGCGTCAGCTGCACATCATTGCTCTGGATCAGATTCCTGATATTAACAACGATAGACCATGGCAGCATATTATGTGTTGGCATGGCCACTTGTCTCCAGGGGCACATGTGAAAGTATGACAACACAGGATCACAATTGGGAGACAGTTGTCATCCCATAACAGGAAGTGCCTGGGGGAGGAACTTGATGGCAGAACCAGGTATTATTTTAATGAAAGCGGAAGGTTAAAAAAATGGAGAATAGTTTTTAAATGACATTAACTTAAGATGCTTTAGATACTGGGTTTACATATAATATATTTTAATACTGTTCTGTCACTACAAATCATGCCACTCAGGGCATTATGCTTACACCCAATAGCCATATATTTTGCTAAGCAGTTGCATATGTGGAAATACGTGAAAGCTATGAAAAAGATAGTTTACTGCTTTCATCTTACAATTTACACAATCTTGATTGCTATTAAAACGGTAGTTGAGGGCAGCTACTGAACCAAGATCTGAAAGGCTAGAAAACCCCACTATACCGCTCAGGTATACATAGCTCCTATATCACTAGAGTGCACCTGGAGGAAGGTGTGGCTGTCACAGTAGAAGGAATGCATAGGGCCACTGTTCAGTATTACCTACACAAATGTAAACTGCATGGAATAGCCATTTATCTGTGATCTCATCTCAAAAGTCAACATCTGAAGTGTGGAGCACAGCACTAAGATAAATGAGAAGTATACTATAACCAAGTGCTTTGGTCTAATGAAACCTAAGTAGAACTCTTTAACAAAGACCATGAAGGTAAAAACGGGAGAAGCAAAGAACACATTTACAGATGTCAACTGTAGGGGTGCAACTGTTATGTTTGAGATTTTGTCAGCCAGGTACACAGGAATATTGTGCAGGTATATGCAAGAATGGAGTAACAGATTCTAACTGAATCTGAAAATATAATAGATCTTTTTAGCAAGATGATAATGTACAATCAAATACTACTTATGACCTAAGACTGAAAAAAAATCATCCTCAGGAAAAATGCACTACAATGAATTTTAATGCAGCAAATACAATATAAAATATGGGATTGCATTTAGTAAACAGATACTAAACATGTCAAGACTGAAAATGTCTTGCACCTGTGAAATGTCAAAAAAACAACACCACCTAAAATTTCAGAAACATGGCTCCCACTCTGGCGTTCTCTGCAATTCCTCATGTGTAAGGCACAATTGCTGTTTTTATTGTACTTATTTTATTCCAATGTATTTTTTTCTTTATTTTAACTGTATTGCTATCCCAAGGGGGCTAACAAGCCCCCTATGTGATAGCAAAGGCAGGTAACAGGTAATCTTTATGAAGACATCAGGGGTCAATTAGATCCCAACTGTCTGCCCTCCACTGCAGGTAATAACAGATCATTCTTGGTTAGCTGTGGAATGACAGCCCTAAAACTGAAAATGACTAAATTCTTGTGGCTTCCGGGTCCATACGTCAAAGAGTAGATCAGGGAATGGATGTTCCTCATTCCCCTTTTACTGAACAGCCGATTGCCTTATTCATATATCTATATATCATAGGTATATGGATAACCCACAAATCTTGCTCAAATGTAAGGGAGAATGGGATGAATCTGTATAGAAAATTACTTAAGCTTAGGGCCTCAAAGGATATAAATTAAACCCCCAGAAAGGGATATTAAAGGCTCTGCTCAGAGACCAAAACTAAGGGAGATTTTTCAAACAAAGAGAAGAGAAGAGTTCCCAAATTTTACTAAGGACACTAAAAAATATACAAGAACTATAAACCCTTGGCTAAATCATAGAATAAAAAAGTTTTTTGGAGACCATTTGGAGAAAAAGGAATACAAGACATTCTTACCATCATTATGTCCTCACGTTGTTAGCCATCATATATGTGATCATGCAGAAATGAAAGGGAAAGAATTAAACCACCAGCTGCTTCCCCATCTTTAATATTCTCTGGGTCCCGAACTACCCCCTCCACTGTTGGAGTGGTGGGAAAATCCTGCCAAGATGTCAGCCAGGCCAGAACTAACAGGTGGAGGAAGTCCTCTCCCGACAAGTGCCGGGTAAGTGGCAAGATGCTACCAGCATCCGCCATATGGAAGGGACCAGACTTGAAGCCATGTTACAGGAAAATACGTAATTCGGAACCAGAAGATGTGCCACAGATAGAACCCCATCGCCTATCAAGGCTAGGGCAAACCCATGGGTAGCCATACAAGTGGGGACATAGGTCAGGGGAGGAAAAATGACCAGACCCAACCATCAATCTCCCACATTTACCTACCACTCAACCATATATCAACTGTCTTTAAAAAAGAAAAAGGAAAGAAAGATATCAAAAACAAAAGTCAATAATCACACAACAAATTAAACAAAACCAGCTAAACATTCTCCTCTCTTCTTTCCCATCCAAAGGTAGTTACCACTAGATGGACTTCGGTCTAATTGATGCAAGTTCACATGTGCCGACAATGAAACCCTTAACTACTTCAGCTCTGGAAGGATTTCCCACGTTAGGGCCAGAGCACTTTTTGCAATTCGGCACTGCGTCACTTTAACTGTCAATTGTGCGGTCGTGCGACCTTGTACCCAAACTAAATTTGAGTTCTTTTTTTCCCCAGAAATAGAGCTTTCTTTTGGTGGTATTTGATCTCCTCTGTGTCATTTCTGATCACCGCTATAAACAAAAAAAAGCGACAATTTTGCAAAAAAAACAATATTTCTTTTTGCTAAAATACAAATCCAAAAAATAACAAATATAAAAAAGCAAATGTATTCATCGGTTTTGGCCGATTTATATTCTTCCTCATATTTTTGGTAAAAAAATCGCAATCAACGTTTATTGATTGGTTTGCGCAAAAGTTGCCGCGTTTACAAACCATGAGAATTAATTTCTGGCGCTTTTACTATTTTTTTTTTTTACTAGTAATGTTGGTGATCTGCGATTTTTATCGGGACTGTGATATTGGGGCGGACATGTCGGACATTTTTGACACGTTTTTGGGACCAATGACATTTATACAGTGATCAGAAATTTAAATATCCACTGATTACTGTATAAATGTCAATGGCAGTGAAGGGGTTAACCTGCAGGGGGTGATCTAGGGGTTAACTGTGTTCCCTAGGTGTGTTCTGACTGTGAGGGGGCTGGGCTGCCAGGGGCATAAGAGATCTAACTGATCCCAGTGACAGGGATCAGTAGATCTCTCATATGCTGCCTGACAGAGCGGGGAACCGCCGTGTTTACATTGGCAGTTCCCCATTTTTCTTCTCTGCTAGGCAATCGCAGCTTGCTGGCGGAGATGGAGTCCCCCAGAGCCGCGGCCACACACCTGCAGAGTGCGGCGGCGGCTCGCTCCCGCCTGCTACAGCACACGCGCGAGCTGCCGTTTATAAACTCTGCAGCAGTAAAAGTATGCAACGCGGTCAGGAAGTGGTTAGGATTCTCACACAATTGGAGGATGAAGATGGACCTGAAGGGTTGGATATATATAATGAGGATTCAACAATTTTATTATTTGAGGCAGGAGGCCCTGGTACCCTATAGAAAATACAATAGAAAACCTAGGAAGTTCCCAATTTAAAAAAAAATACTCAAGTTGAACTCTTTACTAAGTTGGTAATAAGGGAAATCTATTTAATGTAAAAAGACCATCTCTAATTTAATTGTATGTCCTTGTAAAGACCTATAATAATGTTGACGAACCTCCGGTTAGACCAACCATATCTGGTATACAAAGTTTGACTCCTATAGCAAGTAAATTCATGGATGATTTTTTGCTCCCCCATGTGGAGAGTTTACCTTAAAGTGGTAGTAAACTCTCCTATCATTTTCAGCTGCGGAAGCTGCCATCTTGGCCTCTGTTTAATCTACAACTGCCATGATGCTGCACATGTGATCAGCTATTATACCAGCCATTGGATGGTTTGAGAGTTTGGTTTAGAGCACAACCAGTGGGAGTGTTACATTTCCGGCACGTGCCCGAAATGTACCTGGTTTTTAAACTGTTAAATGGATGGGTTTACTACCACTTTAATATTTGAAGGACACAATCCACTTATTACCAATTCTTGACAATGTACATGTGAGTGAGCAAACTATCTTTGCCTCGATTGACAATGAGATAGTTGATTCTAATATATCAACTATTGTTTTTGTAATTGTACCATTACCTTTTTTAGATGGATTTTAATCTGTTATCAGAGTTTATATGAAAGCATATTCTCAGTTTTGAAAAAGCTTAATTACCACCAAACACAATACACCGTGTTGAGATATTTCTTGCTTTCAAACGTATTTTGATTGCAGTTAACAAGAAGACCCTTCTTATTTCTTAATGTGTTTGTTAGATTTTAACATTATGTATACACAAAAAGTGCATTTTTAAACTGTTAAAATTTGTATATGGTCCGTATATTCCTGTGGTACTAGTCCCTTGTGTATTATTCACTTAGTTTACTTTTCAAAGTTCATTTAGCTTCATAAATAAGGTAAAACAGTGTTCACTGCATTTTTGATTGCACCTCATTAACTAAGCTAAGTGAACATTCACTTTGCTAAGTGAATATGATCTACTCCTGTAGTAAAGTTATTCACTTTTGAAATGCAAAGCAATTTACAAATATGACATTTATATTGAAAATTAGTAAATTGCATCTGTTGACATAAGCTCTGAAAGGAATATACACACTTCATATGTCTAATGCGATGCAAAAATGAAAATGATAAAATGCACAATGGAAAAAAAAAAACAAAACGCTTGCATGACATTAGTATACTACAATGCATACGAACCTGCATTGTTTTTTTTTTTTTTGCATTCTCTGCAACCTAGAAAATATCATGTGAGGTAACTTGCTGTTTTCTGGTTCCCTCAGATTTCAGCTCTTTCAGATCCAACTTCACCTGCTGATCAGCAACTGTTCTGTAGTGGGCAGCAAACTGGACACAACCACAGGAGGAAGAGCAAGCACAGAGTCCCATCTCCACCATGTCCTCCTCATGAAGCTCGGGCATACCAGCTCTACACACTGTACAGGGGAAAAGATGGCAAAGTTATGCAAGTAATGTCATATAGTCAAGGATAATACATGTACAAGAGGAATAAATGACATTAAAACAAAAAATGCAGCTCAGGGCACAGTAAAAATGTTTTTTTTTAACTTAATTTAAATAGTTTATCAATTTTGAGGTAGCTATGAAGATTCTTCATATACTGTAAATAATAAATTAATCTTTTTTTGTTTGCCTTGTCAGGTGACACATAGCGCAATGTTAATGTCCAAAGTGCAGTAAGGCCTTATTCACACAAGTGTACTACAATGTACACCCGTGCAAGGGCAGTTGGACACAAACTGAATGGGCACAGATGTAAAAAAAACTGGCATCCCTCCCATTCAGCTTTGGCTCAGCAGGGGATCTGTGTGCTGATCCCCTGCTGAACAGAGTGGAATAGCTATGTTAAACAGCCCTTAGGTCATGTTCACATGGGCATATTATGTGTACACCTGTGTGAGGACTGTGGCATCCGCGTGCAGGCAAGCCCATTCCTGTCAACTGTGATGCGGCAGCTGTGTTCAATTTGACACCCATGTGAGTGTAGGTCCCGGAATATACACTGCATTTGGGGACCCACATGGATGTCAAATTGGGAGCAGTGGCCATAGGCATGTGCAGGGGGGTGTACCTGGACACAGCCTAATTATCCCCTGTGCATACCTCCCAAGTGCCCTGGATTGGGCAGGACCATCCCGAGATTTCAATTAAATCCCGGCGTCCCGCTAATCCATGCTGAATTGCTGAGCCTTTCCAGCACTTGGCTCCTAGCTTCTGTGTCTCCCCTTCAGCTGTACTTGTCACAGGCAGCTACAGAGGAAACAATGCTTGTTTATTCCAGGCAGGGGACAGGTGCTAAAGGCCGGTACAGCAGTGAGGCGGGGCTACAAGCCAATCATAGCCCTGCCCTGTACTCACAGTGCCATCCTTTTGCACCCACTCCCTCCCTGGCATAAGCAAACCGTTTTCTCTGTAGGTTCCGGTAACAAGCACAGCTGTAGGGGAGAGACAGAGGATTCACTGCAGTCTCCTGAGAACTGTGTAGATTCCAGGGAGAAGGAGAACAGATGTAAACAGTGCAGAGTTGAGACAGTTATTTACTACTGCAGTCTGTGTCAGTGCAGACCCCTGACCTCTGCTTCACTCAGCACTGACCTCTTTACGCTGCCTCAGTACTGACCTCTGAACTCCGCCTCACTTAGCACTGACCTCTTTACGCTGCCTCACTTAGTACTGATCTCAGAACTCCGCCTCACTTAGCACTGACCTCTGCCTCACTCAGCACTGACCTCTACCTCACTTAGTGCTGACCTCTGAACTCCGCCTCACTTAGCACTGACCTCTGAACTCCGCCTTACTTAGCACTGACCTCTGCCTCACTCAGCACTGACCTCTACCTCACTTAGCACTGACCTCTGAACTCCGCCTCACTTAGCACTGACCTCTGCCTCACTTAGCACTGACCTCTGAACTCTGCCTCGCTTAGCACTGACCTCTCAACTCTGCTCCACTTAGCACTGACCTCTAAACTCCACCTCACTTAGCACTGACCTCTGAACTTTCCATCACTTAGCACTGACCTCTGAACTCTGCGTCATTTAGCTCTGACCTCTGCCTCACTTAATACAGTCCCCTAACCTCTGCCTCACTTAGTACTGACCTCTGAACTCCTCGTCAGTTTGCACTGACCTCTGAACTCTGCCTCACTTAGCACTGACCTCTGAACTCTGCATCACCTGAACTGATCTTTGGACTCTGTAGTAAGTGACGCAGAGCTCATAAGTCACTCAGAGGCCAGTAGTAAGTAAAGCAGAGTTCCAGGGTCAGTAGTAATTAACAAAGAGTTCCAGGGTTAGTAGTAATTAATGGAGAGTTCAGAGGTCTGTAGTAATTAACGGTCAGCTTGGCTTTCAGATGAATGTTTTCCCACACCATGGGTGCAGCATATTGTACCTGTGGTTTTCATGTAGATGAGCTGCCCTTTGCCATAGACTTCTGTTATGTCTCACAGTTTTGATGCACTTACTGAAAGCGCACCAAAACCGGGGAACGTAATAGAAGTGAACTGCAGTGAACATACACGAATTCGGCAGGTACACAGGGCTGCACCCATGCTGCTGGGGCGAGAGAGGGCCAAAAGCATATTTTATGGCTACAAGAAAACTTTTTTTTATTTAACCACGTTCCTTTAAGCCCCTCCCACTGTAAACCAAATTTGGCCACACCCACTATCCGCCATGACTTTGAGCTTTGGTGTGTATACCCTAATGCAATAGGCTGTGCACACCTATGGCAGTGGCTATGTCTGTGTAGCCACTGCATCCCAGTTAACATGAATGGGACTTTGCAAACGGATGCACAGAACACCTGGGCTTCCTGTTCAGGCAAACCACAACCCTCACATGGGTGTGTGATTAAGTACGCCCGTGTAAATGATGCCTAACTTTGATAACTAAGCTATATAACGGAGAACATTCAAAGAGCCCGCTAGAAAGAAAACATCTGGTAAGAATGTGTTTAAATATTTGATTGTATGTTCTCTGTAGGCTCCCATCAATGGTTGTCGCTGTGAGCCACTCATAAGTAAGCTGGAGAACCAACTGGAAGCCACCAAGGAGGAAATAAAAGCTGAGATTGGCACTGTGCAAGATCAAATGAATGCAAAACTGGGGCAGATGGACAGTAAAACCCAGCACCAGGTGCGATGCTCTGCACTGCTGATGTACCCAATCCTAAGGATTTCATAAACATTCATAAAACCTAGTCAGCTTGCAATAATAAGTATTTGGTATTGATTGTGTTGGCAGTTTTTGAATACTAAAATAGGTTAGCATATGCCAAGTCTGAGCTCAATCCTCTAGTACACAATATCTCACTACCTTTTGTTATTGATCTGTGTGCAGCTGCGGGTCTTGGACAAGTTAATGATGGAGCGGATGTCAGCAGAGAGGGCGGAATGTATCTGCCGCCTCCAACAGTCTGAAGTGCAGAAAAATGAAGCCGAGAAACGGCAGGTATAAAATTCTTATATAGCTATTTGACTCTTTTCAGTTATAGCGTCATAAAAAGTTTATGTAGATGCTGAATACAAATAAAAGTGTAGCAGGTACCACTCTAAACTGCCTGTCATGTCCCTGTATGAGTTTCTCCCCCTCCACAACCCAAGGATCAGATTATACTGCACTTGTACTGTGTTCCTATAGGAAGAACAGTTACAACGGCCAATGAGGGAGGTTCTTACAACAGCAGGAGCAGCAGAAGTATTGCTGGGAACACAGGTGCCTCACGGGGAATGCTATTTAAGCAGAGGTTGAGACCTGATACAGCCTCTTTGGGACGGCAGTGATTGATCGTCAGGACCCTGTGTGCTATTGCAGCGGAGCTGCGGCTTGCGGCCTACCTACAGTGTTCCAGCGGGCAGCATTTCTACAGTGTTCCAGCGGATGAGCTGCAGGACTAGCCCTACTAGTGACTAAGTTTGTTCCAGACCCAGCAGGCAGCTGTAGCGATTGATCGGGAAGAGCTGCAGGAAGGAGTGCAGTGGAGGCCGATTCTAGGAGCATAGAGTGGGAGTGTACCATCATCTCCAGACTCATCATCAATGCCATCATCTGAGCAGCAGGACCGTTCGTCTGCAGTCGTTTGTTCGGTGGGGTGAGCAGACCTATACCCATCTATAAGGGTACTGATCTGTGCAATCTAATACCTTACAAAGAAAGTTAGTAGTCATCTGAGCATTGCCATCAGACTAAGGAGGATTATAACCACTTGAGTGCACTGGATTGCTGTCCGTTGAAAGCTTATCATAAAGTCAGTGATCACTGTGAAGGTTTCTATCTATTGCAGTAAAGTTGCTTATTCCACCCTTGTGCCATAATCAGAGGATCTGTGGACACAGTTACTTCTTAGGTATCTAACATTGGAATAAAGAGCCCACAGAAGACACTCTGAATTTTAATTGAGGATATGCTACAATGACAGCTACTTTCCCCCCACTTTGCAGGACTCAGGGTATTATACTTTGCATTACTGAATTCTCTTAAATAGAGCAGGTTAATCTGAATCAGTCAATTGCACTATCCATTAAAGTAATACCAGTTTGGTTACATTCTTTTAGAGTGGTACGTATTTATTTGAATTCCATTGAGTGGTATCAATTTACCTACAGTTCACCATTTTACATCAGCTAGCCTAAAGCTTTACCCTGTATTGATTTATTTTACATAATCTATCTTTACATCGAGCATAGGTGAACATTCAGGTATCTTGACTAAACTCGATTGGAGGAATTAAAGTGTAACTTTTAACAGTGGACTGCCTGTAAATAGGAGGGAGTCATGATACACATTCAGTTTGTTTGTGTCTCCCTTTTATTCACTAAGAACTCAAAAGTCATGTTTATGTAGTTTAGACATTTATGAGTGTGTGACTTAAATGTAAACTGTTAATCTTCTACCTGTGAGATGCAAATTCTGTAAATACTTCAAACTCTACTATTGTGTGATTCCATTATTGTGTCACTCCTTTAAAGTGGAACTAACTCAAATAGTGATTCCAGGTGTGCCAGAGGGGACTGAGGCTGTTATTGGGGTTGAGAGGCATAGTGACGGACTGAACATACTAAGCAGCTCCTACGGGGGTAGTGCTACAATAGTGCCACGATTTATTCATAAATATTTGTATTTTCACCTAAAACTACATGATCTGGGGACCTTTATGCCTACCATGTGCAATATTGGGCACTTGAGCTAGAGATTTTTTGGACGTTGTCTCCTTTCCCACCCTATAGCCCTCCATACGTGAATAGCTTGACTATACTATTTTACTGGAGGAAATTCAGGAAGCCATAAGGCGGTTACAGGGCAGGAACGGTCCGGGGCTGATGGTCTACCCACGAGTTGTATTCTCTGCATGCTGAACTTTGGCCCCCATGCTTATAGACCTGTTTTCTCGGTATCTCTCATTGGACTCTCTTCCTGATTCTATGGCAGAGGCATATATTGTGTTGGTGCCCAAAACAGGGAAAACCCCTCAGAAGTGTGCCTCCTTCAGGCCGATTTCCTTGCTCAATGTGGAGCAAATTGACGCTGTACTTCGATGATGCCCTGCTGTACTTGCAAGATACGGGCCCCTCTTTGTCAGTAGCCTTGGAACTGTTTGCACCTTTCATATGTACTTTGGAGTCTGTATTAATTGGTCTAAATCCCTTCTATTTCCCTTAGACTCCAGGAATCCATGCGTGGCCTGTTTCTCTCCCTTACGCTGGGTGGATGGATTCAGATACTTGGGGGTGCAAATAACTCAAGATCTGTCAGCTTTTTCTGATGAAAATGTGCTCCCTTTACTTTTGCTTCTCCGGTAAAGGTGTGCCTCTTGGTCTACTCTCCCTCTTAATCTTTTGGGGCATATTAACCTCCCTAAAGTGATACCAAAGTCTCAGATTTTTTATTTAAAAATAACAAACATGTTATACTTACCTGCTCTGTGCAGTGGTTTTGCACTCTTTTGACTCTCCTCTTCTCGGGTCCCTCGCCAGCAAGCAGCTTGCTATGGGGGCACCTAAGCCAAGGCTGTGCGTGTCCATTCAGACACGGAGCCGTGGTTTGCCCCCCCGCACTGCTGTCTCAGCCAAGGAGGAGGGTGAGTCCCGGGCAGCCGAGACTCTCCTGCAACATCGCTGGATCAAGATGGGCTCGGGTAAGTATTAGGCCTCATGCACACAGGACGTTTTTTGACTGTTTTACAGCAGCTGTTTTTAGCTGCAGACTTTTTTTTCTACAGTCAATAAACCCTCCATCATGTTATCCTATGTGTTCATGCACACATAGGCTGTTATCAACTGTTTTTAGCAGTGACGTTTTTGAGCTGTAAAAAAAACCCAAGACCAGAGGATTCTGAGAGAGGTTTTTCAGCTGTAAAAACGTTCAAATGCTCAAAAACGCCCAAATACGCTCAAAAACATCGATCCCCAACGTTTTTGGACATTTTAGATAAAAAAGAAGAAAAAAGCTGGCCCTTTAACCACTTACCAACCGGAAGGTTTTCCAGCTTTAGGACCAGAGCACTTTTTGCGATTCGGCACTGCATCGCTTTAACTGACAATTGCACGGTCGTGCGATGTTGTACCCAAACAAAATTTGCGTTCTTTTTTTCCCCACACATAGAGCTTTCTTTTGGTGGTATTTGATCGCCTCTGGGTCATTTCTGATCGCCGCTATAAACAAAAGAAGAGCGACCATTTTGCAAAAAAACCCAAATTTCTTACTTTTTGCTAAAATTCAAATCCCCAAAAAAATATAAAAAAACATTTTTTTTTACAGGTTTTGGCCGATTTATATTGTTCCTCATATTTGTGATAAAAAAAAATCACAATTGGCGTTTATTGATTGGTTTGCGCAAAAATGGCCGTGTTTACGGATGATGAGAATTCATTTCTGGGGTTTTTATTTTTTTTATTTTTTACTAGTAATGGTGGCGATCTGCGATTTTTAGCGGTACTGCGATATTGCAGCGGACATGGCCGATCATTTTGACACTTTTTTGGGACCAATGACATTTATTCAGCGATCAGAAATTTAAATGTCCACTGATTACTGTATAAATGTCATTGGCAGTGAAGGGGTTAACCTGGGGGGGGGGGAGCTAGGGGTTAACTGTGTTCCCTGGGTGTATGCTTACTGTGGGGGGGTTGGGCTAACATGTGACAGGCATCAGTCTCTCATGCCCCCACTAACAGAGCGGGGAACCGCCGTGTTTACATCGGCGGTTCCCCGTTCTTTCCCTGTGGCCGCTCACCGCGGCTCGCCGCCGGACATCAGGTCCACCCAAGCCGCGGGCACACTCCTCAGGAGTGCGGCGGGCGTGCGCCCCCTAGCGGCTGTTCGCAGATCGCCGTCTTTTTACGGCGATTTGCACTCAGCATCCCGACTGCCGCTGTGAAAACACGGCACTCGGTCGGGAACTGGTTAAAAACGTGAAAAAACCCACAAAAACGCTGGTAATATAACGCTGGTATAAGCTGGAAAAAATCACTGATAAGCTACTGACATTTTTTGGACGTTTTTTTAAAGTCTTGTGTGCATGAAGCCTTAGGGGGACTAAGGGGGGCTGCTGCACACACAAAGTTATTTTTATCTTAATGCATAGAATGCATTAAGATAAAAAAAACTTCTGATTTTACAACCACTTTAAGATGATGATCTTTTCAAAATTTACATATGTTTTTTGGAACTACCCGATTTGGATTAAAAACTCTTTTTCCGGGAGATTGACCGTTGTATCACTTTGTTTATATGGCACGAGTCCCTTCCCAGATTGACAAAATCTACTTTGCAGCTTTTATTGCATTGTGAGGGTCTAGCTCTGCCGAACTTCCAGGAATACTATTGGGCAGCAATTCAAGTAGCTACCCATTTGTGGTTTCTCTGATCCCGGTCCAAAGCAAGAGTTTGTCTAGAGGCTGCCTTTCTGGGCTCCCTTTTGGAATTGTATAACCTGGTGTATGGAGGCCCTAGGCCTATGCTGTGTCTTCTGCCCCTATGAAAACCACACTTAGAGTATGGGGGGAGGCTTTGGCGTAGGCTCCTTCCCGTGAGTCAATGGTCCTTTGTGCAGCCCCTCTGGAGTAATCTTAACCTCTAACACTTCCATACTGTACCAGACCCTCACTTATGAGCCAAACATGGGATCAAGACTCTAGGAGATATTATGCCTGTGGGGTCTCTCTTGACCTTTTCCCAACTCACTGAGATTTAATCTACCTTGTTTGATGCTTTTTCGATACTTTCGTCACGCTGCCAGATCGCAGTTTCCTCAGATGCCAGTCCGTCAAACTAACCCAATTGAAGAATTGCTTACCCATTTAGATTTATGCAAGCCACTTTCTGCTCTCTGTGGTGCTCTTCTGTGCATTGATTCCACTTATATGATCTCTTGAAGGCAGATATTCCTGCTCTGGAGCTAGAGGATTGTTGGGAAGGTTGCCCTAAAATGGTTATTTCCTCCACAGACAAGCTGATGCAGACAAAATTTCTTCATAGGGTCTATTACACCCCAGTACGGCTACATAGGATTTTTCCCGGGCGTACCCCTATCTGCACATGCTGTTCGCTTTCTCAGGTCACTTATATGCACATGTTTTGTGAATATCCTGTGAGTCATAGATTTTGGATAGAGGTCTTTGATCTCATTCATGCTCATGTTCAGATACGCTTTCCAGTGACCCCTGAGCTAGCTTTTCCAGGCATTCATGATGATGACCAACATTTACAACATGCTAAATTATTGATATCCTACTGTACTACGCTAAAAAGCACATTTTGTGCAAGTTGGCCTTGCCCTCCCCTCTAATTGTATCATCCTGGGAGGCTATGATTGATGCTGTCTTACCATTGTATAAGTTAACCTACCTTAACTGTGGCTGTCCCTGGAAATA
Organism: Glandirana rugosa; assembly: GCA_018402905.1. Classification (NCBI taxonomy): domain Eukaryota; kingdom Metazoa; phylum Chordata; class Amphibia; order Anura; family Ranidae; genus Glandirana; species Glandirana rugosa. The sequence continues at coordinate 939,283 of BLSH010037727.1, forward strand.
CAACAAGGCCTGGCTCCCCTGGGCAGACCAGCAACCTTGAGCTTTCATTTCTGTTTTTCCTGTCCCCCTCCTGGCTTAATTTTTATTCTTGTGATATGATTTTTGGGATTATTGACCTCTTTTCTTAAAGTGGTAGTAAACCCAATCATTCAACAGTTTAAAAACCAGTTCCATTTCCGGCATGTGCCGGAAATGTAACACTCCCATTGGTTGTGCTCTAAACCAAACTGTCAAACCATCCAATGGCTGGTGTCATAGCTGATCATATGTGCAGCATCATGGTAGTTGTAGATTAAACATAGGCCAAGATGGCAGCTTCTTTGGCTGAAAATGATAAGAGGGTTTACTACCACTTTAATGCCACTAGGTTGCTGGGGAATTTTTCACTTCCACTGAGGTTATACTGCCAGCCTTTCCGAATGCTTATATGTGCTGATAGACTCTGTATTGTTTTCCTTATGTACCATTTATGTGCTGATGTGTACCATGTCAACTTGTTGTTGTTTCTTGTTCTTGGTATGCTTACCACCTTTCAGTAATCCTCTTTTACTTAAAAAAAACAGCTTAGTAAAAAAAAAAAAAAGATGGAAGATGATCTAAATTGTACTTGTCTGCAGTTAGCGTAACACAGGGATTGGTTACTTCGGCACTCCCGCTGTGGTGAAACAACCAATACTATCATGCCTTTGACTGTAGGAGACATAGCTCTGGCTGTCAATCTTGCAATACCTCATGGGATTTGTAGCTTCACTACAGCTTGAGAGCTGAGGTTGCCTACTCCTAGTATAATGCTTACAATATGTTGCAGTGCTACCTTGTATGGAGTTCCATAATTTCTGCAAGGTTCCTTGAGGAGCTAGTATGGAAGAGGCAGGTCTGTAAATTTGGAGAATTTAAGTAAATTCCATCCTAGTATACCATAGATAAACCAGAACAGCTTTGCATTCCATAAGGAAGTAATGAGGAGCTCACTCAGTTTGTACTGAATAGTTGACACGCATATTTGGTGTTGTGAGGATATTCTAGAGTATGATGAGATTGTATTTCCTCCATGAATAGTCAGATTCACTCAACAGTATCATTCTCTGGTAAAAATGAAAAGAAAAAAAGATCATAAACAACTGTTATTAATGCATATGTACATAGCCAGGAATTTTCTGGTTCTGGCCTGGAAACTCTGGCTATTGAGTATGCCTGCCAGGTTTCCAGACTGCTGGGAGCTGCCTCCCATTTAGTTAGTAAGCATGTCACATGTAAGGAGTGGAACTGTAAAATGTAAGGGATTAGCAAATTCAGTCCTCCAGTACACAAAGAACAGCACTAGAAGAGAATCACTTTAATCTTTATCGTACAGTGCAAGACGCAGACAGAATAATTATAGATCCTGGCTATAAACTGGTATCTTCAGGTGATTGGACACTGGAAAAGCTTTTAAGGACACACCCCTGGATGTCTCCTTATAACACTGTGTCACTACATCAGTCCTGAGACTTTTGTTAGCATCCTAAGGTGATGGACCTCTTCCAGAGAAATCACTCTTAGCTTAACTAGTTTATTATTTTACTTTGGATCTTCAATAAACTCTTCAATCAACTCATCACTGCTTCCTACTATCACAATAGAAGCAGTACATCCAGATTGGTGCAACCTTGGTCTAACCTTGAACTGGACCTGGACCCCATACCACGGGGACAGCCTCTAATGTTAATTCAGAGATTGGATCCTACATACAGTTGTGTTCAAAATAATAGCAGTGTGTTTAAAAAAGTGAATAAAGCTCACAATCCTTCTAATAGCTTTTATTTCCATACACACAAATGCATTGGGAACACTACATATTCTACTCCAAATCAAAACATGAAGAAAAATATATCAAATGTGTGTTGTTCCTCTAAAAAAAATTGAAGAAAAGTGAATATTTGACTGTTCAAAAAAATAGCAGTGTTTGTATTCTTCTTTACAAACTCAAACATTCACTATATAAATTGAAAAATGTTTGAAGATTTTGCTTTCCTTTGAATCACTTAACTAATATTTAGTTGTATAACCACTGTTTCTGAGAACTGCTGTACATCTGCGTTGCATGGAGTCAACCAACTACTGGCACCTGTGAACAGGTATTCCAGCCCAGGATGATTGGACTACATTCCACAGTTCTTCTCTATTTCTTGGTTTTGTCTCATAAACTGCATTTTTGATGTCACCCAACAAATTTTCTATTGGATTAAGATCCGGGGATTGGGCTGGCCACTCCATAACGTCAATCCTGTTGGTCTGGAACCAAGATGTTGCACATTTACTGGTGTGTTTGGGGTCGTTGTCTTGTTGGAACACCCATTTCAAGGGCATTTCCTCTTCAGCATAAGGCAGCATGACCTCTTCAAGTATTCTGATGTATTCAAACTGATCCATGATCCCTGGTATGTGATAAATAGGCCCAACACCGTAGTATGAGAAACATCCCCATAGCATGATGCTTGTGCCACCATGCTTCACTGTCTTCACAGTGTACTGTGGCTTGAATTCAGTGTTTGGGGGTCGTCTGACAAACTGTCTCCGGCCACTAGACCCAAAAAGAACAATCTTACTTTCATCAGTCCACAAAATGTTGCGCCATTTTTCTTTAGACCAGTCAATGTGCTCTTTAGCAAATTGTAACCTCTTCAGCACATGTCTTTTTTTCCAACAGTGGGACTTTGCGGGGGCTACTTGCAGATAGCTTGGCTTCACATAGGCGTCTTCTAATTGTAACAGTACTCACAGGTAACTTTACACCTTCTTTGATCTTCCTGGAGCTGATTGTTGGCTGAGTCCTTGCCATTTTGACTATTCTTCTATCCATTCGATGATAGTTTTTCGCTTACTTCCACGTCTTTCAGGTTTTGGTTGCCATTTTAAAGCATTTGTGATCATTTTAGCTGAGAAGCCTATCATTTTCTGCACTTCTTTATATGTTTTCCCCTCTCCAATCAACTTTTTAATCAAGGTACGCTGTTCTTCTGAACAATGTCTGGAAGGACCCATTTTCCTCAGAATTTCAGAGAGAAATGCACTGTAACCAGCATGTACAACATTTGTTGCCTTCCTTCCTTAAATAAGGGCAATAATTGCCACCTGTTTTTCAAAGAATTAATGACCTCACTAATTGAACTCCACACTGCTAATATTTTGAACATGCCCCTTTCAATTAGTGATTCAATTACACAGAATCAGCAGTATGCATGTCATGACTGTTGGGTCTGTTGGATTTCTATTATCCTACTACACCTGCTAGTAAATTATTTGCCATGTAGAAATATCATTTCTACCAAAAACAGTGATTGATCAGGTTAGTGATGTCTGACTGCTATTATTTTGAACACAACTGTAGACATTCACCTTGACAATTGAGCAATGCATTTAGTTATTCACAAGGTGCTATATAGGCCTAGGGCCTTGGTTCATCCCTATGGAACCCAGTCCCCGAAGACCCTTTCGGGGATTTCCCCATCATCACAGGTGAAGTCTTGACGCTATATAGGTATTTAGGGTTATGCGTTTATTGAACCATTACAGTAGCCCCAATCCTGAATAGTATGTGCTTATATGTTATAACAGTAAGGAAACTGGGAATGTGCTTGAAATGTATTCATTGGGGGGGCGTGGCTGGATGGGCTCATGAGCAGACGTTCGGGAGAGGAGCTCCGGACTCCACAGCTACCATCCAGCTCCATCCTTCCTGCCACGCATTGAGGAATCTCCCCAAACCTTTCCACCCTGCTCTACTATCCCCCCAGTTAGCTGTTAGCCGGGCATTGGCCAGATCCGGGGCCGGAGTGGCGCCGTTCTAAGGCCTCACAAACCGCCGCCATCTTGCTACACCCTCTGGCCTACAGAAGGACAGCAACATTGCCACCGCGGTAAGCCATGCGCATCGGGGCCACGAGGATCCGTAACCTACAGCCTAAGGGGCACCCACACGAGGCCCGTAGAGCCCAGCTAGCCAATCGGCCTAATCTGCAGCCTCCCTCGCCACTCGGCGGCCACCACCATCTTGCGGCGTTCCCGGCCTACAGATACCCGATCAGCCTCCGCACCCAGTTCCCCCTCGGCCGGGCCTCAGCCTACACCTTAGTGAAGCCTGGGTGATCACCAGGGACTGGTTAATACCCGAATCACTATAGTGGAACAGTCCGCCCCCCATATCACCAAACAGCCGCTGCCATCTTGCGGCCTGCCAGGCCTACCATCTCCTCCTGACACTAAATGACTTCTCTGCCTTACTACTTCCACTGTGCCCCACTGCGATATACAGTGATACCCAAGTCCACATCCCTTTAGCCGGGTCCAACCCCAGCCATCCATTGACCGACCAGCCAGGCTGCGGCCTACTGAGGCCTAAACTCTCTCCACCCAACTCCAGGTGATATATCCAGGAACTATTACACTACTATTGACTATGTCTGCTTAAAGTCCCGTCTCACCGGGTCTGTCACAGCCGCTCATCACAAGTTGTACCCCCAGCCCATCTGCTGATATCGGCTGACTCCTCTCACTGACTCACTTTGATCCCTGAATCCCCCTTGGGGGTGATGTCACCGGGTAGAAAGTCAGGTATCAGATCGAAAACGATCTGTGAAGCCCTTACGCAAGCAGGTCTGAAAATGGCCACATAAGCATCCCTTCCTGCTACTCCTGCCACCTCTCATCCACCCGGTGGTCAATTCACCGTGCCGCAGAACAGTGACCACACCGTTGCATTCCTACCACCCTCTACTACAGACCAGGGGTCCCTCCAAAATATGGATCTCTTAAACCAGTTTAAACTAATATTCCAAAGAGCGCTACAACACACTTCGGACACTATCACAGATAAACTTACAAAATAAATATGGGAAGTCGGACGCCGTACTACAATATTGGAAGAGAGAATGGAAGACCTCCAGGTGGTCTCCGCTAACCATGAGGAGGATATAGAGACTCTCAAGGAGGAAAACGCAACTCTTCAGGCTCGCTTGGAGGACTTTGAAAATAGGGCTAGGAGATCTAACATACACATCAGAGGTATACCAGAAACTGTTGAGGACCTCCAATCCACCATAACTGCCCTCTTTCAGGAGCTTGCCCCATCCATTCCTATAGAAAGGCTAGAGATGGATCGTATCCATAGATCCCTGCCCCACGCAGGGACGAGGGTCCCCCCCCTTGGCATCATTACTAAAATGTACTTCTTCCGTACTAAAGAACAACTTATGGAAGCAGCTCGCAAAAAAGGGAGTCTTACATTCCAAGGTCACAGATACCAGATAATCCACGATCTCTCGCCAACAAACCCTCGCCAGGAGGGAAGCTCTAAAACCTCATCTACAAATTCTGCAACAAAACAAACTTACATACCGTTGGAGCTTCCCCTTCGCGGTCAAATTAACCTACAAAGGTACTTTTTTTACTTGCAAGTCTGAAGAAGATATCGTCTCTGCTCTCCAGGACCTTCGTCTTCATACCCCGGACCCCTCACCAGATAACTCAAAGAGGCGCGCGACCTCCAACTCTCCAAGGAAGCAGCAAGATGGTTATGGACCGATCTCCCCAACTACTTCACATAAGAGGAGTCGCCTTACATACCCTGCACCCGCCGACCTGATGGACTGAAGCCATTGCCAACCTCCTTGCTCACTAACTTCTTTTCTTCCCCTATTTTAGGCTGCTCTGCAGGCTCCGGTTCTATGGGTGAACGCCCCCCTCCCAGGCAGGTAAAACTTTCCGGCTCTTGAACTCTAGCCATCTATCCTGATTTTTTCCACAAAACTTGTTAAGCCAGCTCTGGACCCTACAGCCTTTCTGGGGCTACTCCCTTTCCTCCACTATCCAATGCAGGGTGTCTGGGGTCCATTACCCCCAGTTGCCTCATGACCTAACTGTAACTCTTCCCTCGGGTCCCCCAGTCCCCATCTCCTAACATTGTGCCAAGCCATAAGGACCCACACCTACTAGGGACCACCTACCTTAAAAAGTGCTATACTGCCAGTCTGCAGCGATTATCCCGGCTCTCTGCACAGCGTTTAGACCATGTAATCTCCCTAGATGTTGGTTTATAAAATGAAACTCCCCTTGTCCATATTACCTCAGGCCGGTAACCATCACTGCAGACTGGTCTATACTGTTAATAATGGTACAACTTTCTATGTTATTGTTTGGTTGATATTTGTTCTATTAGTGGCTGTCCAGTTCCCGGTGACAGTCCACTGCTCCACATTAATGCCTTCGCAATCCGGAATTTCAGTCCGGGTTGATCGTGGGATCGAAAATCCTCCGGTTGGCTACTTTGAGCCATCCCTAGGATTTTCCTGCTCCTAGCGGGAGCACAACTGTTTGTTTGTTTGTTCCTTTACAACCCTGTTATATTGTTGACCTGATTGTACAACTTGTTTACAGTGTAACATCCACACCTCCTTACTCCTATCTCTCTCTCCTATCCTCCCCCAGCCCCCCTTATTTATTTTTTTTCTTCTTCTTCTCTCCCGCCTATCTCCAGAGGGAGACGCTACCACACTCTCTCACTCATACGTAGATAGCCACACCTGGTACTCCACATGGCCTCCCTACATATTTTAACCCACAAAGTTCAGGGACCGAACTCGCCAACTAAACGCACCAAAGCCTTCCACACTTATGCATCAGTAACAGCACATGTGGTTTGCCTCCAAGAGATGCACTTCTCTGCCCACTCCACCTTGAAATTTCTTGCCCGCCAATACCCACAGACCTATACGGCCTCGGCAGCTAAAAAACATAGAGGTGTACTAATTGGCTTCCACTCCACTACATAGTTTACTCTCTAGACTGAGATCAAGGACCCGGAAGGTAGATACCTACTCCTCACTGGGCAGCTCCTTGACCAAGGCATCACTATAGTCTCTTACTATGCACGTAACTCTAAACCACTCCCTTTTCTTTCACATTTATTGCAACTTATCGACTCACACAAACGGGAGACTGTTATTGTTTGCGGTGACTCAAGTCAAGTAATCTACCTACCCCTAGACAAATCACCTGTGCCCACATACACCACCCGCCTTTCCTTCCGACAGCTCTTGGATCGCCACTCTCTAGTCGATTCTTGGAGAGAACCTAATCCTGCTAGACGCCAATACACTCACTATTCCCATCCACACAAAACCTTCTCACGTATCGACCACATTCTTGTCCACATTGCAACCTCTTCCCTAGTCCTGACTCCTTCACAAAGAACTTGGACTATTAACGATAGCCTCCTGGCCAACCCCGCCCACAGATTAGCAATTGCCACAGCCCTTCAAGAATACTTGGACACCAACGTGACCCCGACCACCGATCCTCTAACCATATGGGAAGCCCACAAACCCTACATTAAAGGTGTATGCATTAGTCAAGCCTCACATGCCGTAAAGAATACCACAAACGGCTGAAACAACTAGATGTGGCCTTCCACAAGGCTACGGATCAGCTCCAAAGCTCCCCGTCGCCTGCTAACAGGGACCTCTTTGAAAAAGCTTGTTTGGAACTAGATGTAAGCCTGACTGAAGAAGCCGAAAAAACCCTCCGCAAATCAAAACATACTCTATATATGAAAGTGAATAAACCAGACACATTCCTAGCACTCACATTTCGTAGAGCTGACTATATCCCTAAGCCACACAAGTAACCCTTTGAAAATTCTAAACATTTTTTGCAGGAAACTCTCAGAACTCTATAGTGCCCCTTACCACTTCAACCAATCTCAATTGGACTCCCTGTTCTCCGACATACGCCTCCCATTCCTTACCCTGGACCAAAGAACGGCTCTAGACCAACCGCTTATGGAGGAAGAAATAATAGCAACAATTAAAACCTTGAAACCACACAAACACCCAGGCCCTGACGGCCTCTCAGCCAACTATTACAAACGAATTTCTGACCTACTAGTCCCACTTCTGTTCTCAGGGACCACCATGTCAGACCCGAATCCCTCACAGCGTCAATTTCAATGATTCCTAAACCTAGCACCGACGATTCCTCATGGTCAAACTATAGGCTTATTTCGATCCTCAACTTAGACATAAAAATCTTGGCCAAAACCCTTTCGACCCGTTTGCACCCTATTATAGGTACACTAATCCATAGGGATCAGGGGCACACACACGACGCATACCCACCTGCTTTATCCCATTAGATATACGCAAAGCATTCGACTCACTAGCCTGGCCTTACCTTCACTCGGTACTTCAACAATGGGGTTTTGGTGCAAATTTCCTTCAATGGATCCTAACTCTCTATCACAACCCCAAAGCCTATGTTACCTACTCAGGATTTCGCTCTGTCCCCTTCCAAATACACAGAGGTACTCGACAGGGCTGCCCCCTCTCTCCTCTCCTCTTCACTCTGGCGATCGAACCATTAGCAACCCTCATTCGGGAAAACCCTAATATAACTGGCCTTGAACTAGGTGGTCACTACCATAAACTGTTTGTTTGCTGACGACGTCCTGCTGTTCCTAACAAACCCTCGAATCTCGCGCACCCAACTTAATGAAACTACTCGCAGATTTCGGCCAAATTTCTGGTCTTCAAATGAACCCCCAGAAATCTAGGCCCTAACATCTCCTTGTCACCGGCCTTCCATACCCAACTCAGAGACTCCCTCCCCTTCTCCTGGACCGCGACCCATCTTACCTACCTAGGTATTAAATTCACACCTGACCCAGCCGACCTATATTCAGCTTATTATCCCCACATGCTCACTCACCTCACTAACTTATTGTCCAAATGGATGGGTAGAATCACGGTTATTAAAATGTCCATCCTCCCTAAAATCTTGTACTTATTTAGAGTTTTACCGATAAAAGTCCCACCACATTACCTCAGAATACTTCAACGTAAGTCCTATCGTTTCATTTGGGGTTCCCGCAGACCACGCCTACCCCCACGAACTCTCTACACCCCCCATATAAGGGGTGGACTAAGTGTACCTAATTTTGCTAACTATTACCAGTCAGCTCAACTGGCCATACTCACCAAATATCATGCTACAAAGGAAATCCCCCTTTCGGTGGCCTTAGAATCGGTGGACTGTGATCCACTGTCTATAGCTAATCTCCTGTGGTTTCACGCATCACATCGCCGCAACCTCCTCAACCCCATCACCAAACACAGCTTAACCCTCTGGGACAGACTGAAAATGCACTTCGGCCTTCAATCATCCCACAATCCTCTTCTCTCCTTTATACGAAACCCAGCCTTCTACCCAGCGTGGACAGCCCCACGCTCCTTCTCCAGCTGGTCAAGAGCTGGCCTCCTCCGTGCACATCACCTATATAGATCCAACACTATCATACCTTTCCAGACCTTGTGTGAGACCCATCATCTGCCTCTCACAGAAATTTTCAGATACATTCAAATAAAACGTTTCTATTCACAATCCACCCCCCCCCCCTCGGAAAACTCTGTCCCTTCTCTCTCGCTGAAGAGGACCCGGAAGCATATTAGAGGAGGTTGTGGAGGATTTCTCATGCCTTCACTCCTATACACCTGATGTTATGGCTTCACGTAATATGCTTGCCAGTGTGGATATGCTCACTTATACTGTGCGCAAAAACCTTGGAATTTTCACAGTTGAATCTCCTCTGTATCACCATGCCTCTTTGGGTACAAAGAGATCCAGAAAATCTAAAAAGACATTTCCAGCTCACGAACAAATACAGTTGGCAATTTATGACAATTGGGTCAATCTGGAAAAGATTTTCACCTATTCAAAAATCTTTGCCAAACTTTATCCAGTGGAGTTCACAAAGAAATGGTCTGTTCTGCTTGTTGATCCTGCCTTCTCAATCTTAAAGTGGTTGTAAAGTAACATATAAAATTACTTGTTCCCCTCTACTGGCCACGCTAATCGTGGCTGCAGATCCATGATAGCATGGTCAGATAATGTGCCTTCATCATCCCGCTGTCTGTTCAGAGTCTCTGCATCTCCCCCTCCCTCTCTCCCTGTCATTTCTGTAGTTTGTGCTCTGAGATCTCTAATCTCCTCTCTGCCTCTCCCCTCCTTCATCTATTCCCTTGTGACTGTAAAATAACATATATTAATTACTTCTATCCTCTGTTTTAGGAACATATTAAGTACAGTGTGTGTTTTTTTTTTTTAATTATAAAGCTAAATATCGAAGAAAGGGTGAATGAATTATGTGATCTCAATCAATAAATAAATTCACAGTAGAGCATAAAATGAAGTCCATGTCATCAAATAAAAAGTGATCTCAAATCGCAGTAAATGCAGCCTTACCCTACAAAAAAAACTTATATAAACGAACAGGGGCTGCCCACTCAAAAATCACAAGATATGGGATGCATGGCTTGCCAATAACTCCACCATGTTGTGGAAAACATCAGTGCTGAGTAACTCCCACCCTGCGAGCCCACATTAGCTATCTTTGTTAGGTTTAAATATTCTGTAATGCCCATGTGTGATCATCATTTGTGCATACTGCTATTGTAACACTTGTATATGTACTCTCTCTCAATAAACCTGTTGTTTAAAAAAAAAAAAGTGATCTCAAATATTTAACAAATTCCATCAAGAATATAAAAAAGTCCATCACCAAAAAACTTTAAAATCAATAAATAGTTCATCCGTGTGTACAGTGTATCTTTCACCAATCCGCCACCTTTAAGTGATTACCACCCATATGGAAAGAAGGCTCACCAGCTGTAACTTAAACAGAAGCATATCACCAGTATTCACAACTTCTGCAGATGCGATCACCTCCAAGCCAGTTCAGGCAGCCATCCAATAATACCGTGTGTGCATGTAAAATAAAACAACACTTCCAATAGTGTAAAATCACCCAATTTAAAAGTGATGCCCTTGCATTCAAAACATATGTAACAAGATCCAAATATCCTTAGACATCTATTTGCATCTCCATACTGCACCGCTCCGTGATCACAGATAGGATAGCCAATGCTTACAGTTGCCGTGCAGCCACGCCCTGATGCGTTTCATCACTTCCGACTTGGTCACAGGGGGCCACAATTTTCCTTTTGCGAGGCATTGCTTATTATTTTGAATTGTGCATTCATCACCCTGGAACTTAACTGTGAGGCTGTTGTTAGCAAGACTTTTCACTGATAGAAGGCTGCCTTCTAGTTCTGGAACATACAGCACTTTCTTTACAAAGATGCTTTGCTCGCCTTGTGGTGCAATGCAGTTCAGGAAGCCCTGACCTTTAACCTCTGCAGTGGAGCAGGAAAGCTTTGTCTTTTGCACTGTAATCAATGTAATCAGTGTTTGTGAAGAAGGTCTCATCGCTAGTCATGTGGCTTGTCGGTCCTGAGTCTATGCACCAGCTGCGTGGCTTTCCGCTCTGTGTTACTTTAAAGGTGCCATTCCATGAAGTGTCTGCAGTTTCCTTTGTGGCTGTTTTGGCTCTCTCTTTTGTGTATAGCTGTAGCTTTTGCGGCTTGGCTTTCCAGATAGAACATTCCTTTTTTAAGTGACCGGTCCTTTTACAGTGAAAACAGGGCCTGCTTTCTTTGTGCCTTTGTACATCTTAAGAGCTTTGTCATTGTGGTGTATATTTTCTTTCCTTCTGTCATATTCATCAGTTACTTTGCCTTTGACATTTTCTAGTGTCAACTCCTGCTCGGGTCTGGTTTCTAAAGCATTAATAAGAGCAGTATATGTCTCTGGAAGGCTGCAGAGGAGCAGGGCAACAATATGGTTATCTTTGATGTCCTCTCCGATGACACGCATTTGTTCTGTGATTTCTAGCATAGCTGTCATGTGGTGACACATTTGCTGGCTGCCTTCTAGTCTCATTTTATATAGCTTTCTTAGTAGAAATAGCTTTCTGTTGAGGCTTGAACGCTCATCCAGTTTTTTAATGAGGTCCACATACCTTTGGCTGTTTTGTCTATTCTTATGGGGATAAGCTGGTCATCTTCCACTAATAAGCTTATAATTGCTTTTGCCTGCCTGTCTTTCCTGTCCCAATCCTCCGTCTCTCCATTTGTGGATCTGTCTGTATTCAGCACTTGCCACAAGTAATCCTTGTTGAGAAGCATTTGTAGCTTAAATTTCCACAGCTGGTAATTGGCATTGTATAGCATTTCAATTGCATACTTCACATCTGAACCACTTGCCATCTTTCAGCAGCTTGTATACAGTACTCACAGTATTCTCTGTCTAGTGCCTGGGCTGGCAGTATCCTCTCCAATGCCTAGACCCATAACCTGTTAGCAGCATATTGAAATCATGCTCTGGAAGCTTGTTGTATGCAGTGAATAGCTTTACTTTCATGGAGAAATATCCATGGTCTTCCGGGTCTTTTGGTGTTGCTGAGCTCACGGTGCGTTCTTTCTTTGTGAGGATGTTCCAAACAGTTGATTTGGCCACACATAATGTTTTTGCTATCACTCTGATGGGTTTGTTTTGTTTTTTCAGCCTAATGATAGCTTGCTTCACTGATAGTGACAGCCCTTTGGATCTCATATTGACAGCAACAGATTCCAAATGCAAATAGCACACTTGAAATTAACTCTGGACCTTTTATCTGCTCCTTGTAAATGGGATAATGAGGGAATAACACACACCTGGCCATGGAACAACTGAGCAGCCAATTGTCCCATTACTTTTGGTCCCTTAAAAAGTGGGAGGCACATATACAAACTGTTGCAATTCCTAAACCATTCACCTTATTTGCATGTAAATACCCTCAAATTAAAGCTGAAAGTCTGCAGTTAAAGCACATCTTGTTCGTTTCATTTCAAATCCATTGCAGTGGTGTATAGAGGCAAAAAGATTAGAATTGTGTTGATGTCCCAATATTTATGGACCTGACTGTATGTTACTTTACAGCCACAAGGGAATAGATGAAGGAGGGAAGAGGCGGAGAGGAGATCTCAGAGCACAAACTACATAAATGACAGGGAGAGGGGGAGATGCAGGGACTCTGAACACACAGGGGGATGACGAAGGCATATATCAGAGAGAGAGAGATAATTTTGCCCCTGTACAAATCATTAGTAAGACCTCATCTGGAATATGCAGTTCAGTTTTGGGCACCGGTTCTCAAAAAGGATATCGGAGAACTGGAGAAAGTGCAGAGAAGGACAACCAAACTGATCAGAGGCATGGATGAGCTCAGCTATGAGGAAAGATTAGAGGAGCTGAATTTATTCTCTCTTGAGAAGAGAAGATTAAGGTGGGGATATGATCAACATGTACAAATATATAAGTGTTCCATATAGTGATCTTGATGTTGAGTTATTCACTTTAAGGTCATCACAGAGGACAAGGGGGCACTCTTTACGTCTACAGGAAAAATTATTTCATCTCCAAATACGGAAAGGCTTCTTCACAGTTAGTGAACAGCTGTGAAAATGTGGAATAGACTCCCTCCAGAGATGGTTCTGGCCAGCACAGTAGATTGCTTTAAAAAAGGCCTGGATTCTTTCCTTAACCACTTCCGGGCCGCATCGGGTACATTTATTGCTGCAAGGTGGCAGCATAACGCAAATCGCCGTCTATAAATGGCGGTTCACGCATGTGCGGCTAGGAGTGTGGCCGCGGGTTGGGTGGACTTGATCGCTTACAATAGGAGAAAAGCGGGGAACCGCCAATGTAAACACAGCGGTTCCCCACTCTGACAGGGGACAAAACACTGATCTACTGATCCCTGTCGCCAGGATCAGTTAGATCTGTTATGCCCCTGCCAGCCCAGCCCCCACACAGTTAGAACACGCCTAGGGAACACAGTTAACCCCTTCATGGCCTCCTGCACGTTAACCCCTTCCTTGCCAGTGACATTTATACAGTAATCAGTGGCTATTTTTAGATCTGATCGCTGTATACATGTCAGTGGTCCCAAAAAAGTGTCAAAAATGTTCGACATGTCCGCCGCAATACCACAGACACGGAAACCCCCTTAGTTGATCTCTCCTGCAAAGTAACCTTCTTGGTTGCTAATACATTTTCAGATGTGTCTCTGAGCCTTTTCTTGTAAGGAGACATTTCTCATCCTTCACAAAGACAAGGTAGTCTTAAGCCTGGTACACACTAATTGTTTTTTTTTCGTTCAGCCCAACAGGTTGAATGAAAAAAACTGACAGCTCCGATCATAACTGTTATACTAACAATCCAAGGTTAGTACAGAGATCTCCCCCGCTGAGCTGTTGTGCTCTGACAGGGGGACGCCCCCCCCCCCCCACCAGAACACTCCCATCAGCGCTCTCCGCCATTAGCGGAGAGCGCTGATCGGAGGCCGGTCGGCTGCTGGTTTTCCAGAATGCTCATCTGACAGAAGCGGCCGGCTTCTGTCAAACCGGCTGACATACACATGGGCCGAATGTTGGCCGGTTTTTATTGAATCAGCCGATGTCTCCTGACATTCGGCCAATACATGTGTACTAGGCTTTACGCTCAAAGCCATATTTTCTTTGTAAGGTGGTATTAGTCTTCTACCTCAATACTCAATGATAACATTGTCCTTCCATCTTTGTGCCCTTCATTTAAGCAGGAAAGGAAATTGCTCCTCACTTCCTAAACGTAATCATAGCCATTAGAATGAACCTCACAACTTCTATCTGTAAGATGGACTTCCTATTTGGCCTACCATCAGCATCTTGCCAGGAATATCCTGCTTCAAAATCTACCTCAACTAGGTAGACAACTCATCTCAAGAGCTTACAAGGGAAAAAAACTCCTTTAGCACTCCTACCTGCTCACTCCAGATCGGTGGAAGTTTCCTGGGCATTTGGACAACAAGCCTCCGTTGTTTTGCTTTGTAAGGCAGCCACTTACTCCACAGTTCATACATTTTCAAAGCTCTACTAGGTGGATGTCCAATCTTCTGCGAATGCAGCTTTCAGCCACAAGGTTCTTGCAGTGGCACTTTGAAGTTGGGTCTGTTGCCCCTGTTGTTATTTGCCTGTTGACACAGTTCTATTTGCCTAGCTGTTGCCCATCCTTTTCATTCATTGGTTGGGGATTTCCTAGGTCTATGAATTCTGCCTGTACTGTACAATTAAGATAGACTCAATTGTGACTTACCTGTAAATTAAATATCTTGGAGTACAGTGCAAGATATATGACACCATCCCTTTTAACCCTGTGTTACTCTGCATTACTTACTACAAAACTAGGGGCTCATAGAGTGGGGTAGGGTTATGGGGGTACACCCAGGGGGCTCAAAAGTTCTCAAAATCCTTGCTAGTGTCCAGTCACATGAAGGTACCAGCCTATAACCACAGTCTATGAATATTTTGCCTGTGTCCTGTACTGTGCTACAAGATATGGAATTGAGAGGTGATTCATAATCTTTTGCCTTTGTATTGTCAAGCACTGTTTGTTTAGGTGACCACATTACTTTATAATTTAATCCCCTGCAGGTCAATAACTATCAAACCACATCATTGCAAGCTTTGTATTTGGTAATGGCTACTTGTATACCATTGCTTCAATGTTGGCTCAGTACGTTCTGTGCACTGCTGTTAGCTCCTCTCCCTGCCCCACCTCATTCTCAAATATGCATATGTATAATACTCAGATCTACTAACAGGTTATGAATTTGTTTAAATGTGTTTCTTCCAATTTTTATAGCAATTTTGAGAAAAATATTCACATAGAATGGATCTCTCTTTGTTCTCTTACCTTACACAGTTCTGATCTGATAAATACTCTAGTTTTACTATTTTGTCCTTATAAATAAAGAATTTGAAAAAAAAAGAATGGATCTCTCCTAATACTCTCCTTCTAATCTGTTAGCCAGGGCTCTTCTGTGAGTTGAACTTCCTTGTTCCAGTCTCTGGAGTGCATTCTCTAAATTGAAAATGTTAGACAGCAGCTGCCCCCTTGTGGATTGTCTATAGGAATATCTGAAAACATATTCCACAGTGTAAACATTAAAACCAGTTTTAATTATCTGGTATGAAAGGAACCAAAACCACATACAGTTAGAAATTTGTTCATGCGAAAAAAAATTTTTCATCCTGCTCCTTAGAATTTTCTTGTCACTACAGTCAAAAACGAATGTCAGTTTGACTCTCTACTAACCACTAGAAATAAAAACAAAATAAAATAAAACATTCTTACAACAAAAAAAAATTGCAAACACCATTCTATAAGTGTATGGTCAGCATTAATTGCGTCCTAACAACTATTATTGTTTTCTACTATGTACTAGTATGTATTTTCACTTATTTGATTTTCACATGTTTACCAGTTTTTGATATGCCTTATCTTTAAAAAAGAAGTGCGAGATTAAAAAAAAAAATTCATACTAACCTAAATGGCTGCATAATCGGTGTGATGCTGCAGCTGTCCCACACCAGCTGTAATACAGCGAACCCAGCGATTGAATGACCGCTAATCGATCATTTCTCAGTCTTAACTGAGCAGAGAGCAGAGCAGAGAGCAGTGACTGTCAGTGCTCACTAGAGCGTTGGGCTGTGGAGGGGGCGGCTGCCTCGGGCTTATAATGGTTGAAAGGTTGAATCAGCTGCCAGTCAGCCACCTGGGTGGATCCTGACAATATGGTCAGGATCCCTGCAGAGCCAGGACTGACTTTCCAACGTCAGCCAACAGCTGGGTTTAGCCCTCTGTCTGCTGAATCTGGATCACAGGAGTGTAGAACTAAATGCACTTCTGTGGCCCACATGAGAAAATGGCCAAAAAAAGACATACAGTAGTGTTACACAAGGATAAAGTTGTCCGGAGGCCTAAAGCCTTTTAGGCAGTCGGATTCTGACTTTGTTCTTCTAGATCTTCTCACTTCACCGTGCTAGTTTGATTAGACAAGGATAGGGTTCCTCCCTTCCCTGTTAAAGGACATGCTACCAGATCTGTTAAGGCTTAATGGCCTTTTCAGTATCAAGCATCTTTTTCCCGATTTTCAAGGCTTCTTCCTGGTCTTCATTTCTCATGTTTATTAAGTTTTACCAGGTGGATGTTCAGGACTCTTCTGATGCCAGTTTTTGGCATAAGATGCTGCAGAATTCTGTCTGAGTTGTGTCAAGCCCTTCGTTACCCGTTTATTATATGGGCCTGTTGGCTTTGTTTGCTTTGTTGCCCACCATGAGTTGGCCTGCTTTGGTCATACCATGGTAAAGACTACAGATCTTAGACCTGTACTATACAACTAAGAAAAATCATTTTTTTCTATAACTTTCTGTCAATGTGTGTATATTGTCTGTTTTGTCTTTTGCCACTTATTTTGTTCCTGCTGTAAAGTAGATATCTAGTCTCTACTGTTCCAGTCATGGAAAAATCAGTATAGACTGATTTAAAGGACATAGTCATACAATAGTTATGGGGGTCTAACAACTTATGTATTGCTATTGTGCCAACATTAATGCTGAAAGCAATATGGAGGTTGCCATTGTTTTGAAAAATGCTAGTTGCTAATCTCTGACTTCATTCATTTGAGACACTTACCTGGAATAAGCATGATGTTTAAGAAAATCAGAGAGCAGTACTTCTAGTCTTTACATATGTTCCAAAATCAAAGCCATTGGATCAGCATGACAGCCAGGCAGCTAGTATTTTCAGAAAGGAGGACAGCAATGGCAAGCTTACTCTAATACAGGTTTTCTTTAAGATCTATCTCCATCCAGGATGTAAAACCCATTAGAAGTTACTGAAAAGGCTGGGAGGCAACACTTTTGATGAAGTGGTGTTCCATACTGTATACACTGCTTTATCAAAATGTGTTTTTCTGTTGTTTTCTTTTCCTTTTGTGGCAAAAGGAATGCTACACTGAGCTAAATACAACTTAAAAATGAATATAATTTAAGACAAAAAACATTAATGCCATCTGAAATTGATCATTTCCACAATGTAGCCCTGGTCTTGAAGCACTCTAATAGTTTGGCTGTCACTGATCCTGTTAGTAGTTATTGATTTGTCTGTTTTCCCCAGGTGTCTGTGGTGAATGAGCTAAAAACCTGGTGTTTGCTGAAAATACAGAACCTGGAGCTGAAGCTTTCTGGAGATTCCAGACCTTTTAAGGCTAAATCATCTCCTTCTACATGCGAGTCAACAGATCAGCCACCTTCAGAGAGTCCAAACAGCAGCAGGGACTGCAACAGCACCGATACTTCCATCCCACCACAGTCCTCCATTCAACATTCATTTGTCACTCGGCGGAGCAGTTTATCTGATGAGCTTTCCAAAGAACTTCCATCTGAGGAAATTAGCAAACAACACCAGATTCCACCCCCTCAAGATCTCATGGTGTGTGCATGTAAGTCAACCACATTATTCACATGATGATGCAAGTAATTAAAGGGGCATATGATTTGGGACCTATAATGTCTGATCTGATTTCAAAACAATCAAAAATTAAAAGCCTAGATTGTTGTAAGACAGTGTTGGGGCACCACAGTGGATGCCAAACAAACTGGGAAGAAAAGCAAAATCTAAAACTTCACTGTAACCTATTGCAGTGGTAGATATGTTTTTCTAGCATGTTAATTGAATAGTCAGTACATGTCCCTGTTAAGAAATGTATTTTATTACAACTACAAATGCTCTTTTGATTAAATCAGTGTTTAGCCACTGTGTAGTGACTCTTAGAAATGTGTTTTTCTCTAGTCAGTGGTCCCCTTTTGTTGCTGTGCACATAGACATTGATTGCAGGTAAGCTCACCATAGATATCAGATGGCAGTTTGAAAATGATTCATCCTCCACACTCACTCCACCTTCCAGCAGTCACACATATTAAAGCTTCCAGGATTTAATTATTTGTGGGTAATGTATGTACAATTGTAGCCCCATATGTTCTCAGCCTTACTACGGTATAGAAGCATAGGTCTGTAAAAAAATCCTGTAGGACTTTTTTCCATAATCCTCTTCAGGGTTTTCAAGCAGGGCTTTAAAGGCCTTTATTCCCTACAAATTAATTGATATGTTAAGGGTGTCACATTAGACTTTTACTTTACTTTTATAATACAGTTTATTGAGTTTCCAAAAAAAAATGTAAAATCACAATACAGTAGTGGTTTCTTGCAGTAATATTTTTAGCCTCAACCAAGATAATACCCAGTTACAAGGCTGAGTGCAAGTGATAAATATAGAGTTACTTATTCCGTAGAGCTAATGTTATTATGCATTGGGCAGTTGGGCTGTTGATTGTAGTGCTCATGACTTATAGTTGGTGTCAGACACCAGTGCCTGAACAGAATCTGGTTTACCTTATATGAGGAACAGTAGAAGAGGATCAGTAGAGAAAGTTGACAGCCAGAGAAGAGGAGTGGAGATGGAAGCAGAGTAATTGTGGGGTTGAAGGAGGTGGAGTAGGGAGGGGAGTGCCTGGGGAAACCCAATCCAACACATGTCTCTAGGGCCATATAGTGGGTGATCCAAGGTGTCCAATTGTTATAAAGTCATTGCTTTATGACATTTTCTGCTTAACCTGTAAGACAGTTGGGATGGCTGATGCTTTAGCTAGGGTTTGTTTGACCGTTGTGAATATGAAGGATATAAGTTTGAATTTGGCAGTATTACAGCTTCCCAATGAGTTTTCCAAGTATTTCTACCCAAAAATGTGTAAACAAGTTAATAGACACTGATCCAAAAGTGTTTGATTTTTGGGCAGTCACAGATATGTAGAGGTTTGCCCGTTGTAGGGCATCATCAAAAGAAGTTGAAAGAGGCCTTGAACTAATTTAGCTATTCTTAGGTGGACCATGTACCACCTTAGCTGTAGTTTGTAATTGGCTTTTTCAGCTATCAAAGTAATAGAATAGTGAACAGGTTACAAATTTTGGTCCAGTCAGCTGGGTCAATTTGTTTCTGCAAATCCCATTCCCATTGACTGATACTGTATATGGTAAAGGGGCTGGGCACTGTCCTAACAGGGGTAGATAATAGAATTTACACCTTTCCTCGTAGGGTTGTACAAACAGGAATGTTCAAATTAGTGGCTTGAGAGAAAGGTAATTGAAAGTTGAGGTGAGAATGTGGGTCTTGATTCAGAGATACCCGAAAATGTCAGATGATAATGGTTTACAAGTTTTTTTTTGTAGAATTAGAAAACTAAGGATGCTGTTAGGGGTAAGTAGATTGTATTTTTGGCATAGGCCAGCTTTAGTCCAGATACAGAATCTATGGGTTTTGTCCTGTCCAGGAGGAAAAGAAGGGTTGTGGACTATGGTGGCCAGAGGACATTAGTTTGCTTGTACAGGGTGGGCCATTTATATGGATACACCTTAATAAAATGGGAATGGTTGGTGATATTAACTTCCTGTTTGTGGCACATTAGTATATGTGGCGGCCATTTTGAAGTCGGCCATTTTGAATCCAACTTTTGTTTTTTCAATAGGAAGAGGGTCATGTGACACATTAAACTTATTGGGAATTTCACAAGAAAAACAATGGTGTGCTTGGTTTTAACGTAACTTTATTCTTTCATTAGTTATTTACAAGTTTCTGACACTTATAAAATGTGTTCAATGTGCTGCCCATTGTGTTGGATTGTCAATGCAACCCTCTTCTCCCACTCTTCACACACTGATAGCAATACCGCAGGAGAAATGCTAGCACAGGCTTCCAGTATCCCTAGTTTCAGGTGCTGCACATCTCGTATCTTCACAGCATAGACAATTGCCTTCAGATGACTCCAAAGATAAAAGTCTAAGGGGGTCAGATCGGGAGACCTTGGGGGCCATTCAACTGGCCCACGACGACCAATCCACTTTCCAGGAAACTGTTCATCTAGGAATGCTCGGACCTGACACCCATAATGTGGTGGTGCACCATCTTGCTGGAACTTTGATGTCGGTGATAGGGAATTGCTGGCCATCAAGTCGGCTTTGGAGGAATGGCGGTACCTCCTGAAAAAAAACATATGCTGTGAAGATACAAGATGTGCAGCACCTGAATCTACGGATACTGGAAGCCTGTGCTATCATTTCTCCTGCAGTGTTGATATCAGTGTGTGAAGAGTGGGAGAAGAGGGTTGCATTGACAATCCAACACAATGGGCAGCACATTGAACACATTTTATAAGTGGTGAGAAACATGTAAATAACTCATGAAAGAATACAGTTATGTTAAAACCAAGCACACCATTGTTTTTCTTGTGAAATTCCCAATAAGTTTGATGGGTCACCTGACCCTCTTCCTATTGAACAAACAAAAGTTGGATTCAAAATGGCCGACTTCAAAATGGCCGCCATGGTCACCACCCATCTTGAAAGGTTTCCCCCCTCACATATACTAATGTGCCACAAACAGGAAGTTAATATCACCAACCATTCCCATTTTATTAAGGTGTATCCATATAAATGGCCCACCCTGTATATTAACCGGATGCTGTCCACCCCACGCAAATTTACTGTGGTAGGGTAGGCGTTTGGGCAGAAACACATACCTGTACGTGATCCTGCACTTCCGGGTCTGGGGCGCCCATGCGCACCTCTGGCAATCTGCTCCCGCTGTGATTGGACACAGTGGGAGCCAATCTGTGGGTCCAGTGGACACGATGTCCACTGGGACCCGCTGTCATTTAGGAGACAGGCAGAGCAGCGGTCTGCCTATGTAAACAAGGCAGATCACCGGTCTGTGACAAGGGAAGGCTGTGATCCTGTGTTCCTGCTAAGCAGGGACATGGATCTCTGCCTTCCCACAGTACAAGCACCTCCCCCACACAGTTAGAAAGCACTCCCTAGGCAGATTAATTAGGCAAATTAGGCGGTCACCTAAGGCCTCGCACTCACAGGGTCCTTGCGACCCCTTCATTTACCTACTGGAGGAAGGGACCGTGCAGTCCCTGGGTCCGTTGCCCTAGCCAGCCGCGGGAGTCGGATACTACTGACAGCACTGCCTGCGCTTCACTGTGAGGGGGATCGGTGCAGCAGGGAACAATTACAGAACCCATGCCCTGTATCTGTGTCCGTCCAGCAGCTGAAATCCTGCCACCCCCCCCTACCCCTTTCCCCATTGCCTTTCAGCAGCTGGACGGACTCAGATTCAGGGCATGGTTTCTGTAATTGTTCCCCGCTGCACCGATCCCCCTCACTGTGAAGTGCAGACAGTACTGTCACCCAGTCCAATTCTCTAAAAGTCTTGTGTCAGGCGCTGGCGGAGTCATATCAAGTGCTGATACAGAAGAACAGGACCTGCGGGTAGCGGGACTCGGGAGACCTGGAAGAAATACTCTCACGGTGAGTAGAGGACTGTGATAGAGGCGTGTGTGGTGTGATATAGAGGCGGAGGCTGAGTGGGATTGCCGTGTGCCCCATTGTAGAGTAGAGTCTGTGGGGCTACAATCTCCAGCATGTCTATGGAGGAGGGTCCCCGATGGCACAGAGGCCCCCCCAGACACGGGCAGCACCCCCCCCCCGGGGAGCACTTATCCAATCTCGCGAGCAGCAGCGGTGGAGACTTCTCTCCAGGCTACGGGCGTCTCGTCCCTTGGTTCCCCAGCATCTCCTCCCTCCTTCTCCTGGCGGCCAAACCAATCTCATCTCCTTTTCGGATGATGGGTCTCATGACTCACTTCCTGATTAGCCGGAAGGAGGATCAGTGTGAGAATAACGAATATTCATTTGCTATTGTCACACAACTGGGTGGGCTTAAAATACAATGCTCTGCGCCCCGAGCCCACCCTTTTTTGAAGCCTATTAGAACATCCAGCTCTAATCACGTGATTAAACCCCCCCATTGGAATCCATGCATTCAGCGCCCTGTATGTAGATTTAGGGGGCGGATGCATGGGTAGGGGGGTGGCACCCGTGCGCCCCTAATGGATGGGCCGCCACTGTCTGCAATACTACAGTGGTAAAACACTGCCCAAATATCCTAATTATCATATCAGCCCCTCCTCATCTCCTCCTTCTACCTCCCCTCCTACCCTCCCCTCTTCCTTCCATGTCCTCTCCCCCCCATTCGCTTCCCCCCCTCTGTTCTCTCTCCTCCATCTTTCCTCTCTCCCCCTCTGTCCTTTCTGCCCCCCTCCCTCTGTTCACATTCTCCTCACCCCCTCCCTCTCTCTGTCCTCTCTCCTCTCTCCCTTTCTCTCTCTGCCCCCAATTCTCTCTCGCCCCTCCCTCTCTCTGTCATCTCTCCCTACCTTCTCTCTCTCTGCCCCCCCGCTCCTTTCTCCCCCCTCCCTCTCTATGTTCTCCCCCCCCCCCCGTCTGTCCTCTCACCTCCCCTCCTTCTGTCATCTTTTCCCTACCCATATCCTCTCTACGCCCCTTCCTCTGTCCTCTCTCCCTCCCTCCCTCCCCCTCCAGTGTCATGTATTGTGTAAAGACCATAGACCTCTACACCAGAAGCATGGGATCTCATGGGCACTATGAACAGCAAGGTCCAGAGGGGTGGCCAGGATACCTGGAGTTAGTTTAACTTTTCATTTTTTGTGAAAATGTGAACTTACCCTTTAAGCCTTCCAAACATTCATGGGGCATTCCTCTTACCTACCTGGTGGAACATTCAGGAGACCTGAGTCCCCAAAACTCTATCATATACAGCCAGCCAGAGGAAGTGGTAAGGCTCCAATGGTTGTTAATGGCTTATAACTTTGATGGATGACCATCCTTTACCAGTAAGGGGGAGAGGGCAGGCCCAAGCATTCTACAAGAGTGACTGGTCAAGATTTGCATAATGTAGCACCCAAGGTTTATGGGTTCCGAGGCATGTGACCTTACAACCACCATCAACAGATGGGACATGGGAACCTATGGGTGATGTCACCACTCCAGGCTTTACCAGCCATTGTCAAGCACTCTCTCCTCTCCCCTGCAGCCACCGCTGACTGACACAGGGCATCATGTGACCAGACCGGAGCTAAAAGTCCTCGGGTTAGGGGGCGCAAATTACTTGCCTTGCCCCAGGTGCTGACAACCCGTGCTATGCCACTGGAGGGGAGAGCCCGGCATCGGGAAGAAGGATGGCGCTGCCACTTGAGCTGTCAATGTTTCCCTATGTGACAAATGGTAATCTGCTGACAAATCACACCCAGGGGAGAGCAGAGCACTGCCCGGGAAAGGGAGGGACAGTCTGGGTGAGCTTGCGGATTCAATAACATGCTTGAATCCTTGGGGACTGGCCGTGGGTGGATTGCCACCAGTTCATTGTACACTGTACATTGCAATGTAGTATTTTTATCACTTTAATTATTCTTCCCATTATGGGCGTGAGTGGGGCCTCATGTCTATGTTTTGCCTAAGGCCTCACAAAGCCTAGAGCCGCCTGTGTCCCTAGGCACACATTTAACCCTTTGATCGCCCCTGATGTTAACCCCCTCCCAGCCAGTGTCATTAGTACAGTGACAGTGCATATTTTTTAGCACAGATCACTGTATTAGTGTCACTGGTCCCCAAAAAGTGTTAAAAGTGTAAGTTAGTGTCCGATTTGTCCGCTGCAATATGGCAGTCCCGCTATAAGTCACTGGTTGTTACCATTACTGGTAAAAAATAAATAAAAATTCCAAAAATATATCCCATAGTTTGTAGACGCTATAACTTTTGAGCAAACCAATATACGCTTATTGTGATTTTTTTACCAAAAATTTGTAGCAGAATACATATTGGCCTAAATTTATGAAGAAATTCGATTTTTTACATTTTTTATTGGAAGTGTTTTATAGCAGAAAGTAAAAAATATTGTTTTTCAAAATTGTCTGCCTTTTTTTGTTTCATCAAATACCACCAAAAGAAAGCTCTATTTGTGGGAAGAAAGGACACCAATTGTATTGGGGTACAGCGTCGTACGACCGTGCAATTGTCAGTTAAAGTAACGCAGTGCCGCATTGCATAAGATGACCTGGTCATGAAGGGGGGTAAACCTTCTGAAGCTGAAGTGGTTAAATGTTGCCAGGGAGTGCTTTAGAAAAGATTGCTATAAGTGCTGTTTCCATGGCTTCTAGACTTACCCACGGTGATGTACTGGTGTCATGTGGTAAGAGGGTAGAGGGGCAATTTGGGCAGCGCAAGGATAGCTACTTGAAAAAAGAGAGCAAACACAGGGCGCTACAGTTAGTTAAGACCCCAATAACACCAATTTATTGAACATAGCACACTTATATGTAAAAGACATGATTGACAGCATGCAGAAATCAAGACAGACCGGCAGGCATCGGATGGTATACACACATAGGCAGCCAAGCAAGATATGCAGCAGTATATGAGATGGAGACACCACAGCCACTAACCCGCCAACTCCTAGATGTGCGAAGTGTCTCCATCTCATATACTGCTGCATATCTTGCTTGGCTACCTATGTGTGTATACCATCTGATGCCTGCCGGTTTGTCTTGGTTTCTGCATGCTGTCAATCATGATTTTTACATGCAAGTGTGCAATGTTCAACACATTGGTGTTTGTTCTTTTATTCTGTTGTGTAGATCCATCCCAAATCTGTCCGAGGAGCTGCAGGAGTTATTTGGACCTCATTCATCCAAATTCATGCATCTCCATCTTCTATTTGGGACGTTGTTTTTATTATGGACTATGGACATTTGCTCATGTTGAGGAGCGATGTGTAAGCAGTGTATACTGCCAGTCTGCACTTTTTGTACATTAAGAATAGTTAGTTACATGGGGAAACTCTGTACATACACAATAAATGTTAAAAAAAAAAAAAAATCTAAAGAGAAAGAGGGGAGGAAGGCCACGTGGAGATTAGTTTTAGTGTCAACTTGGCTCATCCTTTTGTGGAACTCTGTCAGAATTTCGGTTGGGTCACTGGTATTGTCTAGTCCCAATATATTACCACAGATGGGTTTAATTAATGGGTCTGGTCTGCAAAGTCACTTTGCTAGTAGAGTGTCAGGTTTATTACCTTTAAACTATAATTAACTGTATTCATAACTAAAGGCAAAACCTTTTAGCTTTAGATAGAGTGGAGAGTGATTAGAACCCCCAACACTTTTTTTTTCTATCTGCTCCTCACATATTTGTCCTGTTTACCATTATAATTAAAGTGAAAGTAAAATAAAATCCCACATTTCAGGTGGTCCCCAGAAAAGTAATAGTGGGGAAATCTTCCAATGGTTCTAGTTTTGGTGACCTGGGGGGGAGCCTCAAGGAATTCCCTTAATTTGCAGGGATTTCCTCTTACTTCCTATTTTGACTATATAACTTTAAGTGAAGGGAAATCTACCTAATGGTACACAGATAGCAAAAAATAAAACTGACAGGGATTATAACTCTCCCTTAGGGTCCTTTCACACGAGCGGATCGTT
>BLSH010037727.1:1014776-1028038 GCA_018402905.1 Glandirana rugosa
GTGACGATGTACGTCATTTCTGATATTTCATTATATTATACATCTCCGCATCTGGTACAAACATAGAGAAGGAGCAATGTTTTTTGTTTTTAGTTACAACTCAATAATAAAACATTGATTTTTGTTTTTTGTAACGAGGAAGAGATACAAACATGGTCTACGCCTCTACATATTATATTACTTTATAGTCTTTACTGCATGTAGCAGTGGAAAAGATGTATGATACAGTGTTTTGTTAACATACATAGAGGGAAAGCTGACGGTATCCCTTAACTTGCTGGAGGTATGTGATTTTCTAAGCCAAGAGGTACATTTTGTCATTGGGTGCAGAGCTTGTTGCAATGCTGAAACGACTTGAACTGAGCTGCAGGCCACAGAATAATTCAATGGAACTGCAGGATTTTGCTTT
Organism: Glandirana rugosa; assembly: GCA_018402905.1. Lineage (NCBI taxonomy): Eukaryota > Metazoa > Chordata > Amphibia > Anura > Ranidae > Glandirana > Glandirana rugosa. Next base: position 1,015,186 of record BLSH010037727.1, read on the forward strand.
GTATGAGGGTCCTTGGTGCCTCTTTTGGTCTCCTTTCCATACAAGTGGTGTAAAGCTCAGACTGCTGTGCAGATATGAAGACATAAATTACACATGTTCTGAGGTAGTCACCAATTCAAACCACTGCCTGAGGGCATCGCTAAGGGTTTCCGGAAGGGAGTTCACATCTCGAAGAATGATGTAGAATGGAAATGGAAATTGCTCCATATAAGATATCATTTTTGGCATTTCTTTCGGATTGGTAAATATCGGCACTTTTATATCCAGGATGGAATCCTAAAAAAAAAAAAAAAAAAGAAGATTGCTTATAATTTACGTATGCAACTTTAAATATAGATATGTGGCATAATCTTGAATTTGGTGTAAACAAATATAATAGCTTGGTTGCATCACCTGCAAATGATTGACTAGCTCTTCTTGAACATGGGTTAAGACTTGGCTACATAAACAAGGGACACAGTAAGGAAGGCAGTAATAAGGCAGGTGTCTAAATTTAATCTGAATACATTTAGTGGCAAAATATACTGCCAAGGTGGTGGTAGAGAAAAGGTTGCTCTCAGTAATGTGCTCTAGGGTACTTTGGAAGTCTAATATTCCAGGTCTACAAATGTCCAATGTGCCTCCATATTGCAGAGAACAATAGGGGAAGGAAACAATTGCCACCTCCATGGAGTGTTCCTTTCTCCAGCTGTGCCTCATTGAAAATATTAGGTTGTGTATGCTTTAGGGGTAAGGCATGAAACACACTTTCACTGAAATATTTGTCCAGAAAATAATGAAATGGCATAGTCTACTTAAATGTTTAGCTATTCCCAGAGACTCAAAGATTAAAAAAACTGTTTATAACAATGTTTTAAAAAAAAAAAAAAAAAAAAAAAAAAAAAAAAAAGATATTGGCTTTACCTTGGACGTTGGGTTATCCAAGATTATAAATATAATAAAGATGCTTGCATTGCGGGCTGCTTGTACGGCATTTGTGACACGATCCTTTCCTTCCACAAATATTCCTCTTCCATCCGACACAATTATAAGGAGCTGGGCAGTTTCTTTAAAGAAAATACAAAAACTTAATAAAAAATACATACATCAGTAACACCAAAACACTAGTATTGGTACTGGAACGGTGGACAAAAGCATGAATACTCCAAAATAGGTGCATTATGGATAGTACTCGTTTTCATTCTTTTGAATAGGGAAAAGAAATTAAAGTGTCTGTAAAGGTAGAAGAGGCTCTCTCTCCTTGCTCACCGACTCCCGCTGCTGTCAATCACAGCCAGTGAGGAAGGAGCGGGGGCAGGGCCTTGAACTGGAGCAAGCATGGACAAGTGCCCCCTTAAGCACGGGGCTTGCTATGGGGGCACTCAACAAGGAAGGGGGGGGGGTGAAATAGAGCCATGAGCACCAGTGGGGGATCCGAAAAGAGTATCAGGGGGCTGCTCTGTGCAAAACCATTACACAGAGCAGGTTAATATATTAATGAATTTTAACAAAAAAAGCTTTGCTATCACTTTATTTACTTAATTTCTATGAATTTCACTAAAAACTCAGCCCCCAGCTTTTTTGTGTTTATAAAGGAGCTACTGTAAGCAATTACCTAAGCAACTATCAAGGAAAATCACATCCTGATCATACATCTTAAGTGGATTGCTTATTTTTTATTTTTTTTTTAATTATGTAATCAGAATTACCCTAGTATTTCTAGACCGAGGGGAAAAAATAAAATAAAAAGTGTTTTGCCTTACCTGTAAATTACACCATATCTTGGGAGTGCAATACAAGACAAATGGTTGAGTATTCATAGACCCTGGTTTATAGACTTTACCCTTAGGTGACTGGAACACTGACAAGCGTTTGAAGGTATGTCTCCAGCATTCCCCCATAACCTTATCCCCAAGAGTCCTCAATTGTGCAGGGTACACCCACCGACCTTGTGGAGTGAGTATATAAAAGCACAGGAGGAGCTAGTGAATGGTGGAAGCCAGGGGTGTATTATGAAATGAGCGGGCCTGTGTGCAAAATAAAAAGTGGGCCCCAGGCATCGATAAAAAGTATTAAATGTGGGCTTGGCTTAAATTGAGTGAAATATTGGGCATGGCTTAAAGGGTGTGGTTTAATAGAGTCCGGGATCACTTACATAGTGCAGAAAGTGGTAATATTAAATAGGGAATGTACAGTGCAAAGTGTACGCCAGTGGGTAGTATATGCAGGAGAAGAGGCGTGGAGTGTATGGAGGTGGGTAGTATGTGCAGGAGAGTGGTGTGGAGTGTATGGAGGTGGGTAGTATGTGTAGGAGAGGTGTATGGAGTATATGGAGGTGGGTAGTATGTGCAGGAGAGGTGTATGGAGTATATGGAGGTGGGTAGTATGTGCAGGAGAGGAGTGTATGGTGATGGGTATGTGCAGGAGAGGAGTGCGAAGTGTATGGTGGTGGGCAGTATGTGTGGAAGGTGAGTATGGAGTGTGTGTGTATGGCGGTCGGTATTATGTTCAGGAGAGGAGTGCGGAGTGTATGGAGGTGGGTAGTATGTGCAGGAGAGGAGTGTGGAGTGTATGGATGGTGTCAGTAGGACAGTGTCAGCAGTTCATTATTTTTTTACAATTTACATTTTTAGCTTTTTTTTGGTTCAAAATGCTTTTTGGGTGCCACTGGATGGCGCCAGTAGGGCAAGGGATGGTGTCAATAGAACAATGTCAGAGTTTTATTATTTTTTACAAATTTATTTTGCTATCTTTTTCCACAATAATTTGGGGGGGTTGATTTTTGGGTAGTGGAAAGTGACAGCAGTTTTTATCCATTTTTTTCGCAGTGGTTCTGGGGAAGAGGGTGGGGGTTATAGGGCAGTGGACAATTTAATTTTTATTTTCATTTCTTTTCACAATGCTATTTTTTTTTGGTGGTGGGGGTTGGGACAGTAGGGTGTGGTTTGGGGGGGGGGGGGGCTGGTGTCACTAGTTTTATATTTTATATTTTTTTTTACCCAATTTTTTTTATAATTTAATTTGGTTATATTTATTGCAATTTTTTTTATCAGCCCTGTTGGTGGGCTTTGGTGAGATATCAGGGGTCTGTTTAGACCCCTGACATCTCCCCTTTGACAAAGAGTAAGGGATTGAGGACACCGATTCCCCAAGTCCCTTTCTCTGCAGCTTCAGCACTGAAGATAAATGGACAGGAGGCAGAGGCTCCTGTTCATTCTAAAACTGAAGCAGAGTAACACACAGTTTACTCTGCTCAGTTTTCACAGGACACAGGAGTGATCACTAGCGAACGCGCGCTATGTCCAATTCAGAAAAGGAAGGGGCCAGTAAACTACATTTACCGGTCCTTTCCTCCGCTCTCCATCCTCATCCCCGACAGAAGCAGCGGGAGAGGGGGGAGCCGGCTGAAGGGAGCCTGAGGAGGGCGATGGGGGGGTGGACTTGGAGCACACAGCGGGCTGGAGGAGGGGGACGAGGGGAGGGAGGGCACACAGCGGGCAGGAGAACATGGGGGCTGAAGGAGAGGAGGAGGACATGGCGGATGGGAGCGATTGGTGCGCCACTGAGGCGGAGGGACAGTTGCTAGCACCGAACTCCCAGTATGGCATTTCAGCTGACAGCCGCGGGAGGGAGGAGGAGGAGAAGCGGCTGAAAAACCATGCAGGGAGATTGGTGTTTGCAACTGTCGCTCCACCGCACCGATCATCCCTGTCAAGGGACAATCATTCATGTGTGTAGGGCAGGTCACAGTGCCCCCCCCCACACACTTTTGGGGGCTCATGTGCAGTGAACACCCTGCACACATTGATGATATGCCACTGGAGGAAGCAGTATGCCCCCTTGTGAGTTCTTGAGGGTAGGACAAATAGGGAGTTTGTCCTTCCTGAAAAAAGCGATTGCTTTGAAGTGGCTCTGACTACATCTAAACAGTGAAAAGCAAGCGCCTTTAGGTGGTTAGGAGCTGGACACAAAGATGTCATGACTGGATCTTCCCTGAGGTAGAAGATTGCTACCATATATTTTCTTGGGCATATGACTACCTTGTTGTTGAAGGAGAATGAGAAATGGCCCTTAGAAGAGAGAGACACTAACCCAGCCACAAGTCTGACAGGTGTGATAACAGGAGAGATCATCTAAATAAATTTCCCTTATAGGCTCAAACTGTGGTTTCTGCAGGGCAGAGAACAAGATTGAGGTCCCAAGGATGCACAGGGTACTGTAATGAGGGCCCGATCTAAAATACATGTTAAATAAAGGTTTATTGACCAGGGAAAGCGGGGCCAGTTGCACCGGCAGTCCTCTAACACTGAACATCTGAGCTTCAGCGACTTCTGACACGGGTTCAGCTGAATGACTGAGCTCGAATATGCTAATTGGAAGCTTGGATTCCCCCGCCAACCAGGTTCCCTGAACTATCAACATTTCGAGGACTCATCCCTAATTCTGACAGACAGACATCGTTCATGAAAATCCCAAGTTACTAGGAGAAACAACTTCTGTGACTTCAAAGCTGGACTGTACATCCACAAAGTCAGAGAGAGGCGGGCTGAGGGAGGCGGACGCATGGGATCTTCCGCTTGTCCCATGCAGACAGGATGCCAAGTTACAGCAGTCTGAAGCCGAATTGGGCATAAGGTAGTGCCTCAAATGAGGCTACCATTAGATCCAATAACCTCAAAGCCATAAGGACTCATGGAGTGTGTTAGGGTTAAAGGGAAGGCGTCCAGGGATTGCACCCTCTAAAGCTTTGCCAGTGTTCATTCACCTGAAGGACAAGCATATAATACAGGGTCTATGAATATTTTGTTGGTGTCCTGTACTGTATGATTAAGATATCTTCATTTCCTAATTGTAGATCACAGGGCATAGAGAAATCCATTTTCATGACCACTTGGGATAAAGCCCCAAACATGAGTATGACCTTTTGCCCATAACTGGCTTTCACAGTGGCATAAATATCTTGTAGAACTTCGTATATGTGTGAAGAGAAGACCCAGTAGCACCGTTCTACCTTGAACAGAATCTTGAGGTTGAATAGCACTGAAAGCACTGACAGTCCTGATTCAATGAGCCTTAACCAGGAAAGGAGAAACTTTGACCTTGAGACCATCTGCTTTAGAAATGAGCTAAAGAATCCAAAAAGAAATTGTGGATCGAGAAGCAACCTGACCTTTGCGAGGATCCTCAGGCAGAACAAACCAGGAATGAGTCTGCAGTAACAAAGCTGTAGAATTCAGATAAACGTGAACAGCTTGAATGATATCCAAAGTGTGGGGCAGTTTCGGATTAGGGTTAGGACAAAAAAAGATGGCAACAAAATATTCTGATTCAGGTGGAAAGAAGAGACTACCTTAGGTAAGAAAGAGGAGAGGCTTCAAAATCACTTTATTCTGGTGAAGAACCAGGAAGAGTTCTTTGCAGGAAAGTGCAGCAAAATCTGAAATCCAAGCACTCTTGACGTTTGTCTCATACTGACCTGATTCTGTGCTGGAGTGGAACTAGGCATACCGTCTAGGGACCACTAAAGGTAGGGTATTCAAAGCTAATCTGATGCTTGGGATCTATTACAGTGCGAACTGTGTAAAGGGCCCTGCCAACCTGATAGATGGATTTGGGAGACCATCCTATTTGCCAGAGCATGGCTACCTCTGCATGCAATAATTACATTAGTGTCTGTCTACCAAAATCTGATCTTTCAGTGGACAGACAATTAAAGCATTTTGCCTCAATGCCCACCTTCAATTTGGTGCTGTCCTCCGCAGGGATGTGTCAGCAGTCTGGACTGGGCTCAGTGTGCTACAGTATTGATTGGCATTTACACATCATTAAAGCAAAGCATTGTTCAGTGAATAAGGACTGTCCTCACAAGTCAGGCAGTGAGATCCAAATACAAACCAGCATTACTGGTGCACATACCCCAAGTGTGTGAAGGATTATAATTACTCCTACAAACGAACCTAAAGCTGTATCATCAAAATTAAACAAACATGCTTGCTATTCAGATGCTTGTGTATACTGTGAACATGACCCTGATTGCATCTAAACATGACATGTGCTACTTTGTTAACTTCCTCTGACTGAAAGGAAGTTAAAAAGTTCACAGTTTGAGCTGCTTAAAATTGTTAACACTTGACATGTGAACGTATTTACAGATTTCTTACAGGTGTAGCTCTTAACACTCAGGAAATATACTGCTATGAGAAATACAACTTGAAGTTGATTCAGGGGATGGTATGAAGATAACATTGCCGTCACATTCCTTTTAGCTACTCATACGTAAAATATGGAGCTCACCTGGATTAGTGCCTGGAGATAACCGTTGTGCAGCTTCAAACATTGGGACTGACGACTCCAAAAACTGCACACAAAACAGAAAAGTATTTACATTAGACTATACACCTCAAAAACTCAGCCTTGTAACCAAAACATTCTGTTCTATTACCTGGGCAAGCAAAGTCTTCTTTTGCTGGAACTTGCACTGGTTGAGGATCCTGGATCCAGACTGCTCGCTAAATTGTTCATGGAAAGGATGTATAAGCTTGACGCTCTCTCCAAAACTAAATGTAAGACATGGATAGTGTGAGATTGACCATAGTTAACAAACAAAAAAGTTTGTTTTACTGTCTTAAAGGCTAATCAAGTTGAGCTAATCTTGCTTACATAATTTAGCCATCAATTTGTTTTTCTAGTTCTGGGTTCTGTCTGCAATATTCTAAGATCAAAAAGTAACATTTGACAAGTGACTAGGGGAGGGCAAATACAAACCTATACACAGCAATTTGTCCAACTTCAAGTAGAGTTAATGCATTTCCAATCACAGCTAATGCTTCATACGCCAGCTGAAAAAGAAAGGAAATGATTGTAATTCTAAAAACACCAGACTGGGAGAAAAGTGCTCCAAGTACACAACCAAGAAGTTATTACCTGTTTAGAATGGTTATCAACCATACTGGCAGAATCATCAATAGCTAGACAAATCTGGTACTGACGCTTGCTGGGTTTTGTCCTCCTCAGCCAAATTTTGTCTTTTCTAAACTGACTGGCAATGTATGGAATCACCTTCCGCATATTCAACCTCTTTCCCGTCCGATAATCACCTCTGTAGAGTGAAACAGTTGTTTAGGAGATTCAAAGCTCCATTTAAATCAGTTCTTTGCCATTCAAAGAGTTATGATAGTATTATAATCATGTAAGGGAATATTAAAGGATTTCCCCAAACAGCGGCAAACTACTTTTGTCATTAGCAAAGTTACAATAGAAGACCCAAATTAAAGGCTAAACATCAACATAAATTAAAGATGAATATCTTTATTAGACTAGGTAACAAGGTCCGCTGTTTATACAGGCTACATTTGATTTTTTTGATAAGTAAACATTATTACAACATTATACTTACTTTAGCTTGGCTGCCTGTGTTGGCTCCAATATGAGCCTCAGTTGCTCACACAACTGCTGAGACAAAGAACCAGTGAGCAGGAGGTATCTCTGCCACATTTCAGCTGCTGCTTTCTCCTAAAACAAAAGAGAAATAGCAGCTTGCTGTTACACATAAATAAGTCATGGAATTAAAACTACAATTTAAAAGGTTTCTCTAGGGAACACCAGCAATGATATTTGACTGCGAGAACACTCCTGGCTCTCACCCACATGGACTAAAATAATTGCAACCTACAATGTAGGCGATAGCGTTCTCATCCATTGCATACTAGGCAATATACTGCAGCTTACGATCCTCCGATGTGGTGGTTACATTAGTTTCCTTCCATGCTTTTTTCTTTATTTCACCTGGTGATCAAGCCAGTAACACTTCCTGTCTGAGGGCGTCTCAGAGGACAGTGTAAAGCTAGCCATACATGGTTCAGTGTAAAGATGGCCATACATGATTAATTTTTATTTTTTTTTTGTTTTTTTTTAGCCAGCAATCTGACAAAAAAACTGAACCAATTCTCCCATTGATCTTGAATAACTCCTCCCCACTGCACTATTGTATTCTGACAGTCAGAATACACAGATCACAGCTGCAAACTATTGCTTGCAGTGCTGATTGAGCGGCTTTTATCTGACAGGGCAGTTGAACAGAAGTTGATCGGAAGATCGATTTCTGTTCAAGCGCAGTGGCTACACATGGATCGAAATTTGCCTGGTTTGTGTTGACCCGGCCGAATTTCAGTCTATGTATGGCCAGCTTTAGACTAGCAGATTTAAATGGGCTCTACTAACAAATTGAAACTGATCTCCAGCTATCACTTCATAAGCAGTTACAGCAAACAGTTTTTGTCCCTTTTGGGCCAAGTTTTTACATAAATGAATAAAAGCTGACCATTGTAAAGCACTCCTTGTCAATGTCAATGTTAAATGGTTTGCCTCAATCCTCTTATTTTGTCTGGACAGCTTGGTCTGTTAAAGTAAGTTGAAAATTAAGACTTACTGGGTGGATCACCAGGTGAAAAAGGGAACAAAGCCCAAAAATAAAACACTATGACAGGCACAACATCTAAGAATTGGTAAGCTGCTATTTAATACATTTTAGTTTTTGGATTTAATACTGCTTTAAGCTCTGCATCCAGTATTGTCACACATGCTCACAACTAGGAATCCTCAAAGCGTAGGGTTCATAGAGTCCTATAAGATTATTCAATATTGTTACCGAGTACTTGCTTATACCAACAGTACAAGAACTACTGTGACATTTTCATGTGCTCTCATTTGAAGTTTTATGCAATCTAACAAACCATTAGATTTCTCTTGCCTATAGGAAGAAATGGCTGTATGCTAGTTATCAAGAGAGAATCTTTGCATCCCTCTAGCATTCCATGCAAGCTCAACCCACAATCCCCCTTCCCCTCAGAGGAGACTGAATTTGGTTGAAGGAAAAAAATAAAACAAAACAATCATTCCAAATATGTTTTGGTTTCGTTTCACCTTGCTGTCCTTAGAACATATCCATGAGTACTTTGTAGTAAATGGGGACCAAAACAGATTTCATACTCAATATACCCACCTCTTCTGCATCCCCAATAGGATGTGTCTGCCACTTTTCCAGCTGCTTCTCAAGCTCTCTTCTAAGCTCTTCAGGGTTTTCAGGGGTCTGATGGGGACAAATGAAGTGTAAAGTGGAGATGATATACAGAGCACAAATGTATTAAAATCACCATTTAAAACAAACCTAAATGTAGTTGCTTTTATGCAGAGTTTTACAAAATATGCGATTGAGGCAAAAGAGGAGCCAAATGGAGTCACATAACCAAGAGACAAGGAATGACACAAATGTTAACCAAGAATTAAAAAAAAAAAACTGCAATAAAATGAAAAACCTTACTAGATGACAACAGGGATTTTGATATACCTGCAAATTCAATATCTTGAAGTACAGTAAAGAAACATAGGAATTAATTCTTGGATCATGCGTTATATGCCATTACCTTCAGGTGACAACACCAGCAAAAGCTGTGCTGGGACCGCCCCCTAGTGTTTCCAAATTACCCCTATCCACTCAGTGAAGCCTGAGTTTTATAGTTTTTTTTTTTTTTTTTTTTTTAGCAAGCACTTAGGAGATAACAGAGAAAGGGAGGGATCGGTGTTCTGTATTGTAATCCAAGATATGGAATTTACAGGTGATCCAAAACTCCTATTACCTTAATTGTACAATACAGGACACAGAAACTGATTGCTAGACCGTGGGACATCCCCAAGCAATAATTCACAAGGTGGGCAAAAAAAAAAACAACCGCTGCAGGCCCACATTGAAAAAAGAAAGGTCAGTGGACCCAAACAAAATGAGCTGGCAGCACCTTGCAGTTGAAGCATACATTAGCAGAGTCTCAAAAAGTAATCTGGCAAAAAAATGGTTTTGAAAACATGAACAGAGGATCGGGTGTTAAGCCCTGCAATTTGCAAGAAAAACAGATACTAGATGCTGTAAAATGCCCAAAAAACCCAACATTTCTGGGAACATGAGCTCAGGTGGGGAATAAATTACTCACTATCTGTAGGCAGAAGCCCTAAACTAAAGGCAAAACAATCACCCAGCCAGGTAAAGGGGGAGGAAATCCCATAGGATTGGGACTGCCCTGTGAGGAAACAGAAGGGTAATCAGATTATGTTCCAGATTTCACCCATATGGTATTAGGAACCAATGGCGGACATATTTGGGTGGGGGTCGGGGAGGTGTTCCCCACAGAAGGCAAAAACAGCACTGAGGAAGCATGAACTGGCTTTCCAGGTTACTTGGTCCGGATGTACCATAAGAAAAACAGTGGACTCCCAAGAAGATAATAGGGGTAAGTCAAAGCAGAACTAAATCTACCAGGAGCAATGGACAAAAGAAAGGCAATAGCCCCACAGAACACAAGTGCAGGGTTCTGTGTGGGCAAGAGCACCCAAAGGAAACCCCAGATGGACACAGAAGGTTGCAGCTGGACAACAAAGAGGAGAGACTACTTGTAAAGAACGCACAAGAAGTGCAAGAGCCAGGATATTATGGAGAGAGTATAAAAGGCTGAACCACGATCTGCAGGTTACTAAGGGCTAGTTTTTTGGTGGTGCCAAATGGTAACAAGTTTTGGTATGGGCAAATTTTCCAAGGATGAGGGCTGCTTTCCAAGAGTCTAGACTGGGAGGGAATATTGACATCGGTGAACACAGAACAGAAATAGTAATTCTTCAAAAAGACTGTAAGCAAACTCGATGTAAATTATATTCCCATGGACAATACGTTTAAAAGGCTAAAAATAAAACCTATGTGGCTCACAGCCAAAGTTAAAGCCATAAATAATAAGAAAAGAGCTTTTAAAAAACGAAGAACACTATCGTTTAAACGTTACAAATAATATATCAGAATTTGTAAAAAGGAAATCAAGGATGCAAACATCCAAAATGAACGACAGATTGAAAAAGATAGTAAGAAACAGTAAAAAAAATTCTTCAAAAAAAAAAAAAGTCAGGTCTGAGCATGTAGGCGCTTTACAAAATAATCTAGCGTGGGTGACTGGAGACAAAGAAAAGGCAAACTTATTAAAATACATTCTTCAGCTCTGTGTATACAAAAGAGCATGGGGGAGCTCATGTCCATAATGTTGGTGGTAGTTACACAGCCCCAAATTATCCACAATGGCTCAAAAGTAATATGGTCCAGAAATATTTAGACATAGTAAAGGTGGATAAGCACCTGGAATAGTACCACTAGATTGGCGTAGGGCCAATGTGGTGCCTATATCTAAAAATGGATCAAAGTCTTTACAAAGTAAGTATAGACATGTTCGTTTAACGTCTATAGTTGGGAAGAAACTGGAGCGTTTAATAAAAGACCACATAGATGAGTTGTTGCTGGAAAAAAATATTTTAAGTAAAAAGACAGCATGGATTCATGAAAGACAGACGTTGTCAAGCAAACCTGATTTCTTTTTATGAGGAGGTAAGTAAAACCTTGGACAGAGGGGTGGCTGCGGACGTGGTATACTTGGATTTTGCAAGAGCGTTTGACACAGTTCCGCACACACGGCTAATGTGTAAGGTAAAGTCTACAGACTTGGAAAGATCAGTTTGTAAATGGATTAAAAATGGACTAAGACAGAATTCAGAGAGTAGTGGTTAAAGCGGAGTTCCACCATTTTAAAAGTCAGCAGCTACAAAAAGTATAGCTGCCGACTTTTAATAAATCAGACACTCACCTGTCCCAGGGTCTAGCGATGCGGCCGTCCGCAGCATGGCTCCGCTCCCCCTCCTCCGTGCGGCACCGGCATCACAAGTTTGGGCTGGCCGCGCCCTGTAAATGGCCAGTGTATTTTCTGGGACCTGTGACGTGTCCCAGAAGATAGCCGGGTAGGGGTGAACTTCCTTCCGGCTCCGCTGCGCCAGGAGAGGAAGTGGGACCTGGGGCCCCGTGAAAACAGTGTCCCCCCCCCCCCAAAAAATGACATGCCACTTGTGGCATGTCAGGGGGCCACCTTCCCTTAAAGCAGAAGTTCCACTTTTGGGTGGAACTCCGCTTTAATGATTCTTACTCTGAATGGTGTAAGGTTATCGGTGGTGTACCCCAAGATTCAGTGTTGGGACCAGGGTGGATAAAAATCAAAAATCGATTTTATTTATTTTTTTAAAACGTAATTTTATTAAAATGCTTTTGGAGTAAAAAGCTATCTAAAAATAGGATTTTATTAAGAACTTACCGTAAAATCCTTTTCTCTGAGTTCATTGACAGACGCAGCCTCTCTTCATGACACGTGGGTTATGTACCTTTTACTAGGAGTAGACTAGGCAGAACGAAAGTTCAGAAAGCAAAGCTGGCCCCTCCCCAGGGGGACCGTCCTTACTCCGCACATTACCCCTCAGCCCTGCATAGCATATCAGTTTGTAACAAGCCGTACAAACACAAAACCGAGGGGTGCGTGCTGCGTCTGTCAATGAACTCGGAGAAAAGGATTTTACGGTAAGTTCTTAATAAAATCCTATTTTCTCTTACGTTCATTGACAGACGCAGCCTCTCTTCATGACACGTGGGGATGTCCCAAAGCAGTGTCAAACAGAGGGGTGGGCAAACAATAACTGTACCCACAGAAAATCTCGGGAGGCACCAGCCGCGCCTACACCGCCGCCTGTAAAACTTTGCGGCCAGAAACAGCATCCGCGGATGCTGACACATCAACTTTGTAAAACTTAACAAAAGTGTGCACCGAGGCCCAAGTAGCCGCCTTGCACACCTGAGACACCGATGCTTGGTGTCTAAACGACCAGGAAGTGCTAATCGCCCTGGTGGAATGAGCCGTGACTGGAAAAGGGGGTACTTGTCCCCGAACAGTATAAGCATTGGGTCACGGTCTGTCTGATCCAATGTAAAACAGTGGCTGAAGAAGCCGCCAACACTTTTCGTGGACCA
>BLSH010037727.1:1045141-1058816 GCA_018402905.1 Glandirana rugosa
GTAGGTTAGGGAAGTCGGTGGTGTAGTAGCACCATACCAGCAAAGTATCTGATGGACGAGTACCACACCCGACCAAGATCCCTTCTCCGATTCAGTAAACGGTAGATATACTTAAGATTGACAGAATTAAACGTCAAATCGGTACTTAAACTTCTCACGTCGTAATTGAAGGACCTACAGCGGGATCTCCCACTGTAGAACTGTCCTTTACATGTGTGAACATGAATGGCCTATTGTACGCAGCCCTTGAGGTATAATAACCGGTGTTCAACGGTGGGAGTTGTGTGTTATGCTAGTCACGGCTAACCACTTATATAATCCTGGTTCGCGTTGACGAGTTTGTGGTGGTGTATATACCTTCTTACGTCATTCCATTGACGATCTGATTTTCGGGCACCTATACTTGTTTCGTTGGATCTATCTCGGATATAGATGGCAAATGACTTAGCCTCTTCCCTAGAACCAGCCCACACCATGAGCAGGTAGTCTATGAAACGACCATACCACGATGATGTGGTGGCTGAAGGGATTGGATGTAGAAAGGAGGCATTGCTCTTCCCACCACCCCATATAGATGTTTGCTAAAGATGGTGAAAATGTAGCCCCCATAGATGCACCTCTGCACTGTAAATAAAAACCCCCCATCAAAGATAAAAAAATTGTGTTTCAACTGTCTACTGTTATGATGATAAATTCTTTTAACTCCAGGCTGTAAAAACTATAGTGCTCAAGATGATACCTTAATGCCTCTAGGGCTAATTCGTGAGGTATGCAGGAATATAGGGACTTGACGTCCATAGACATCCAGGCATGTCCCCTTTTCCATTGAAAACTTTCAATATCCCTCAAAACAGCTACAGTATCTTGCAAATATCCAGGTAATTAATGTTTCCACCTCCGTGCTTGACTGTAGGAATGGTGTTCTTCGGGTCAGTCAGCATTTTTCTTCCTCCAAACATGGTGAGTCGAGTTAATGCCAAAAACACAATTTTGGTCTCATCTGACCACAGCACTTTCTCCCAGTCCTTCTCTGAATCATTTACATGTTCATTGGCAAATTTCAGACAGTCCTGTACATATGCCTTCTTGAGGGGGACCTTGCGGGCGCTGCAGGATTTCAATCCATGGTAGCGCATCATGGTACCAATGGTTTGTTTGGTGACTGTGGCCTCAACTGCTTTGAGATGATTCACAAACTCCTCCCGTGTAGTTCTGAGCTGATCCCTAACTTATCTCATGATCATCCTTACCCCCATGAGGAAAAATCTTGCATGGAGCTCCAGATCAAGGGCGATTGATGCTTATTTTGTATTTCTTCCATTTGCGAATAAACACTCCAACAGCTATCTCCTTCTCACCAAACTTCTTGCTGATGGTCTTGTAGCCCCATTCCAGTCTTGTGCAGGTCTACAATCTTGTCCCTGACATCCTTTAGTCTCGCCATGATGGTGGGGTTTGAATGGAAGAAAGATTCTGGAGACAGGAGTCTTTTATACAGTTAAGTTGTCCTTAGGAGCACCTTCTTAAATTGACAGGACTAATCTGTGTACCACATGAGCACATACTATAGCTAGTCTGGGAGCCAGAATTATTGTTGGTTGGTAGGGGGTCAAATACTTATTTTACTCACTGAGCTGCAACTCAATTCATAACATTTTTATCATGTGCTTTTTTTCTGGATTTTTCGTTGATATTCTGTGTCTATCATTTAAATAACTATGAAAAAAAAATATAGACCCTTCATTTCTTTGTAAGTGGGCAAACTTAGAAAATCTGCAGGGGATCAAATAATTCCCCACTGTATCTATTGAAATGAAGTGGCATTTTACAAAAAAAAGTATTTTATTCTTGAAAAGGAAATCAAAATTCCGGTTTGCAAAGCTACATTTTAACGTAGCTCAAACATTAAAAAACTCATAAAGCTGACTGCAGCCATTACCTAGTGATTGCATGTTAAAAATGAGTTCAATGAAATTTCTCATTCCTTCATAAGGAAATATACTGACAACTGTCAGTGTTGAGTTAACTTAACAGATAAGCAATTTACCTGTGTATTGCGCACACTTTGCTTCTGAGAAGCCAGACGGGCCATTAGTTTGGACTCATGTCCTTCAGACTGACTTGCATCAGCAGATCCATTTCCATGTTCCTAAACATTACAATACAAATACATTTCAGGATCCAAACTATTGTTAGTTGTTTACCATGGAGTCAAAACAGTGAACCAAATAAAAAACGTCTTCAACTGTTGATAGATCATGCAAATACTATCACCACGCCTGCTTACGGGCTCATTCACATTATCTGCATTGACTGGCAATTTTCTGTATGAAACACCAGTCTTCACAAGGGCACATAAAAATAAAGGTTATGTGCCCCATTCACACCAACACAACACTGGTCTGGTGTGCGATGCAGAAAACTGAAAGCACACTGCATTTTTCCATGGCAAGCTGGATGGCACTGAACGTCACTGCAGTGCATTGGGATTGCGCTTCTGTGCAGATATCATTGAAGTGGCCCTGCCGCACCCTGGAAAAAAAAGTTCCCTTTTTTCCCCCAGTAAATTTCCTAAGCAGCTGTTCAGCTGCGAGTTTAGATGCAGTTGCATGCTCGGATAGGGGTCTGGCATGGAGAGAAACACACCACGCCATTTTAAAAAACGTAAAATCCATAACAGGCCCTTTCGGGTCTGGTACAGATTTCAAGTGGAACCCCATGCCAAAAAGTAATTTTTTTATTGTTCGTGTTCCAAGCTGATCTAATGTGTGAGTCAGATGTGTTCCCATAGAAAGCAATGAGATTGGTATTTGCATCTGAACCACAGTGCTCAAAAAAGGCACAGAACGCTTTTTGAATTTGCACATACGTGAACCGGTTCCATAGAAATCCGGTTTGGTCGTCATGAGAATTGGATGTGGTTCAAAACGCATATATGTTTACTGTTCAAAATAACTCTGAAACAAGATTTGGTAACTGAATTTACTTCTTTGGCTTCATCCTTTTCTGAAGGAGCACCAGCCAATTCAGCAGCGTCATCACTTTGCAGGTTGTCCTCTGCAGTCTTGCCATAGGTTTCATGCTCCATTCGTTCAGTGGAGTCCTGCATCTCATTTTCAGACTTTTCATCATTCTAGTAGAAAAAAAAAAAGGATCCGTCCTGGTTAATGCTTTTGCATATGTGAAGAGCAAATCTTGCTTTTCTATCTGCATATATAATTACAAACTATACACAGAAATAATGTTTGTAAAACAAACCTTGTGATGTGATTTACATTAAAGAGCATGCAAAGTCTATTTATTGTGAGCAGATAAACTATAGTTATTACTGTGTTTTTTTTTTTACTTCATTATACATTTGATATAACTAATTTTAAACACTCACTAGTCTATATTTATGCTCCTGAGTTAGAGATCAGTATATAAGCCACCAGAGGGAGCCATCAGTGAATACATCTCTAAGCCTTTAACTGTTGGGATAAGCTATCAAGCTATAAGAGTGCTCTGCTTTTGCCTTAATTGTATGCAAAAATGTGCTCTGCTTGTTTGACCTCAAGGTCTCATTCACACAGGTGTTGAGTCCCTTAGACTATGAATGAGCCATGAGTTTATGCAGCTTAAACTCCCAGGTGCTGCCATAAAAGTGTATGGGGACACAGTGGCTGGATGGACACCTAATCTAACAGGCAAGTAGGTGAGCTGCACCAAATGCATAAAATGTGCTGCTCTTGGGGCCACTCATCTGCACTCCTGTTGGCTGTGTCCATGCAGCCACTGTGCCCCTTACATTTACATAGCTGCCTGCATGCAGCACCTAGTGGCTCTAGTCGCATAAACGCATTGTCCATTTACAGTATACAGACTAAAATGCTTGTGTGAAAGACATAAAATGTTACATACTATAAAGTACTCATCTACCGCGATTTCTTTTTTGTTTGTAAATAGCTTCACAGATAATATAGGTATTCCATGTTTCTAATTTATGTATTTATTAAGCCATGTTTGCCATTACAAGGTACTCAAAAAGGGTTCAGCTTGTTTATTAGGTAATACCAAGTATTAACAACTGTGCAGGAGTCAGTATGACTTTAAAAAATCCACAATTTCTACAGAGGCAACAGATATACAGCAGTTCCTCTCTAACAAATGAATGAACTTGAACAAATGTGATAGCCCCTAATGTATGATCACTTGTGAAGATTGATTTGTGAGCCCTATTACCTGAGGCATGAGGCCTTGCTCAGTTGGTAGCTCATTTTCATTATTTTCACTGTCTTCTGCAGCATCTGGAATTTTCTCTTTTTTTCCCTCAGCTTCAACTTCTTGCTCCGCTTCCTGTGGACCCTCCTCTTGTAACTCCTCCTCCTTATTTTCCTGATCAGCTGCTTGCACGGTTTCTTCAGATTCCTGATTTTTTTTTTCAGAATTCCCTTCACCATCTTCTTGTTCTTTATTTTCTTCATTTATTTCCATTGGCTTTTCATCAATATCAAAAGGATTTCCATCTTAAATTCACCAAAAAACTTACATTAGAATTGGTGGCAATATAAAAATAAAGGAGGACATTCTTTAATGCAAAAATATGTGCAGTGCAATTTATACCTAATCAAAAGGTGCATTTTTAATTTTTTTGTTCTGAGTGGATTGCACATTAAAAATGGCTCTTCATATCATGCAGAGTTCCAGATTGAAATTCACCTTAAATTGTTTGGACCAACTTGGCCATTAACCATTGATACAGCCATTGTGTGCACAGCAATGGACTGTAGAAGCATTAGCTACATACAGTAAGGAGGCACTGCATTGCAGCAACAGTACAGGTTGACTTTTCTGCTGTCAGAAATAAAGTTTGTGGGCACACCACACCCTCAGAGGTTTTCACGTACTGTGCTCCATAGTGATATATTATTGCCCTCAACCTGTATAGCACTCTATGGCTAACAGTGCTTTTTGCTAACTGCCACAGTAAGTGCCCATGCAGGATCCAGTACCTAAAGCAAAATTTCAGACTGTCCCTACAGCGTGCAGTCTGGGTATGGCTCCCAAGGTTTTACTAAGATTACAATGATCAATACAATGCTACAATTAAATGACAGTGAGGGTAGAATTAAAAGATAAAATAATAAAGTTGGTTTTCCCAGGAAGAAGAACCAAAACAGCTAGCAGATCATCTCAATAATGACCATGAAGTGAACGAGACTACAGTGTGTTAATTACACTATAGCTCAATACTTAATTGACATGCTATCGTAACAGGTTTTAAACAATACATTTTAACAATATAGCTCATACTTAAAATTTGAATAGTCCCAAACAAATACCCTGTTCCTTCTATATATTGTCAGGGAAACCAGCATCAAGCTACTCCATCAGAACAGCTGAAAAGATCACTTTTCTACTCTAGATAGAAGTGGTCACCTCAATTAATATACTGGATATACTAGCAGAAGGATGTAACAATTTTTTATTTTAAAATCAAAAGGTTCATAGAAAAAAAAAAGAGTCATACATTTGAATAGCATTGTTACGAAGAAAAAAGTAAACAAATTACAGGCAGTACAAGATGACGGAGGACAATATGTGTATGCAATATTAGGCTGTGATATTCAATAATATGAATGTGCAGGGAAAAACAGTACTTGAAGACAGTGGAATAGAGTCAGAATGCCCTATGGCAATTGTACAAAGAACCCCTGAAAAAAATAGGATTTTTTGGCTTACCGTAAAATCCTTTTCTCTGAGTTCATTGACAGACGCAGCCTATAATCTTGACATGTGGGGTATGCACCTTTTACCAGGAGTAGACTAGGCAGAACACAGTTCAGACAAAAAGCAAGCTAGCCCCTCCCAGGGGGCAGTCCTCACTCTGCATAACCCCCTCCGCCCTGCTAGCACACCAGTTCGTAACAAGCAGTACAAACTCAGAACACAGAGGGGTGGGTGCAGCGTCTGTCAATGAACTCAGAGAAAAGGATTTTATGGTAAGTCAAAAAAATCCTATTTTCGCTTTCTTTCATTGACAGACGCAGCCTCTAATCTTGACATGTGGGGACGTCCCAAAGCAGTGTCAAACCAAAGAGGGATGGGAAACACATGAACTGTGCCCGATGGAAAACTCTCCTACACCGCTGCCTGCAAAACTTTGCGGCCAAAAGCAGCACCCGCAGATGCTGACACATCAACTTTGTAAAACGTAGCAAAGGTGTGCACGGAGGTCCAAGTGGCAGCCTTGCACACCTGAGACACCGACGCTTGGTGTCGGAAAGCCCAGGAAGTACTAATCGCCCTGATGGAATGAGCACCTCATACGCACGGGTCACGGTCTGTATAATCCAATGCAAAATAGTGGCCGACGAGGCCGCCAGTCCTTTGCGCGGGCCATCCGGCACCACGAACAACGCATCAGACTTCTGAAAGGAGGCCGTGACTGACAATTACACCCGCAGAGCCCTCACCACATCCAGGGAGTGCAACGCAACCTCCCTAGGATGAGACGGGCACGGACTCAAGGAAGGAAGGACAATGTCCTCATTAATGTGAAGAGGAAACCACCTTCGGGAGGAACGAAGGAGAAATGTGAAGCACCGCCTTGTCCTTGTGCAGGACCAAGTAAGGAGACCTACAGGACAAAGCCGCCAACTCAGACACCCCCAAGAAGGCCAGCTTTTGCGAGAGCAACAGTAAAGAGATGTCTCTGATCTTTTCATATGGTGGCTTCTGCAGTACTGAAAGTACCAGGTTCAGATCCCACGGCGCCAGGGGCGACCGCACCTGAGGCGCCACATGACGTACCCCCTGTACAAGGGTATGAATCAAAGAGTGCGTCGCTAGCGGACGCTGGTAAAGAATTGCTAGGGCAGAAATCTGCCCCTTGAGGGTACTCAAAGCCAGCTTTTAATCCAGGTCTTGCTGAAGAAAGGACAGCACACGAGTCACTGAAAAGGAACGGGGGTTCCACCCCCCAGCCTCGCACCAAGCAATATAAGCCTTCCAGGTGCAGTGATACATCTTGCGTGATGTGGACTTGCGTGCCTTAAACATGGTGGGGATCACTGACTCAGAGACCCCCCCTATCCCTCAATACCTGGGATTCAATGGCCAGGCCATCAAAGCCAGCGAGTGTAAAGCAGGGTGCAGGATGGGCCCCTGCGACAGCAGATCTTCGCGTAGCGGAAGCCGCCAGGGAACATCCGTACCACGTCGGCGTACCAAGGATGCCAAGGCCAATCTGGGGCCACCAGGATAGCCGGAATCCCCTCCACTTCCATCCTGCGCAACAGGCGCGGAAGAAACTTGAGAGGAGGGAAGGCGTAAAGGAGCCTGTACCGAGACCACGGAGCCACAAGGGCGTCCACGGCATCCGCCAACGGATCCCTTGCTCTGCACACAAAGTTTTGCACCTTGCGATTGAACCGGGACGCCAGCAGGTCTACGTCTGGCGTGCCCCACCTCTGGCAGATCTGACGGAACACTTCAGGATGCAGGGACCACTCTCCCTGATCCAGAGTCTGGCGACTGAGTAAGTCCGCCTGCCAATTCTCTACGCCCGGAATGTAAACCGTGGAGATGGCCGGCGCATGAAGCTCTGCCCAACTCAAGACGTGGGCCGCTTCCGTGGCTACTGCCACGCTCTTTGTGCCGCCTTGGTGGTTTACATATGCCACCGCCGTGGCGTTGTCCCACTGCACCCAAACTGGTCGACCACGTAACCTCTCTGACCAATGGGAGAGGCAGAGGCATTGATCGGAAGGCGGGACTCCTCCCAGGACCATCGGCCCTGGGCAGACAACTGCCCCAAGACTCCTCCCCAACCCGCTAGGCTGGCATTGGTCGTGACAATCGACCATTCCAGGGGAAGGAACGACTTTCCCAGGCTCAAAGCCGGGGCCCGCAGCCACCAGGCAAGAGCCCCCCTGGTCTGGTGATCCAACCTGATCACCCGATCCAGAGACAACGGAGACTTGTTCCACTGCAGCAGAATCGCCCACTGCAGGAGCTGGGTGCGACTCTGGGCATACAGTACCGCCTCGAAGGCCGACACCATGAGCCCCAAAACCCGCATGCAGAAATGTAAGGAAGACCACCGTCGTGACAGCAGAGCCCGTACCGCAGTCTGCAGCGTCAGGAACTTGGCCGGAGGCAAGAACACCTTCGCCTGCTCTGTGTCCAGTATCAGGCCCAGATATTCTAGGCGGCGCGATGGGACCAGTGTCGACTTCTGAAGGTTGATCAACCAGCCGAAATCCCACAGGCCAGGGTGATCGAGACGTTGTCCTCCAGGGCAGAAGCCGACTCCGCCCGCAGGAGCAGATCGTCTAGATATGCCAAGACCGCAATGCCCCTCTGCCTCAGCAGAGCCTGGACCGAAGCCAACAGCTTGGTGAAGACTCGTGGTGCCGGAGGCTAGGCCGAAGGGGAGAGCCACAAACTGGTAGTGGAGGTCCCCCACCATGAAATGCAGAAAACGCTGATGCCGAACACAAATGGGAACATTGAGATACGCGTCCCTGATGTCCAGAGAAGCCAGGAAATCCCCCTGGCGCACCGCGGCCACGACAGAACGGATTGACTCCATCCTGAATTTGCGCGCCTTCACAAAGTGATTCAGGTCCAGAAGCGGCCTGACCCCATCCTTCTTTGGTACCACAAACAGGTTGGAATAAAACTCATGGAACCGTTCCGCAGGAGGGACCGGGACAATCACCCCCTGCCCTAACAGAGCCTGGACGGCCCCCAACAGAGCTTGCCCCGGAGGGAGTCTCAGATTTGAATGGAAGAACCTGTCTGGGGGTCGGGTACAAAATTCTATCTTGTACCCGGACATCACCACCTCCCGCACCCAAAGATCCGAGATGCGGGCGGTCCACCGGTCCG
Source organism: Glandirana rugosa (assembly GCA_018402905.1). Classification (NCBI taxonomy): domain Eukaryota; kingdom Metazoa; phylum Chordata; class Amphibia; order Anura; family Ranidae; genus Glandirana; species Glandirana rugosa. The sequence goes on from BLSH010037727.1 coordinate 1,054,016, forward strand.
CGAACCCCAGAAGCCGACCCCCATTCGAGCGCCGGGCGGGGGCAGCCCAGTAAGCGGAGGCGGGCTTCTCCTCCGCCTTTCCGGACTTGCGCTGCCAGGAACGCTTCTGGTTCCCCGTGGCAGCCTTGCCAGGACGAACGCCCGCTGTGCCGGGCGCACAAAAAAAACGCTTCTGCGTAGAAAAGGAATGACCCTGTTTACGGCGTTGCTTTTGCTGATTGGGCCTTTTCCCGCACTACGGTGGCCCCCTTCTCCTCCTCACCATCAGAAGGGTCCAATTCCCCATCTGACATGTCCACGGGGGTCCCTGAGATCACATAACCCCCTTCTGGCTCCGAATCCTCGTCAGAGGATGGAGGAGGGGGTGGACGCTTCTTTGCCACCCCCCTACCACGGACCGGTTCCACCCGGGCGAGAAACTCTTCCAAAATTGAAGTTTGTCCAGTGGGACTACAGGTCCCGCCTCCGCGGAGACTTCCGGAACAGACATAGCCGGTTCAGCCGCCATGTGCCACCCACCGGACTCTAGTGAGGCCTACAGGCCGCACCCCATACCACCCCTCAGTTACCCCCGCCCAGCAGACCGGAAATGCACCAGAGGACCGCACTGTGCCGCTACCAGCACCCCAGGGAGAAGCCAGCTATACTTGGTGAAAAAGGTCTGCCTCTGCTGCTACTGAGGTCCCCCACACGTGTCGAGCGCGCCGTCCAGAATGAGTTAAACGGCGCCAAAGCCCATGCTATAAGCTCACCAGGAGACCAACCAAAAATGGCCGCCGTAGCAAACCCTAGAGGCCAAACCACCACCAAGATGGCCGGGACACCGGCAAAATGGGGTCCGGCCCCGAAAAAATGGTGGCGATCGCCGCATGGTTGGGGGGCCCAAAAACAGCAGCACTGAGGCGGAAGCGGCAGTATGCGGTGCGGAGGGTGTGGGGGTGGGGGGGGGGAGAACGACCAAACCACCCTCGCCCAAACAGAGGGGGGGTGGGGGGGGGGAAAGGTATAGGGCACCCACCAGCCCCCCTCCGGGGGTAGCGTACTCACCCTTCCAGACGGGCACAGCGGGTAGCCACCCGAGACAGGCCTGCCGCCCCTACAGCTGAGGGAGCTGTCGGCCTAGGGACGCCTCGACGCAAGCCGCAGCCCGGTAAGAAGCACGCAAGGCCACCCCGCACAGAACGGGGCCCGTTGCGGCCGACCCCACCGGCAGCTAAGGGACGGCTCGCATCCGTTGGCCGCGCTGGGGAGACTACCTGGACCTAAAGATCTCCAGCATGTCACCCAGCCGGCTACTTGATTGCATTCTTCATCATATCTTGAGAAAAAAAAAAAAGAATTGGGGAACTGCAGATCCCAGCAGGGAGCCTAGGTGTTACTCCTTGTACTAGGCAGATAAAAACTGGTGTGCTAGCAGGGTGGAGGGGGTTATGCAGAGTGAGGACTGCCCCCTGGGAGGTGCTAGCTTGCTTTTTGTCTGAACTGTGTTCTGCCTAGTCTACTCCTGGTAAAAGGTGCATACCCCACATGTCAATATTAGAGGCTGCGTATGTCAATGAACAAAAGAGAATTGAACACTTTAATTGAAACTGGAATGTCTCTTGGCGTCGCAATTTCTACAAGTTTGATTAAAAATAAGATCTTTCAATTTCAGTTAAACTGGGAATACCTTCTCCGTTCTCCTCATCCTTTTCATCGCCACTGACTTTACCCTCATCATTTTCCAAATTCAGATCATCAGGAAGGTCCAGAGACTCCGGTTCTTGCTGAGTATCTTGCTTACCATGATAAGGATCTGTCTCATTATCATCATATTCTCGCTAACATAAGGACAAAAAATATACCAATTGTCAAACAAAACATTTTTAAGTAATTACAAAATGAATGCTTGACATACAAAATAAACATAAAGAGGTTGTAAACCTCAGATATGAAATATGAAAAAAAGCACATTCTATACTGTACTTGCATATCTCCAAAGCACTGAGCGACTTTTTCCTCTCTGCTGACAAAATCAGGCTCCTCGATATCAACTCTGTTTAAACATACAGAATATAAAGTACTATACTGAAAACAAAGTAATAAAATTAGGTGACTATGAATAAAGTGCTCAGTGAAAATCCCACAAAAAAGTGCTGAGTGCAAATCAAATTCATATATAAAAAGTTTTCATTCACATTCATGAGTGAAAAACATATTGGTCCAAAAAAAAGTGCAAATCGCATGTAACAATTAATGTATAGAAAGTTCATCATAATCTTCAATAAAGTGCTTGATTGTGATTTTCCAAAAAATGCTTGCTGTGATAAAATCAAAAAGGGACGTGTTGTTGAAGATACCGCCATATGCATTTCGTCAGCAGACGTCATCAGGGGTTCTATGGACAGGGGTCCTACGTCCTGACATCAGACTTTGCAGACGAAACACGTAGAGCGGCACCTTCCAGCACACGTCACTCCACTTTCTGGAATCCAGGGGGAACGTAAACTGGCTTTCCCGAACTCTACATTCATGCTCTTTTCATTGTCTCAATGTAAGTGTAATTTTAACTTCACTGTAATTAAAGTTTTAAATACTACACTATGAGGATATTCTTCACGTCTCCCCCATTGCCTATGGGGTTACTAAACATACAAAAATGTGCTCTGTGACGCGCTAAAGTTTCCAGGATATCAAAGGAGGATTTAATACAGTTCCTATCTGGGGATTTGCTTACCTTAAGCGTATCTGACCTTTTTTGAGAAAAGGGATACCATTTATCTGGTAAGTGTGGTGTAAGCTCACCTGTTAGCACAGATTTGGGGTGTTTTTCTTCACCAGGACACTGTTTTTGATTCTTTTATTACAGCAAGCATTTTTTTGAAAATCACAATCACGCACTTTATTGAAGATGATAAACTTTCTATACATGAATTGTTACATATGATTTGCACTTTATTTTTTTTGGACCGATATATATTTTTTCACTTATGAATTTTAAGAAAAAAACATTTCATATATAAATTGCTATTTGATTTGCACTTAGCACTGGGATTTTCACTGACCACTTCTTACTCAGTCACCTAATTTTATTAGTTTTCCGTATGGCACTTTGTATGTTTGCACAGAGCTGATTTCGAGCAGTGCGATTTGTTTGAATTTTGTCAATTTTCACCAGCTTTGATGGCTGTAAGACAAGCAGTATAACAATTATTTAGTATTGGTTTTTGCATAGGTGCTTGATTACATTTCTCTCTGCTGCCAGGTTTCTCTGTTACCAACATTACTCACTTCTGGCAGCTTTTCCCACAGCAAGAGTTCAAAAGGTGACCGGGAGGGAGCTGCAGCACTCAGCCTGTGGTTCATATTTACAGCTGTGAACTGTGTTCTGCACTGTGTGAAAGGGGGGGGGCTCTTTGAAGACTTCAGATCCCCACCCCTTGCTCCTAGAATTTTGAGAATAATCTTCAGAAGAATATGCAGTTACAACTTATGTAGGAATATTTGTTTCATCACTTCACTGAGTATATATAATGGTTTATAACCACTTTAAAACTTATTTTTATTGATTTTTCCATATATAACAGACAAGTATAAAACAGTTCACAAGAGGACCAGGGCCCGGGCACCTCTGGGATATCGCAGGATCACAAGCTACCTAGACATAGAATTCCTGACTAGGTACACAACATAACTCAAACTTCCCAATTTCCCACCCCCCCCCTCCCTTGCCCAGTCGTCCAACCACCCCTCAAGTGCTGCGGATTTGGCAGGATTCTACCACCTTGTCGCTCCTTAATTTCTTGCATGAGAAAGTGTCAGGGAAGACCTACTCTCCCACTATTTCCCAAGGTCCCAACCTACTGCTTGTTATCTAGTCGCTCTTTCTCATCTCCCAATCACCCAACTCCGTGCATGGCAGACCACCTCCCTCTATCATTCTTATCCAGCAGAGCAGAGGGATTCAAAACCAGGCTTTCCACACCTTGTCAAATTTTTTCCCACAGCCCCTGGCTACATATGTAGTACAGCACCATTTTGTTGACCAGCCCCTTCCACTGCGCCACCCCAGGAGGCGCAGCATTCTTCCAGTGGAGTAGGATGAGCTTTTTCTCGTAAAACGGCAAAAGAGAGGAGCGTCCTATGAGCCCCAGAGGGTACTATGTCTTCCACCAGCCCCAGGAGACACACCCAGCCTGTCTTGGGGATAGGGGTCATTAGTACCTCCTTGAGGCATGAAACAACCTCCTCCCAGAAAGCCTGAATGGGAACACATTCCCAAAAGATGTGGTGTGCCGTCGCCGGACTGTGGGAGCATCTCCAACACTCAGAGAAGAAAGAGGGATATACAATCCCTGACAAAAGTCTTGTCGCTTATCTATTTTGTAGAAACACCTGCTATTAACCTGACTTTTAATCAATCAATTGGTGTTAGAAATAGCTCATATGAAAAGCTAAAACCCTCCCAAATGATGTTTAATGCACTGAAATAAATTAGTTTCACTGAAAAATGATTTATCATTTAATCAAGACAGAAAGGTCAAATTTTGGCAAGACAAAAGTTTTGTCGCCTATACAGAAATTGAACAAATTTACTGCAAATACAAAAATATGTCAGCAAATTAAGTAGTGGTGCTGCGAGATCCAAATTTAATATCTTGTATGACTTCCATGAGCTTGAAGGACTGCATCCATGCGGTTTGGCAAGGATTCATACAATTTATTGATGAAGTCATCAGGAATAGCAAAGAAAGCAGTCGTGCATGCCTCCCAGAGTTCATCAATATTCTTTGGTTTCGTCTTCCATGCTTCCTCTTTCATC
>BLSH010037727.1:1171336-1187015 GCA_018402905.1 Glandirana rugosa
TTGAAACGTTCGACTGTAACGGCGGATACTCACTTTCAGCGCTGTTGCATTTTGAATGACAATTGCACGGTCATGCGACTCTGTACCCAAACAAAATTGTTATCCTTTTTTCCCCACAAATAGAGCTTTCTTTTGGTGGCATTTGATCCCCTCTGGGGTTTTTGTTTTTTGCGCTACAAATGAAAACACTTTGAAAAAAAAAGTTCTGTTTGTCACAAAACTTTGTAAATAAGTGCATTTTCTCCATCACTGATGGCATTGATGAGGCTACACTAACAGGCCCTGATGAGGCAGTACTGGTTGGCACTGATGAGGTACATATATGTAGCACTGATAGGCGTAGACGGCACTGATGGGCACTCATAGGCGGCAATGTCAGCTTGCAAAGTTACATGGTGGTCAGGCTGGGCTCTCCCTGGTGGTCCGCGTGGCTATCCTGGGGAGGGGGGCTGCACTGATAAACAATCGTCAGGACAGCCACCGATCAGCTCTCCTCTACTCGCGTCTGCAGAGACTCCCAAGAATAAAGTATTAATAAAAATCATATTTAAATTATGTATATAAAAATTCTGAACAATAATATCTCATATTCTTTATGTTATATGGTATTATAATGCTCCAAAGATGAGATCCAAGCATAAGTGACAGAGTGCATAAAATATCAATATCAATCCAGACCGAATGGAGCCATGAGATTTAGTTCAACCTCACATGATAAACCACCGGATGGAGCCAAAAAGGATGGCTCAGATGTGACCCTTTCCCTGACCGATGCTGAAAAACTGGGACTCCGCTACCCGCAGACTTGTGCGTCACCTCCCAGGGTCTGGTACATACAAGCAAATGGAAATGTTGCGTACTGTACTCACTTCAAATGCTGGAGAAGTCAGACCAGCTAGCACCCTATCCGCTCGTGCAGCCTCCATGATGCAATGGCCCGCCTTACGCGTTTCATCATCGGTCGTCATCTGAGGTAGCGCCATCTTGCTGCGGAGCCATTGCGTCATCACGCACCCCCGATCCCCAGGCTGCACGAGCGGATAGGACGCCAGCCACGGGGCTAGCAGAGTCTGACTTCTCCAGCATTTGGAGTACAGTACATGACATTTCCAGTTGCTTGTATGTACTGGACCCTGGGAGGTGACACACAAGTATGTGGGTAGCGGATTTCCAGTTTTTCAGCATCGGTCAGGGAAAGGGTCACATCCGAGCCATCCCTTTTGGCTCCATCCGGTGTTTTATCATGTGAGGTTGAACTAAATCTCATGACACCATTCGGTCTAGATTGATCTTGACATTTTATGCACTCTGTCACTTATGCTTGGATCTCATCATTGGAGCACTAGAATACCATATAACATATATAATATGAGATATTATTGTTCGGAATTTTATATATACATAATTTAAATATGATAAGATTTTTATTAATGCTTTATTCTCAGGATTGCACAGACACTGCTTACCTAGGAATATGATGATTACCATTTGTTTTCATAATTTATATTATTTGCATATAATTTATATTCCAACACCATATATTTTTTGGATCGCACAGGCACTTTGTTTACTTGGGAATATATTGATTTTTTTTGATTTACATGATTTATATTGTTTGCATATATTTATATACTAACACTATATTTTTACACATTGGCTTTGTATACGTCAAGCACCTTCTATTACACTCAGGCACTTTCGCGGATTCACTGCACTGGCACTTTATATTTTGTATTATCAATTTTTTTTTAGGTCTAGCAGCGCCCAAATCCACCCATAAATTCCTTTTCATTATTTACAGCTGCCCCCAATTTCACCTCAGTAAAGGTAAAGGTTGTTTAAAATCATGGGACATGTAGTCAGAGAAAACAGAGAAATGACATGCCAAAGTTGAAAAGATCATCCTCTAGGATGTATAAGTATAGCTGAGCTGGGAAAGCTTCAGCCCATATTCAATAAGTTATTTATGCAGCTCACAAGGTAACTAATCAGTATGAGATGGCATTGTAGATGTCCCTTGTGCTGCTGTGTTCTTGTTTAGCAGAAATCTCCCTCCCCCAATGTTCCAATGTGGTGGGGGTTTACAGAACTAAGGGAGCTGTCACAGGCACTCATTAAGTGTGTAGATAAACATATGAATTAGCAGAAGGTATTTGATCAATTTATGAAAAATATCTCGATAGCCTAAATAGCTCTATACAGTCCAATGATAGTTCATAAGAATGTTCCAAAGGCTAGGGTAGCAGAAACTTGAAAGTGCGTCTCTGTGTTCGTGTTACTAGATGAAGTGTACTAGTGAGTTTACCTGGACTTTTTACCTGGATGCCTGCTTTTATTCCATGATCATGTGAGTGCAATATGTTTTTATACCCTTATTAAATGCTCAAACAGTATCACGCTATGGTCACTTTTGTATTTTTTTGGATGAGCGTTGGTGCCACTTCCTTTGATGCATAGAAGAGTGTTCTTTGCTGCAGCTGGTTCTATAAGGGAGTATCACGTCCCTGCAAGCCTCCCTCGGCTTTTCCATTAGTTTGGAAGCCACACGTTCTCTGGTAAGCAGCCCCGCATTATTGGTGGTGGACACTGAGTGTAAAAGTTTTGGTGTTTCTACATCCTCATCACTGGGTGCCTATGCTGTTGGAAGTGAAGTTTCTGCTACCCTAGCCTTTGGAACATTCTTATGAACTATCATTGGACTGTATAGAGCTATTTAGGCTATCGAGATATTTTTCATAAATTGATCAAATACCTTCTGCTAATTCATATGTTTATCTATGCATTGAAGCGCCGCTAACTTTATGATTTTTTGTTGTGACCGGGATTGCTATCTACATCCCTATTAGCAGGCTGCTGTGTATCATTTGTCATTCTTTTATATTACTCTCTGTAGCGCAGATATTTTCTTATTTTATACTCATTAAGTGTGCCCAGCTATGCCCACCATTTAGGTCTAAACCCTTTCATTCAGAGAAGCCATTTACTACAGGGTCTATGAATGAAATGGCATCTGAGGATGGGTGGATACTTTAAAGGTCTGCCCTTTCCGTTCAAAGCGTGTATTTCATTCATAGAAGCTGTCATACTGGTTTCTGTGAATAGAGAAGCTGGGCAGAAAAGGCAGGCATAGGTGGACACTCTTGATAAGTGCTTCTAAGATCTTAGTTCATCTTTCAGATGATTAGCGTGGCAGGGGTGTGTGTGTGTGTGTGTGTGTGTGTGTGTGTGTGTGTGTGTGTGTGTGTGTGTGTGCGCGTGTGCGCATTGGTAGGGGAAGATTTCTGTTAAACAAGGATACAGCAGCACAAGGAACAGGGTGCAAAGAAGGTGTAATATCCCCCTTGAGCTTTTTTTTTAAAAAAATCTAGTTTTTAAAGTCAAAATGCCTGAGTTCTTCTGTATGATTTACATAAGGCATTAACGGCATTAACCATGCTACTAACATTTTCTGGAAGCGGTAACCAATACCAGCTTACATATGTGTCCTTCAGCAATTATTTGTTCAATAAGCTTTAAAACCCAAACCTAATTGGAAGGTACAGTACTGTAGCTGCACTTACCTGAGATTTTGCTAGCAGAATCTCCAAACCATTTAAGAATTTAGAAAGAGGGGAGGACAATGGAAATCCTTGAATTCGGTCAATTATAACCACAAGCTGCAAAACATAAAATGCTTTAGATAAAAATATACAAAAAAATGGCTTTAACAGTCAAGTCTTTCATAACGTAAAAGTCTAGTTTGGTCAGAAGAATGGCACAATGGACATAAATGACAATGTAGTTTTGTGGGAGAATTAGAACCCCCTAGACCAATTTGATTATCTGGTTTGTTGGTAATCTTTTATAAGGCATTTACAGTACTTAAGTCTTGATTCCAATGAACCATCCTTAGTAAAAGATGAAGTCGCAATACTGCATTTACTTTAAAATACAAACTTTTACAACCCTTAGGCCCCACTCACATGGAGCAGCATGAGCTCCGATCATCAGGGGATCTGAGAGCATGTCGTATCCGTGTCTACTCACACGGGCAGTCTTCACTGAGCACTGGTGGGGGGGTGGGGGGGTTGTGTAAACTGGCTCAGTTTACATCAGGCTACCTCCCATTAAATTTGCAAAAATGGAATGACGCAGGACACCTGATCAATTTCTGTCCAATTTATAAATATTGAGTTGGTCTAGCTGGACTTTTGGCTAAACCCTGATGAGCTCTAGGGGCAGCCAGGGGTAAACAGACATCGCTGTCCATTTTTATCAGGCTACCTCTGATCTGCAAAAACAAAAAGAAAGCAGGACATCTGATGCATGGCTTTGCATTTTATGAAAGTTTGTCTAGCTCAACTTGCCTTGTCTACCCACAAATACCTGTTCGGTCTGCTAGTAAAGCACACCTAATGCTCATCAATCAGCACAAGATCATGCCTAATCCTTAAGTACTGCTTTCTGGATTGACAGCGCTGCCCGTTAAAACTCTCCTACTGTGAGCTGCAGTGTGGGTGCATGATTGGATGTACTTCTTTTAGGCTGTTAAAAAGGAATTTTTACTTCTCTGTAAATTCCATATCTTAGGACACCAGTAACTTATAAATATATCACGGGTTATAGGCTCGTACCTTCAGGTGATTGAGCACTTGCAAGTTTTTGGAGGACATATCTACTTTCGGTGCCTCCTCTATAATCCAACTCCACTTCATGAGTTTTGTAGCAAGCAATGCAGAGTAATCAGGGGGTTTAGGGTGGGTGACCTGTACTGTGCTTCAAAATATGTGATTGAAAGGCAAGTCAAAATTCCTCTGATCTTAATCATATAGGATGGACAGACCGACAACTTTTTCCATGACAGAATGTTAAGCTAAAGAGTTCTTGAATAGATTTGGACAAAAGGTAGTGCCTCAAATAAGGCCATCATAGCCTCTTAACCAGAGCCTCCCATAGCTCTCATGGCAAATATCACTTAAGGATTTCTTTTGGATCTCAGCTGTCAAACATGAGCTCTTAGAGAACCTTCTTTTCTGAAAGAAAGACTTGCCGGGATACGTACGGAATCAAATCCAAGTACTTAATCACCCAGCCAAAGGCCTGAAACAGCTGAATTGCCTTTTGGAAATTAGCTGAGAGCTGCAAGGGAAGTTAATTCTTCAGAAGATTGTCTGGATAGCCTGTCACCTGGATGCCCTGAGTTCTCAGAAGGGTAAGCAAGGGTGCCAAGATATTTGTGAACAACCTGGGAGCAGAAGACTGGCCCCAAAGGCAGTGTGACAAAAGTGTCTTATGTCACTGCAAAGCTTTGATTGATAAGGTGGGTAAATGGGAACATGCAGGTAAGCTTCTTGGATATCCACAGATGTCATGTGTTCTCCTTGCCTCAGAGAGGAATTTATTACCTGGCAGATACCATAAACCCCCCCCCAAAAAAACAACAACTTTGGAATTTGAAGATGAATACATTTATTGATGGATTTTAAATCCAAGATAGGATGGATACCTCTGTTGAGTATTGGCACTGCAAACAGGTTGGAGTGGAATCCCTTGAATCTGTCCTGTGGCGGTACTGGTAAGACTTGAGAGAAGGTGGTGAGTTGGTAGAGTTTTGAACTCTACCTTTTTGAAACCACTGATTGAATCCACAGGCCTGGGACAGAAGAATGATGCAAACTATAACAGATGCACCCCCCACCCCTCTTATGTGTGAGGGGGGCCCTTTTATTGTGGAGAGGGCTGTGGAGAGGACTTGCTGGCCTTTGTTCCCAAAGCTTGTGCCGAAAGGAAGGGCTGAACTTCGGTTTTGAGGTTGAAGCCTGGGTAGGGCGTGGAGGCGCTCTGCATTCAGAGGAGCTTCCACCTGTTGGCTCTTTTATGAAACAGACATCTTCCTTGAAAATGCATACGTCTGGAGTCTGTTGAAGGAAGCTTCTGCAAACAAAAATCACCAAATACCCAACCAAATTTGTTGTCTTTTATTCACCGCTACTGCTAGAAAGGCTAATTATAGCACATATCTTTTTTTTCTCAGTATTATATGGAGATTGGCAGATGTATAATGCAAGTACAACTTTCAATATATGCAAGTATGGACTGAAAGGATATATGAATGTGGAAAGCAAATTACTGGCAGCTTTCTTTACAGGGTGGTGATAAATATCCCTGATGAAGATAATCCACAGATATTCGAAATGGCGTTTGATTTTTCCCTCTACACATAAAATGGTTATTGAACCATTGGGAATATACAGTAATTTATGGTATTGGGTATCACCATCGAGCATACCACTTATGCTAAACTCTGTCTGATGTTTTTTTATGGAAAGATATGAGCCTCGTGGGAGGTTTATTTTGAAACTTTTGCGTAATAAAATTATATTTTTATACAAATATGCTTTTTCATTATATTGGTTGCTGCGTAAAACTCCCTTAAAAGAGGTATACCACAATGTGTTTGTGCTAATAAAGGGATGATGGCAACTCTAATCCAACACTGATGAAATCATACCAGGGTCCAACACAGGTTGAGAAACGGGAGTTGAAGAGGTGGGGCATTTCTGAATTCTAGCAAAGATGGTTGCATTAAGGCCATAAACTGTCTTTCTGAAGAACTGAGACATGCACAGACTACTTCTTTCATCCAGTAGGCCTCTTGTTGCACGCATGAAATGGAGCTAGCATTGAAGGCGCAGACAGATGACGCATCACATCATTCCACTCTGAGTTTGAGGGTTTTGCGGGCCTTCAGGTAAACAAGTATTCACCTGTTTAGAATTGGTTCCCTTTTGCCTGGTCCCCACCATTGTTACAAGGTACTCCCCCCTGTGAGGTACTCACGGAGTAAAGTGTGGGAAATAGGGTAAAGATGTCTGGAAGGAGTACGCAATAACCCCCATTGTAGGCCACCCTGCAAAACATTCTTGTGACAAAAAAGGTGGGAGGAAGCTCCCTAAAGGCTCCAGGCAGAAGTGGCAAAGTGTGCAACCAGCAACGTAAAACCTGGTCATCCACATAAAACTGAGCTCTAAGTGGTTGAATTTTAGCGCCAAGTTAGAAGTTTATACTGACAAACATTCGAAACCCAGTCCTGTTTTACACAAGAATGGTCAGATACAGGGCAACTCCATCTATATCTGTCCAATTGAACGGCATATAAGGTGCAGGCTTCTCCCAACAGTGGGCATACCCCTGAAGGGGTCTTTTGGGACTGTGTTCCATAGCTCTGGACAATGACCCTAGACCTGCATAGCACCCTGCAGCTAACAACGCATCACATCAAGTGACAAGGAGAGTGTCCATGCAGGATCCAGTGTCAGAAGCAACAATACAGGCTGCCTGTGGGGTCTGGCTACAGGTTTCATGGAGATTGCACTGAGCCGGATGTTCAGCTTCTGCAGAGGTATTACAAGTGAAGTCAATTTAAGAATCAGAAAAAAAAAAAAAAAAAAATGTGAAACGTTCTAAAGAAAGCAATCCAAGGAGGCATGTCCTCAAAAGCTTGTCAGTGTCCAATCACTTGAAGGTACAAGCCTATAATAAATGGTGTATGAATAAGATGCCTGTGCCCTTTACAGTATTATGATACGGAGTCTTTAGGTATACAGTAAAATACCTTGAGAGAATTCAGCAAGTAATCAATGTTTTTCATTCTCTATTATGAATTATATACCTTTTTTTTTTTTTAAAAAAACGAACACATTTCTGTGCTCACCATAAGTCTATTGAAGGACAAAGGAAAATCTTCTGTCGTGTTATACTGCTGCATATAGAAAGATTGCACACCGGCAATCCAGTAAAATTGTAAAGCAGCTTACGATAGCTCCTCCTATTCAAAGCATGCCTTGTAATAAGCAGTACCAAAAATGGGATTTTTGACTTACTGTAAAATCCTTCATTGACAGACACAGCGCACTATTGTTCATTACCATAGGGTTATACCACCCCTACAGGCGTAGGAAACTAGACAAAAAAAAAAAAAAAAAGACTTGGCTACGCCTATGGGTAGTCCTAGGTGGTATCCAACTCCCTTCTCTGCTAAAGGCCTTCAGTTTAGTAACAAGCAGTATCATAAGTATTAAAACTCCTTAGAGGGGTGGGTGCTGTGTCTGTCAATGAACTCAGAGAAATGGATTTTACGGCAAGTCAAAAATCCCATTTTCTCTTTCGTTCATTGACATAGCGCTCAATTATTCATTAAAATAGGGACGTCCCAAAACAGTGGCAAACATGAGGGGTGGGATAACGAAAAAATCCCAAGGCCAACACATGATCCAACCAGTTAACAGGCGCTCAACACAGAATTGGAGCCCAACCTAAACAACACACCCTCAAGGAGGGAAGAACCCTCTAAAAAGCAGCCTGCAAAAACTTGCTTGAAGGCCCAAGAAGCACTAGGCGCACAAGCAGAATGTGCCGTGACAGTGAAAGGAGCTAACCAACCCCTGGCAGAATAGGCCAGAGTCATCAGCAGTCTGATCCATCCAGGAATAGTCGCAAAATAAACAGACAGCCCCGTTCTTCGCCCATCAAAGATCACAAATAGTGAGTCTGACCCTGAAAAGACTCCATGGCTGCCAAATACTCCCAAAACACCCGAACCACATCCAGGGCATGTAAGGCACACGCCTTAGGATATGTTGAGAAGGGCACAGGAGAAGGCAACACCATGTCCTATTCAAGGGGAGATCAGAGGCAGGAATGATGAACAAAGGCAAAAAAAAAACCACATCCTGTGGGACACAGGATAAGGTGTACGACGAGATAACGCCATCAGTTCCGACACCCTACGAGCAAAGGTGATAGCCACCCAAAAGGGCCACCTTCTGAGACAGTAAGCAGGGGAATCTACCTAATATTTTTTAAGGGAGGCTTCTGTAGAACCGAAAGCACCAAGTTCAGATACCACAGCGGAAGAAGAGACCACACCGGTGGAGACAGACTTCAAACCCCTAAACAAAAAAGGTACGCACCAGGTAGTGCAAGACCAGGGGATGCTGAAGAAGACTGCCAAAGCGGACATCTGGCCCTTGATAGTACTCAAGGCCCATTCCTGTTCAAACTACCCCCCCCCCCCCATGAAGGAAGGTCGGAATCAGAGCCACCAAGGGAGAACAAGGGGAATGCCCAGCGACTCACACCAGGATATATACGCTTTCCACATCTGGTGGTAGATCTTTCTAGAGGTAGACTCCCTAGCCTTCAGCAGAATCGGAACTTCAGCATCTGGCTCATCACAGCCAGGCCATCAAAACCAGCGACTGTAAAGCAGGACAGGATATCAGCCCTTGGGACAGTAAATTATCCCTGAGAGACAGTCGCCAAGTAACGTCAGCAACCAGGCGCACCAGGTCGACGTACCAAGAAAGCAAGGGCCAATAGAATGACTGGAATATCCCTTCGGCCTTGATCCTACGTAAAACGTGCAGTAGCAGCAGGCGAGGAGGAAAGGTTTCGTTCAAACGATCCCGGCCCACCCGACCTTGCCAGAAATGCCGGTACCGTTCTATTGAACTGGGACACAAATCAGTTCTACCTCGAGAGCGCCCCATCATAGACATATCCAGTGAAACACTGCCTGGTGAAGGGGCCACCCCATGGTCCAACACGTACCACTGAAGGAATCCGCCTGCCAGTATTCTACCCTTGGAATGAGTACAATGGAGAGGGCCGGAACAGAACGTTCTGCCCACCTGAGGATGCTGGCTACTGCCAGGGCTGCCAATACACTATGTGTTCTGCCCTGGTGATAGGCCCCCACCATTGCATCGTCCCACTGGATCCATACAGGGAGCCCCTGAAGTTTATCTGTCCATTATCCAGTCTGATCAATTGAAGTTCCAGGATATTGATCGGTAGTCTGGATTCCTCCAGCGCCCAACGATCCTGAGCAGAGCACAGTCCCAGTACACCTCCCCACCCAGACAGACTGGCATTGGTGGGGACCACTGTCCAATACGAGAAAGGATTTGCCCTGCCAAAGAACCGGAGAGCGAAGCCACCAGACCAGGAATTTCAGGTTTTCTGGCTGAGCGTAATCTGATTGTCCAGAGACCTCAGGCACTTGTCCCATTACGCCAGGATCCCCCTTGAAGGGAGCTCAATGGAACTGTGTAAGTGGAATCTTCTCCAAGGTAGATACCATCATGCCCAACATTCGCATGCAGGTCCACAGGGAGGCCTTACCAGCCAGGTAACAGTAGATGAAAACATAGCATACAACTTCTGTAGTTAGTCCAGAGGAAATAACACTCCAGCCAGAGCAGAAGACAGGGTGAGGCCCAGGTAATTCAATGTTACAGAAGGAGCCAGAGGAGACTTCAGGTAGTATAGAAGCCAACTGAGCCTGTCAAGGTCTCTATAGAAGCTATGTCCCCCCTCAGGGTAGTCGAGGACTCTGCTCGCAGCCGGAGGTCGTTCAGGCATCCCAAGCCTGCAAACCCCCGCTGACGTAACTTCGCCAGATTCGGGGCCAACACCTCGGAAAAAAATGATGAGTGGTGGCGAGACCAAAGGGCAACACCATGAACTGATCATGCCCTCCTCCCACAGCAAAAAAAAAAAAAAAAAGGAAGCGCTGGGGTCGGGCATAGTGCAATGTGTAAGTAAGCATTCATGATGGAGATAGATCTAGAAAAGTCCCCATGATGAAATGAGGCCGCCACCACCATACGGATGGACCCTCTCCTGAACTTCTGTACCCACACCAAGTACGTCAGGGCCTCGAGGTCCAGAATTGGACATACAATGCCCACCATCTTTTTGGACCGTTCTTTCAGGATTCTGCTCCCCCTAAAAGGCATGTCCATCGGATCTTCAACAGCCGGAGATTCCCCTACCGGAATCATGGTTGCCCTGTGCAACCTAGAGACAGGGGGATCCACTACCGGTGGAACAGTCCACTTCTTAAGGAGGAACTCCTCAAAGGAGTACCGTACAGGAAAGCTGCTTTGAAGCACAAAAGGAGCGCCTTGGACACTCCCATTCTCCATGGACAAATTTGGCAAAATAGGAGGGAGAAGGGAACACTTTTGCCGTGCAAGACGGCATATGGGTGCCGAAAGGGACCAGCCCTCCGCCGTATTCAGGGCTGCATCCCCCAACTTCAAAGTTCCCTCCACAGTCTTTATAAATGCAACAACCAGCGCCTTCTCGTGCGCCACTGCAGTTGTGGAGGAATCATCCCCCACTACCTGACAGGACAAGAAGCGTGGCCACCAACAGCAAGGGGGGTCACGTCCGTGGCGGCAGAGCCAGATATAGGATCATTTGAGACAGATGAGGCAGGGGAGCGCCATATACTAGGCTATATGCCTAAGCGCTACTAGTAGAAACACAAAAACTCAGAGGGGGCCACCAACTGAAACCCCCGCTGCCCGAAGTTGGCAGTCGGCAGAGGTGCGTCACAGAGGACCCACCAAGGGGACGCCTAGCCAAGATCCTGTACAGGGGACGCTGAGGCCCCTCAAAGTGGGCACTGGCTGAGGCCCCATACAGGGGACAACTACCTACCAACCAACCGCTGCACAGGGGGGCACCACTGAGGCCCCTCACAGGAGGCACTGCCTCCAAGGGAGTGCCTACAAAGACCCAGCGCAAAGGGGGTGCCGGCCGAGGCCCCTCACAGGTGCGCCATGAGGCCCCACACAGTGAAGAGAACAAGGCCCCGCACCGGGGGCACCACCGAGGCCCCGCACAGGAGGCACCGGCTGAGCCCCCCACAGGGTAGGAGGCAGCTGCAAGGCCGTCCGCCTTAAGTGCACGGCCCGTGGGTGGACTGGATCGATCCGAGCCGAGGAAACGGAGGATGGATGCCTGAAAAAGACAGTGGTGGCCTCCGCCGCATGCCCTGGGGCCGTCCACCCTGCCCCCCCATCGGAAGGCCACAGCCTAAATTCACAGGAGGGCCGCCTCAGGCGGCCCCCATCGCGGCCGTCCAGTCACCAGCCTCCTAGGCCCAACCAAGTGAGCCCAAGTGGCACCCCGCCCCAGTAACAACCCCCAGGGTGGAAAAAAGGGGACAGTGTGTCTAAAAGGCCCCTAGGCCAGAAGCCTGGGCCTCACCCGGGAAGGGGGGGGGACCCAGGAGGGGCCGACCATCCCCAGGGAGTACCCGTGCCCCACACCCCGTCCAGGGAAAGAGGTGGGGGGCCCCCTACTCACCGATCCGGTAGCGCTCCCACACAGATCCTCCTCGCCACCGAAGTGGGGGGCTGTCGGGCATGAGGAACGCTGCGGCTAAGGCAGAGACCCGGTCATATACGACCTCGCAAGAGGTCTAACTTGGAGGCCAGCCCATGTCTACTGGGGCTATGTCGCGGCCAACCTAGTGCATAGCTACAGTCTGCACGTGCTCGCCGGCCAGACTGGAGAGACCACTGGATAATTAATGACCAGCCCGTCGCCCAGCCCGGCAGATGACTGTAGATCTCACAGGAACAAAACCCAGGAAAAAAGAAAACAAAAAGTTGCCAAGACTAGAGATCCCAGCAGGGAACTAGGTCCTTACTCCTGACTAGGCAGAAAAAACCTGAAGGCCTATAGCAGAGAGGGGGGTGTATATCACCTAGGACTGCCCATAGGCATAGCAAAGACTTTTTTTTCTGCCTAGTATCCTCCTCCTGTAGGGCGCAGTATAACCCTATGGTAATTAAAAATGGAGTGCTGTGTCGGTCAATGAACGAAAGAAAAAAATGGGATTTTATTAAGCGCTTACCGCAAAATCCTTTTCTCTGAGTTCACTGACAGACGGAGCCTCTATTAGAGTAGACTGGAGTAGACTAGGCAAAAAGAAAAAAGCAAGCTGGCCCCTCCCAGGGGGCCGTCTTCACTCAGCATACAACCCCCCAGCTCTGCATAGCAGATGAGTTCGTAACAAGCTGTACAAACGCAACACAGAGGGGTGGGTGCTGCATCTGTCAATGAACTCAGAGAAAAGGATTTTACGGTAAGTTCTTAATAAAATCCTATTTTCTCTTACGTTCATTGACAGACGCAGCCTCTATTCATGACACATGGGGACGTCCCAAAGCAGTGTCAAACAAGAGGGGTGGGCCAGCAATAACAACTGTACCCAACAGAATCCTCTCAGGAGGCGCTAGCCACGCCAATACCGCTGCCTGCAAAACTTTGCGGCCAGAAGCAGCAGATGCTGACACAACACCTTGTAAAATTTTAACAAAAGTGTGCCCCAAGGCCCATGTAGCCGCTTGCACACTGAGACACCGAGGCTTGGTGTCTGAAAACCCAGGAAGTGCTAATCGCCTTGGTGTAATGAGCCGTGACCGGAAAAAGGGGTTCTTGGCCCCGAACAGTATACCCAACGGGATATAGTAGCTGATGAGGCCGCCAAACCTTTGCACGGTCCTTCCGTCAATACTTCCGAAAAGAAGCTGTAGCTGACTAATACACCCGCAGAGCCCTCGCTACATCCAAAGAGAGCAAAGCAACCTCCCTGATATGAGACGTACACCCTGTACAAATGTACGTATCAAAGAATGCGTAGCTAAAGGACGTTGAAAAGGGAATCGCCAGAGCCGAAATCTGACCTTTGAGTGTATTCAAAACCAATTTGGTATCCAGGCTTGCTGCAAGAAGGCCAGCACCCAGGATATAGAGAAAGAGCGGGGGTTCCAACCCCCCGCCTCACACCAGGCAATATAATTCTCCCAGGTGCGATAACATATCTGCACGAAAAACACCTACGCGCCTTAGGCATGGTAGGGATCACGGAGTCAGAGACACCCCTATCCCTCAGCACCTGAGATTCAATAGCCAAGCCGACAAAGCCAGCGAGGGTAAAGCAGGGTGCAGGATGGGTCCCTGTGACAGCAGATCTTCGCAAAGCGGGAGCTGCCAGGGAACATCTGTTACCATCTGCACCACGGCGGCGTACCAAGGGCGCCGAAGCCAATCCGGAGCCACCAGGATTGTCGGGATTCCCTCGGCTTCTATTCTGCGCAGGAGCCGTGGTAGAAGCTTGATTGGAGGAAAGGCGTACAGTGCTTCCGTGGCGGCCGCCAACGGGTCCCTTGTCCTGCACACAAAGGTCTGCACCTTGTGATTGAAACTGGACACCATTAGGTCCACGTTTGGCATGCCCCGCCGTTTGCAAATCTGGAGGAACGCTTCTGAATGCAGAGACCATTCCCCCTGATCCAGAGTCTGGCGACTGAGAAAGTCCACTTGCCAGATTACTACGCCCGGAATGTAGCTGGAGGAGATTGCCGGCACGCGAAGTTCTGCCCACCTCAGAATGAGGGCCGTCTCCACTCCCCAAACACCGCCCTCAGCTGTTCCAAGGACACTAATGATCCTGGGGT
This sequence comes from Glandirana rugosa, assembly GCA_018402905.1. Taxonomy (NCBI): domain Eukaryota; kingdom Metazoa; phylum Chordata; class Amphibia; order Anura; family Ranidae; genus Glandirana; species Glandirana rugosa. The sequence continues at coordinate 1,185,637 of BLSH010037727.1, forward strand.
GGACTGTAGATCTGCAGGTATACCTGCCATAGAATTGCCGGCCTCTGACATCTCAGCCCGGCACCCCCGCTGTGTAACCACCACCTCTACCCCACAAATCAGCCAGGGAGACCTGGGCGGATTACACCCACCGCTACCGGCACCCAGGAAGCGCCAGCTATACTTGCTGTTTGATGCTTCAGCACTCCAACCGAAGAGCAATGCCCACGAACTGCTGCACGTCAGGAGCTTGTTACAGTGTGTCAGGCATGCTGTCTAAGCAAAAAACTGGAAGCCCACACCCGTTTTTAAGGACTTCCTGCACAAGGACTGCAGTTCTCCCAATCGACCACTGGAGGCCGCCAGAGAGCAGGCTGGAAACCACATGGTTCTCAAACAATGGATGCTGCCATTACACACATGCGGTCGACCATGAATGAGTGGTGCTCCAAAATCCAATGGCTACAACCCACCTAACACATTGCTCCTGACGGTCGGTGCAGATTCGAACGGTTAGTGCAAAGGTGCCTGCGGGGGATTGAGGGGGAGTGGGGGGGAAGGCCTCTAACAGACCCCCACCGGCTGGCCGCCACAGAGCTGCCCAGGTGCCCACTATCCATGCCTCTAGGGCGGAAGAGGGGTTCACTCACCAATCCCACGGGCGCAGCGGGTAGCCACCCGGAGCAGACCTACCTCCCCGCAAGGAGGCATGCTGCTGGCCAGGCCACTGGACAGGCGAACCAGTCACTGGGCTCTAGTGGGTTTTAGCCACTGGCCACCCGCATGGAACGGGCGCTATGCGGTGGGCCCCCCTAAGGGGGATCGCATAGTGTCGGCCGGACTGGGGAAAGATTAGGATTCGAGATATCCTCTATACCACCAGCCAGCTTCTTGATAGCAGTCTTCCTTAGATGAATCTTCAGGAGACCGCAGATCCCATAGGGAACCAGGTCTACTCCTTGCACTAGGCAAATAAAAACTGGTGTGCTGTACAGAGCAGGGGGATTATCTGCTAAGGTGAGGACGGCCCCCTGGGAGGGGCCAACCTACACTTTTGTTTGTTTTGCCTAGGCTACTCCTAGTAGGATGAGCATAACCCCATGTGTCATAAGAATTGCTGCGTCTGTCAGTGAACGGAAGAGAAATAGGGACTGTATGCAGCTCAAGGCTGGGTTCACACTGGTATGGCACGACTGCCAACCTACTTTGCCCTGCAACATCGGTCCTACTTCCATCTGTCTTGAACTAACAATTTAAGATTTTGCTCCGACTTTGTTCTTTGACCAATCAAATCAATCCCAGTGAATTCCTTTTACTGCTGCTGTAATGATGTGTTGGATGTCAGACGTTCGGATTGGATAGGACAAGGGATGTGACTTTGATCCAACTTCAATGATATT
>BLSH010037727.1:1206809-1217313 GCA_018402905.1 Glandirana rugosa
AAAAAAAAGGTATTAGGATGAAATGATCATAGCGCAAGTCAGTGTACAATTGGAAATTGAAACAAAACCGAACAGTGGGACCTGTACTGTAACAACATTACGCGACCCGTTTACTAACTCTCTCCACTCACTGTACATAAAGGTCTTATAGTCATAACTCTTGAAAAAAACGGGTAGTGTAGATTTTTATAATATGTGTTGTCCATTTTACGTATAGAATGTCCAATTAAGAGGGCTTAGTGAATCTGAAACTTACGGAAGTCAAGGTGGTTTGAGGTACAGAAAAAAAAATAAAAATAGGAAAGGTCAACTCTTTGCTCTTGCTCATCCCATTCATTGATAATGGCCTGGAAAGGATAAAAATAAAAAAAAAGACATGGAGTTTGGTGGAACTGAAGGCATTCAAAGTCTAAGTGATTCGGGAGAATTAACCTGTAAGATATGCATTTTACCTGTTGTGTATAATATTTTTAGATGTGATGGGCAAAAAAAGTTCTCAATACTGATATTCTGGAAATACATGTCACTCACCTCTCTCAATCATTTGCCCAGCGCATTACAACAATGTCATGTCCAGGGTGACAAGCCAAAACAAAGTTAAAGGTTAACATGTGACTGAACGCGATACTAGTAAAGTAGGATTATGGAAAAAAAAAAAAAAAAAAGTATGATTTTAGTACTGACAGCAAGATCTTTTTCTAGGGAGGCGGTCTCATCTTTGGGCTATAATGCTGCCTACATGAGTACAGGTCATCCCCTCCCACTACCAGCATGCCTAAAGTTTTGTAGCAAAAGCAGTACCAAAAGCATGATCAAGAAACCAGAGGGAGTGTACCTCAATGGACTCCAAGAAAAGTATTTTACGGTGAGTGCAAAAATCCTGTGTTATCTCATCTATTGAGGAATACACATTGTCCTTCACCATTGGAACGTCAAAAGGCAGTCCACTGAGAGGTGAGCAAAGAATCCCTCAGGCTACTTTCACACTGAAGCGCTTTACAGGCGTTATTTAGCTAAAAATAGCACCTGTAATGCGCCTCAAAAATCCCCCTCAATGTGAAAGCCCCGAGTGCTTTCACACTGGGGCGGTGCGCGCTTGCAGGACGTTACGAAAAGTCCTGCAAGCAGCATCTCTGGGACAGTGCGGAGAGCGGTGATACACCGCCCCTCCCACACCCTTGCCCATTGAAAACAAGTGTAGCTGCTGACCTTTAACATGCACTCACCTGTCCCCAGGATCCAGTGATGTGGGCAACCTAACAATCGCTTCCCTCTCTCTCCTCAGCATTTCAACTGTGGGCACCCGGCTGGGACAGCTTGCCTCCTGAATGGTCAGGCAGCCTCTGGGACCAGACGTGTCCCAGAAGAGAGAGGGGGAGAGGAGAACTATTGGTCAGACTGCCTAGACGATCAGAGCGTAAGTGGGAGCAGGTACCGGTCAAAACTAGGTACCTGCCCCCCAACCCCCCCAAAAGGTTGTGGCAGGGGGCGGGGGAGTAGTGCTTAAAGCAGAACTTCCTCTTTTGGGTGGAGCTCTGCTTTAAGACCATACACTTGGAAGCCTGTCCTCTTGAGCCATCCAGAGCAGTGGAGCAATAAATTAATAACTGAGGCTTAGAGTGTTTAAGCCAAGCCACATTATAAAAAAGTTCCCATCTGCTCTGTATTAGAACATGAAGTTGCCCTGTGTCTGTGTTATAACATATATATGCTTATTTGTACTGAAAAAAAACCCTTCTTACTATGATCAGTTGTCGTTTTTCAGTTTTGCCCTCTCAGCTCAGAGCTCCTGAGGGAGGGGCTGAGCACTGCTGCTGAGGAAAGCGGAGTGGTCTTATCTATATAGATAAGAATATTTCTGATATAACACTGACACAGGGAACTTATCCTTCTAATACAGAGGAAATAGGAGCTTTTAGGCCTCATGTACACAGGACGTTTTTTGACTGTTTTACAGCAGCTTTTTTTTAGCTGCAGACGTTTTTTTCTACAGTCAAGCCCTCCATGTTATCCTATGTGTTCATGCACACATAGGTTGTTATCAACTGTTTTTTTAGCAGTGTCTTTTTGAGCTGTAAAAAAAATAGGATTTTTTGACTTACCGCAAAATCCTTTTCTCGGAGTTCATTGACGGACGCAGCCTCTATTCTTGACATGTGGGGTTTATGCACCTTTCACTAGGAGTGGACTAGGCAGAATTTCAGCTCAAAGCAGACACAGCCCCTCCCAGGGGGCAGTCCTCACTTGGCATAACCCCTCCAAGCCCTGCTCAGCAACTCAGTTTGTAGCAAGCAGTACAAACTCAACAGAAGAGGGGTGGGTGCTGCGTCCGTCAATGAATTCAGAGAAAAGGATTTTACGGTAAGTCAAAAAATTCTATTTTCTCAATCGTTCATTATCGGACGCAGCCTCTATTCTTGACATGTGGGGATGTCCTAAAGCAGTGTCACAATGAGGGGTGGGCAACAAGAACAACAGTACCCAGCAAAAAAGTTCTCCGGGAGGTGCCAAACGCAGCATCAGAAGATGCTGCAACATCAACTCTGTAAAACTTGGAAAAAGTGTGCACCGAGGTCCAAGTGGCCGCCTTGCACACCTGAGAAACCGACGCCTGATGTCGAAAAGCCCAGGAAGTACTAATCGCCCTGGTAGAGTGAGCCGTAACCAGGAAGGGGGGCTCCTGGCCCCGAACAGCGTATGCACGGGTCACCGTGTGCGTATCCAGCGGGAAATGGTGTCAGACAAAGCCACCATCCCCTTGCGTGGGCCATCCACCGCAACAAAAAGCGCATAAGACCTCCGAAACGAGGGTGTGGCTGCCAGATACACCCGCAGAGCCCTAACCACATCCAGGGAATGCAAGGCAATCTCCTTAGGATGAGATGGGCGCGGACACAGTGAAGGTAGGACAATGTCCTCATTGATGTGAAACAAAGAGACCAGCTTCGGCAAGGAGGGAGAGGGGCGCAAAACCGCCTTGTCCCTATGTAGGACCAAGTACAGGGACCTACAGGACAGAGCCGCCAGCTCAGACACCCGCCTAGCGGATGTTATCGCCACCAGAAAGGCCACTTTCTGCGAGAGCAGTTGCAGGGAAATTTCCCTGATGTTTTGGCAGCTTCTGGAGCACAGAAAGGACCAGATTAAGGTCCCAAGGCGCCAAAGGCGACCGCACCTGGGGGGAGACATGACGAACCACCTAAACAAAGGTACAGATCAGGGAATGCGTCATCAAGGGACGCTGAAAAAGAATCGCCAGGGCAGAAATCTGCCCCTTAAGTGTGCTCAACGCCAACTTGTGATCCAGGCCTTGCTGAAGGAAGGCCAGCACCAGAGCCACCGAGAAAGAACGGGGGTTCCAACTAGCCGCCTCGCACCAGGCAATGTAAGCTCCAGGTGCAGTGATAGATCTTCCATGAAGTGGCCTTATGTGCCTTGAGCATAGTGGGAATGACAGACTCAGAGTTCTTTATCTTTTAAACACCTGCGACTCAATAGCCAGGCCTTTAAAGCCAGCGAGGGTAAAGCAGGGTGCAAGACGGGCCCCTGTGAGTAGGTCCTCGCGAAGCGGGAGCCGCCAGGGAACATCGACCACCATCCACATCACGTCGGCGTACCAAGGACACCGAGGCCAATCTGGCGCTACCAGAATGGTTAGGATCCCTTCTGCCTCTATCCTGCGCAGCAGGCGCAGGAGTAACGGAAGTGGAGGGAAGGCCTAGAGCAGTAGATACCGAGACCACAGAGCCACAAGGGCATCCGCCGGGTCTGCCAGCGGATCCCTTGTTCTGCTCATGAAGGCCTGCACCTTCCGATTGAGCCGGGACGCCAGTAGGTCCACGTCTGGCGTGCCCCACTTTAAACAAATCTGGCGGAACACCTCCGGATGCAGGGACCACTCTCCCTGATCAAGCCTCTGGCGACTGAAATAGTCCGCCTGCCAATTCTCGACGCCCGGGATGTGAACGGTGGAGATGCCGGCACGTGAAGCTCTGCCCACCGCAGAATGTGGGCCGCTGCCGCGCTTCTCGCTCCGCCCTGATGGTTGACGCAAGCCACAGCCGTGGCGTTGTCTGACTGGACCCGAACAGGACGCCCGTGCAACCTCCCCGACCAGTGGGAGAGGCAAAGCCTGATCGCTCGCAGTTCCAGCAGGTTGATCGGGAGACGGGATTCTTCCGGAGACCAGCGGCCCTGGGTCGACAGCCTCCCCAGCCGTATAGGCTGCCATCTGTCGTGATCACCGTCCATTCCACGGGAAGAAACGACTTCCCCAGCTCCAAGGCCGGGGCCCGTAGCCACCAGGTGAGGGAAACTCAAGTCCGGTGATCCAAACTGATCACCCAATCCAGGGGGAGCGGAGACTTGTCCCACCGCAGTAGGATTGCCCGCTGCAGGAGCCGAGTGTGACTCTGGGCTTAAGGCACCGCCTCGAAGGAGGAGACCATCAGCCCCAACACTCACATGCAAAATCTGAGAGGGGACCTCCGCTGAGACAGCAGGGCCCGTACCGCCCACTGGGGCGTTAAGACCTTAGCGGCAGGGAGAAACACCTTCGCCAGCTCAGTGTCCAGGACCAAGCCCAGGTATTCCAACCGACGTGACGGAGTCAGCACTGACTTCGGAAGGTTGATCATCCAGCTGAAGTCCCACAGGAAACCGAGGGTGATGTCCACACTGTCTGTCAGGGCTGAGGCCGACTCCACCCACAGGAGGAGGTCGTCGAGATACGCCACTACTGCTATGCCCCTCTGCCGCAGCAGAGCCAGTACTGGGGCTAGAAGCTTGGTAAATACCCACGGGGCTGAGGCCAGACCGAACGGGAGGGCCACAAACTGGTAGTGGAGATCCCCCACCGCAAAGCGCAGGAAGCGCTGGTGGTGCACACATATGGGCAGATGTAAATATGCGCCCTTGTTGTCCAAGGAGGCCAAGAAGTCCCCCTGATGAAACGCCGCCACCACAGAGCGGACAGATTCCATTCTGAATTTCCGTGCCCTCACAAAGAAGTCGAGGGCCTTCAGGTCTAGGACAGGCCTGACCCGATCTTTTTTTGGGAAACTACGATAAGATTGGAATAAAAATGCGGAAACATTCCGCAGAGGGGACTGGGACAATCACCCCCTGATGGAGCAAGATGTGCACGGCCCCGAACAGGCCCTGCCGTCGTTCCAGAGGAAGCCTCAGATTGGAGGTGAAGAACTTGTCCGGGGGCTAGGTACGGAATTCTATCTTGTACCCGGACTAAACCATCTCGCGCACCCAGAGATCTCAGACGCGCGAGGTCCACCAGTCTGCGAACTGCAAAAACAGTCTCCCCACCCGAACCGCGGGTGGGGGCGACCCATAATGCAGAGGATGTCTTCTCCTCCGCCTATTCGGCCTTACGCTGCCAGGGACGCTTCTGGCCCCCGTGGGGGCCTTGGCGGGCTGAGAGACCTTGTTCGAGGCACGTGGTGCACGAAAAAACCTTGAGTAGAGAAGGAAGGGCCCGCCCTGCGCCGGGGCTCCTTGCCCCTTCTGGGCACCGGAAGGAATGTACTCTTCCCCCCCCTGGTGTAATCCTCGATGATCTCATCGAGGGAAGCACCAAAGAGGCGACCCCCTTCAAAGGGCAGGTCCGTCAGGCCCTTCTTTGACGCCTGGTCTCATGACCAGCATCTAAGCCATAGCAGACGTCTGAGGACGATTGCAAACATGGACAGTTTGGACAGCATGGGAGCCATGTCGAGGGCCGCATCACAGAGATACTTAAGGTCCTGGATCAGCTGGTCTGCCATCTGCACAGGTTTCCGGAGGGGCCTGGAGAGTCACCAAAGCCTGGTGCACAATGGCCGCCCATTCCGTAAGCGCCTGTGCCACCAGTGCAGACGCCAGCGTCGGCTGCATAGCCGACCCTGCGACCAGGAACATAGCCTTGGACACCGCCTCAGTTCTCCTGTCGGCCGGGTCCTTGAATGCTGGAGAGCACTCCATTGGAATAGTGGTCGCTTTGTTCAGACGAGCCACCGGCGGGTCCACCGTTGGGGACTTCCACTTCTGCAACAGGGTATCCTCAAAGGGATAACGCACAGAAAAACATTTAGGCATGGCGAACGAACCCTGAGGTCGTCGCCACCCCTTGTAAACAAACTGATTAAAGTACGACAAATAGGGGAACGCCTTAGGCGTCCGGGCAGGCTTATGCAACCCAAAAGCGCACGGCACCCCGTGTCGCAGCCGGGCCCAGCTTCAGCGTCTCAGGAACCAATGAGCCCACCAGAGCCTGTTCACGAGCCGCGGTGGCTCCTGTGGGCTCCTCCTCTTCATCAGAGAGGGCCCGAGCTCACCTTCTGACAGCTCCAGGGGGGCCCCCGACACCGCGGAGCCCCCTTCCGGCTCAGAGTCCTCACCCGAGGATGGCTGTCAAACTGTGCAGCAGAACCACAGGTCCCAGCGCTCCCTGGTCCCCGCCGGAGACCCCCTGGCTAGGAAGCATCTGCTTTGGCCGCAATTGCCCGCACCCCGGAAGACAGCCCCCGGACTGTGTGTCCCACACCGCCCCTCAGTCGCCGCACTAGGGCCCCAGACGTTCCCAGGACGACTCGCCCCACCGCCCCAGGTGCTGCTGCTAGTATTGCTATAGCTGCCACTGCTCTGCGATCCCCATGTGTCAGGAAAGGCTCTTCCGGCCTGTATCCGGTGCCAGAGAGGCAGGGCCGCCCACCCAGCCAGCGAACCTAAAGCCAGGATACGGCGGACCACACAAAACATGGCCACCGTAGGCACTAAAGGCCGAACACGCGGCTGGCCAGGGGGAAAATGGCGGCCGTGTATAACACACAGCCGGCTACGGGAAAATGGCAGTTGTTCGCCCGCAGCCCATCGAGGGGACGCATCCAGGCAAGGAGAGCTAGAGCCCTGGGGGGGGGGGCAAGCTGGAGGATAGGTAGGACACCTATACCGCAGAAGGGGGGATACCACCCGACCCCCTTTCCCCCGCCCTCCACTCCGGACGGGCGCAGCGGGTAGCCACCCGAAGCAGTCCTGCCACCCCGCAGCACCTGTGACATGGACACCGGGTGCCCAGTCCTAGGTGTGCAGGCGGGACAATTAACCTGCTGGCTGCCTCACACGGAACGAGGATATCCAGCCTGTCACCCAGCCGGCTAATTGATTGTAATCTTCATCCGAATTCTTGAAAAAATAAAAAATGTAAAAAAGAATAGGGAACCGCAGATCCCAGCAGGGAGTCCGGTCCTACTCCTTGCACTAGGCAGAGAAAACCGAGTTGCTGAGCAGGGCTGGAGGGGTTATGCCAAGTGAGGACCGCCCCCTGGGGAGGGGCTGTGTCTGCTTTGAGCTGAACTACGTTCTGCCTAGTCCACTCCTGAAAGGTGCATAAACCCCACATGTCAAGAATAGAGGCTGCGTCAGTCAATGAATGATTGAGAAAAACCCAAGACCAGTGGGTACTGAGAGACGTTTTTCAGCTGTAAAAACAATCAAACGCTCAAAAACGCGGATAAACGTAGATCCCTGACGTTTTTGGACATTTTAGATCAATTGGGAAAAAAAAAAGCCAGCCCTTTAAAAACGTGCAAAAACGCAGGTAATACAACGCTGGTAAAAGCTGAAAAAAAAAATCACCGATAAGCTACTGATGTTTTTTTAACATCCTGTGTGCATGAAGTCTAAGTTAATTATGAGAGCAGAGCTACCCGTGGAGAAGAGGGAGGGGAGAGTTGAAGACATGCATAGGGAGAACTGCTACTGATACACATAGCACAGACCCCCTCTGCTCTATGGATAAGCCATATATAAGGGTAGTCAATACTCAGGAGAAAGTCAAGACCTGGCACTATCAAACAGATATTTTAGGGGATAAAGAAAGTTAATTTAAAAAGAAAAAGAAAAAGCACCATGCTGCTAAATGCACATTAAAGAGACAGGAGCAGCATTTTTTTTTGGGTTAAACGCTTTAAGAGCATAGGTTTGGAAGCTGGTCTATCTGAACCCCCCAGAATGGTGGAGCATGAAACCAAATCACACAAAACGGTCAATCCGAAGTGCTCTATGCATGATTGACAAAAGATATAGAATAAGGCAAAAGGGCAGGGTTCTCCAGCGAGAATTGAGTTTTAAATAGGGTTTTGATTACCCTCACCAGTAGGGTCCTTATTACATGAATGCCCTTTATCAACCTAGTGTCCACTGTTCTTTGGGCCACTGATGAATTCATAATGGGCGTGTACTAGAGTTTTACAAAATACTTTCCAAGAAAAAACAGGTCTTTATGAGTTTGAAGGGTGTTAGAAGCATTTTTGGTCAATATCCAATCTTTCTGTAAGCAGCAGTATAACCTGAAGGTAAAAGATAGCCTCATGGACAATAGAGAATTAGATTGTTGCCCCCATCATAAAATGTTATTGCGTGGTTGTAAAGTTTAAAAAAAAAAAAAAAAAAAAGGCCATAAAAGAGGAATGCTGTTCAGGCAGTGGAGAAGCGGGAGGAGATTTCCTTGGAGGCCAAAAAGGTAGGAAGGAAATAGAGTGTGCATGCACAACACTGCCTCTTGCAGATGACAGCACTGAGGGCAACTTGGAAGATGCTGAGCAGATGTCAAAGAACCCATGTATAAGATTGACGCCAATCTACAGAGGTCTGAGGACCTAGAGAACTGGCTTTGGCACAATATCAGGCTGGTGGGCTTCCAGAATACGCAGAGGGCTCCAAACCCTCTTATTTTGTGGCAAAATGTCTGAAAGATGTGATTGAGAAGGAACACACCAGCTCCCCCTTGCTTGCTGTTGAGGAGGCACACTGCGTTCCTACAAGGTCTCTGCCTCCCAGAAATCCTGCATGCTGGTATCTTGTTAGTCTTCTCAACTATGCAGACAAGAAGAAAATCCTTCACAGGGCCAGAGTGCTGAAAGGTTACCTACAATGGCACCAAAAGTATGCTTTTTCTGGACTTCTCCACAGAAGTGCAAAAACATGTTCTATTTGAAGAAGCAGCCTCAGCAAGTTCATCTACAATACTCTATCCTACAAAAACTGAGTGGTTGCAAATTATACAGCTCACTTTTTTGATTCTCCAAGGGCTGCAGCGGACTGGCTGGTCAGACACTATGCCAAGTATTAGCTTCACCTGCTTTCTCCACTGCCCTACTGTCTGCCACAGCTTTCTACTACTGCTCAGCTGAGCATTGTCATACCTTGTTCTAGTTTCTGTGGTCCCTGACTCCTCGTCGGTCACAGGAGCATACTACCCATGCCAATTTATGGATCCCTCCCACCATTCCCCTGCGGGGGGCTTTACGTCTTCTTTCTTGTATATGCATTTCCATTTGTTGTCTCTCACCGGCTGCTTTGCTGGATCCACATTCCAGTTTGGGAACATGGTTTTGTTGATCTGCTGTTTAGTTCTCACCCCCCACCTTCTCCTACCCAATGTTACCCCATATGTCCCATGGCCTCTGGACTGCCTCTGCACCACCACCTGTTTCACCACATGTGCTATATAAGCAAGATTTTTGGTTTTACTCCTCAAACTGATGGTTAGAATTATATCTTGGAACATGAGGGTAACAAATGACTCCTTGAAAAGGCAATCAGTATTTGATGATGATGATGTCCAAACTGGCTCTGATTTGCTTGCAGGACCGGCATGCCACTGCCACCACAAGGTTTCTAGAGCGGTACTGCATTCAACTTACTCTTCTTACACAAGGGGTCTATCAACCCTTGTCTGCACTGGCACTTGCATATCCTGTGTACAGGTAGGGGTGGACAAATGTCAAAACAAAATTCCCAGCTCACTTACCAGTCAGCCTGGAAAAACAGAACTAACCTTGTAAAACTGTTCATGTTAAAACCAAGAGGTTTAGTTTGTACACATTTGCAAATACATGTGTAAGCTGCAGATGCCACGTCACTGCACCCCAGTGTACTGCAGTCCTAACTCTATAATTTTGAGAGTCTCCTGAGTTGGAGCACATATATAATGGATATATTAAGGGTAGTTATAGGTTGGGGTGGCTGCCATTTGTTTGTACTAGGAGGTGGACAAATGTTGCAAGCTATTTGATCTACAGGGTGGGCCATTTATATGGATACACCTTAATAAAATGGGAATGGTTGGTGATATTAACTTCCTGTTTGTGGCACATTAGTATATGTGAGGGGGGAAACTTTTCAAGATGGGTGGTGACCATGGCGGCCATTTTGAAGTCGGCCATTTTGAATCCAACTTTTGTTTTTTCAATAGGAAGAGGGTCATGTGACACATCAAACTTATTGGGAATTTCACAAGAAAAACAATGGTGTGCTTGGTTTTAATGTAACTTTATTCTTTCATGAGTTATTTACAAGTTTCTGACCACTTATACAATGTGTTCAATGTGCTGCCCATTGTGTTGGATTGTCAATGCAACCCTCTTCTCCCACTGATAGCAACACCGCAGGAGAAATGCTAGCACAGGCTTCCAGTATCCATAGTTTCAGGTGCTGCACATCTCGTATC
>BLSH010037727.1:1238551-1264782 GCA_018402905.1 Glandirana rugosa
GAAGTTATGTCCTGCAAATATGGGGGAAGGACGGGTCTGGTTAAAAGTCGAAAGTCGCGAGAGTGTGAAACTTACTGTTAATGAGAGAGTACGATGTGACATGGGTTTGTTTTAAAAATAGTAAAAAAAGTGTGTTTACCTCGACAGAAAACCACCATAAATTCTTGGAGACCCAAAAAATAAAGAGGATGCAAGTGACTGTCTGCGTCGAGAAGAACTGAAACACCCCAAAATACAAGCAGAATGGTCCTCAATTGATCCGTCCCTTTCTTAAGTCGACCGGGGAGGGGACCCCCGGCAGGAGGAAAGGATGTAATTTTGGGGGGGAGTGTCTCCTGAGAGGTCAAAGTTACGGATCAAAGGAGGGGCCAGCTGAATTCTTTCCCTGCCTAGTTAACTCCTGGTAAGACGAACATAAAACCCCACAAAGTCAAGAAGAGCTGCGTCTGTCAGTGAACGTAGGAGAAATAAAAAACCCAGAGGTTCTTAAATACCACCAAAAGACAGCTCCATTTGTGTGAAAAAAATGATAAAAATTTTGTTTGGGTACAGTGTAGCATGAGAGAGTAATTGTCATTCAAAGTGTGAGAGCGCTGAAAGCTGAAAATTGGTCTGGGCAGGAAGGGGGTATAAACGTCCTGTATTGAAGTGGTCAATGTGAAAACAAAAAAAAATAAAAAAATAAAAAGGGGCAGACTCGATGGACTACTCAGTCTGTTTCTGCCGTCACTTTTCTATGTTTCTATGTTTGATGTTGCCCTGGACATGCTTCCACCTTCGAAGCCCTTCAGGCCTTCACGACCTCTAACATACTCTGCACCCTCATGACCTCCAGTAGACCTGCCACTATCTCTCAATTCCCTGTCTTGAGTAAACCAATTTCTAGGTTCCCCTGAGGCCCTTTCCCATATTGCCTCAGTGGACCATACAGGCTAGATGGGTCCACTCTCCATTAGTGCTGTTGATCAATGTTGCCTGGTGGCCTGGCTGGAGGCTAAATCCCTTCTGGCTCTTGTTCATTTCTTCCCATGAATCTATCCAGACAGCCATCACTACCTTTATAGAAATTAATAATTCTACTGCTCCACCAATGGTGGTGTGGGACATGCTCCAAGCCTACCTTTTAGAATTGACTGGGCCAATGGGCTGGAGTTAGATGCTGAGACCACCTATGTACACCATCCCACCCCTGAAAATCGCATATACTGTATTGCAAATGGATTGGAAATGCAGTCTTCGCTGCAATAGCTCTCTCTAGGCAAGGTACAGCATTAACAATTACTCCAGAAATGACTCTCCTGGGCAGAGGGTGAGCAGACTGACAGACTACTGCCTACTATTGCCCGTACTCAGTCCCCTATTTCCAATGTGGGAACCATACAGGGCACCATTGGTCCCTTATTCACCGATACTTGATATCCTAGAGACCTTCAGTTTCTACCATACACTTTATACCTGCAAAATCAATTACACTACTGTGAACTACAGCGCTTTCTAGATCGTGTTACCTAGTCCTCCCTCTCTCTAGGGGATAGACTCAAGTTAGACACCCTACCAAACCTGGAGGAACTGGAGACTGCTGTTGCACCTCCTTCTAGTAGCAGGACTCCAGGCCTAGATGGCTTGCCAAACGAAATATACAGGCAATATGGTGAGTCACTTCTCCCTATCCTACAAGGCCCTCTCTGCTGATCTGCTCATCCCTCCATGATGGAGGCCATCATTGCTGTTATTCCTAAAAAAGTCAAGGACCTTCTATCAATGTGCAAACCAAAAGGTGTATACGGCGCTCACCGAATATCAAATGCATGTAAACATGTACCAAATAAAGGAGAAAGTAAATAAATGGGGGAAGAAAATTGGGACTTTAAATGAAGCCATGGCCTGGTAAGGCCGTCCGCTTCCATCCCTGCTTTGTAAAGGAAACAAATTTTGCAATATTGCAAGATTTGGGAAGAGGGGAGTGGGACTTTAATTGAAGCACGCGTGGGATACACCATAAACTGATGGAGATGTTCACAGAAATTTAATTTGTGGATATAAATATACTGATGCATATAATCACAAACATTACATGATAAAATATCAATCATAAACGATAATATAAATACATAACAAAGGATATAAATGTGGTAAGCTCAGTACATTGCCCCCATCCATCAGGTATTTAATATACAGACTGGTAAATATATATACACAGACAGGTCTGCGTGGCCAAGGACCTCATTGTTCCTATTGAGGTTGGTTGTATAAAATGCATAGAAGGTTGAACCCACGGCAGCTTTTAGCTCTATGTACGTTTTGTGGCTTTGAGCCACTTGTCAGGAGCAGGCTCCTGGTGTGTCTAAAAAAGATTAATATAGGATCAGCAATTGACAACGTGAAAACATTGGGGGTATGAATCCCTTCACAAACTGTGCATGCAACTTACAACACTCATATGATGGTGATACACTGTCTGAGCCAAAGGCCCGTCCAGGGCAACCAGGGCCGGGAGCTGTGGCAGGGGGCATGATGGCAGCAACCCACAGTTGGCATCACCCCAGGTGGATGAGGGCGTCCTGGTGATAGGAAGACCCATGCTTCTACCATGTAATGTTTGTGATTATATGCATCAGTATATTTATATCCACAAATTACATTTCTGTGAACATTTCCATCATTTTATGGTGTATCCCACGCATGCTTCAGTTAAAGTCCCACTCCGCTCTTCCCAAATCTTGCAACATTGCAAAATGTGTTTCCTTTATGTACCAAATAATATTTCAACAAACAAAATGTGCTGGGTCAAATGCAAATCCAACCCACTACAATAGTTTAACCCAGTGTGGAAAGGCTCACTATGAATCAACATCAAACATTTTGTATTGGACTTTCAACAACAAAAAAAATTTCATATACTTATAAGAAAAAAATCAAGTAGGTGTCCAAGTATTTAAGTGTCCGTTAGTGATTAAATGTCAACCAGTATGCCGGGGGTTAATACTCTCCGGCCCTAGTTCGTCAAGGGCGACTATGCTGGCTGTAAGGTTTGATGTACTTCTCTCAGCAGAAAACAGCTCATGAAAAACAAAGATCAGCAGACTTTCATTGTGCAGATATCATGCAATAAGGCAAAGAGAAAAGATGCCTTTTAGATATTAAACTCACGTGTCCCTGTGCCAACCGACCGGCACCATCTACAACAGCGTGTGTGGGGACTACTTCCGTGTCTCCTTGGAGTGCGTTCCACAGCTTGGAAGCTAGGATCGGAAATTACGTCAGAAATAGGCGTTGCTTCTATGCATTTCGTGTTTTGTAGACGGTGCTGGTCGGGCACGTGAGTTTAACATCTTCACAGGATCTTTTCTCTCTGCCTTATTACACGATATTTGAGCAAATACCAGTTTCATTTACATACAAAAGGACCTTCTATCCCCAGAATCCTACAGGCCTTCTTACTATCAATATTAAAAATTTTAGAAAAAGTACTTGCTAATAGACAGAACAGGTTCATCTCCTCTATTACTCATCCAGATCAAACTGGCTTCATGCTCCATCGTTCTACTGCCATGAGCATCAGGCACACAATTTTAAACATACAAACCCCTGCTGATATCTATGACAACAGTGCCCTTTTCTCTCAACGGCACTAAAGCATTTAACAGCGTAGAGTGGTGCCAACTATGAGAAGTCTATGAGACTATGAGAATGGTTTAGGAGTGGAGACGCCCTTTGTAACTGGGTGAAATTGCTGTACACTTCCCCTAAAGCCACAGTGAGAGTTAATGGGGAGCGGTCCTCTCCCTTACCGCTTTCTCTTGGGGTGAGACAGGGCTGCCCCCCTATCGTCTGTTATTTGCAAATGCCATTGAGCCACTGGCGGCCTTGCTGAGGCAGACCCTTGAGGCATGCAGCTTCTGTAGGACCGCAAAAATAGCTCTCTATGCCAAAGGCATGCTTCTGTTCTTAACAGAAGAATGGGGCTGGAGACAGCTACAGGACTTTGAAGAGAGATAACAAAACACTGCAGATCTATGTGCCCAGATCAAATTTAATGAATCGGGTTTACATCCACTTTAAACGAATGCTGGCCAGACAAACAAATGATCTGGATGCCACAGCTACTGTACCTTTTACACTACGCACCCTGTTGGAATTCCATTCATATACTTAATTTAACGCAGCTTTTTAGGGACCCGATTTGGAACAAACCCCTAGAATTAAATTTATAGATCATATGCTGCTGTGCTAACAGTAAAAATAGATTCTAAATAACAAAAGACCATATCAAAATGAAATCTAGCAAAAAAACAGAGTGTATGAAATAATCCAAATCCAATGTACTGTATGTCTTGATGAAAATATCACTATTATGCAGAGATCGTGCTACTCCATTATTGTAGTCACCACGTGAGCCATCACCATTGTAAGAAATGCCCTCTTACCAGACAGATGACTCCACCGCAAAATTTGATTTGCCTGTTACAAATATTTCCACCAGGAGCATTCAGTTCACACCCATTGGTTCCAATATGTCAGGCTGGATCCCTCTCCAAGACTGGTAAAGACAATGGTGACCATGTGTATAAATCAGATATCCACATGGAATCAAAACAAGGAAAGTCAGTGTAAACTGGCTAAAAACTTTAAAGGGGTTGTAAACCCATGTAGTTTTTACATTAATGCATTAATGTGAAAAACCTTTTCTGTTGCAGCTGCCCCTAGAACCCCACATTTACTTACCTGAGCCCGATCGTTCCCACGCCAGGGACGAGCACACCCACTCCTGCCAGTGTCTCGGGTCCTCATTGGATAGATGGATCGCAGCACAGCCATTGGCTCCCGCTGATGTCAATCAAATCCAATGACGCAGGAGCCAGAGCTGAGTCCTACTGTCTGTGTCAATGGACGCAACAGCAAAGCTCAGAAACGTGCCCGCACAGGCGACCCCAGGAAAATCGCTTTCCTGATGGGTCACTCGATGCGGGGAGGAGCCAGGAGCGCCACTGGGGGACCCCAGAAGAGGAGGATCAGGGCCACTCTGTGCAATACCCTTGCACAGAGGTGGTAAGTGTGACATATTTGTTTTGGTTTTTTAAAAAAGTTGAACCTTTAGGCTTCATGCACACAGGACTTAAAAAAAAAAAAAGAAACAGCCCAAAAACATCAGTAGGTTATCAGGGATGTTTTCAGCTTTTACCAGAGTTATATTACCGCCGTTTTTTTTGCGTTTTTAAAGGGACAGTGTTTTTTTTTCCAATTGGTCTAAAATGTTCAAAAACGTTGGGGGGGGTTGACATTTTTGAGCGTTAAGCTTTTGGGCGTTTTTGCAGCTGAAAAATGTCCAAAAAAACTCAGCTCTTGGGTTTTTTTTTTACAGCTCAAAAACGTCACTGCTAAAAACAGCTGATAACAGCCCGTGTGTGCATGAACACATAGGATAACATGATGGAGGGTTTAATGACTGTAGAAAAAAACGTCTGCAGCTGAAAAAAACGTCCTGTGTGCATGAGGCCTTACAATCACTTTAAAGTAAACATAAGATACACATTCTACTCACAAGATAAAGATGGTTAAGCACATAAAAAGTCACAATTTTAAGCTGTACAGCAAAGGTTCCAACTCCAAAGAAGCGTGGCAGTGTTGTGTGTGTGCGTTTCATCCCATAGGGCATCATCTGGGACATCCAAATGCCCTGTGGTAGCACAATCTCTGCACAATATCAATGATGTTTTCCTTAAGACATACACTGGATTTGGATTACTTCACACACTCTATTTAGCTTTGCTAGATTGCATTTTGATATGGACTTTTGTTTTTAACAATTTATTTTCACTAGGTTAGCACGGCAACATATGATATATATGTTTATTTAGTTGGTCTTACTATTGGTTGCCAGCAGCTGTGTTTATTATCACTACCAGTGCATTTTCTATTTTTGTTTGTAGAATTAACTTTGAGTTCCTGCAGTACCCCAAGCATCAGAGGGGGATTGGGCTACCTCCAACCCACTTGCCTCTTATCCAGTGGCGGCCAGTGATTTTTTTTTTTTAGGGGGGGTGGGAAACAGGCTGATCCTCCCCCATCGAAGCCTCGCACTTACCCCATCTAGGCAGCAGTGTCGGGCTCCGGAGAGCGGGTGCTTTCCTTCTCCTCCTCCTGTGGTGTGGATCATGACAGCTCCCACCTCCTCAAAGGCGTCCAATAGGATCGTCTGACTTCTCAGTGACTCAGGAAACATTTAACAGATCCACGCTTCCTGATTGGCGAAGAAGCCGCTCAGTGTTATAAAAGTAAATATCAATTTGCTTTTCTAACACACGTGAGTGGGTTTACCATCAGGTGCTTCAAAGAATCCCACCCCCACGCCACTGTAATTCATGTGGCCGGCGTCCTGAATGGGGACAGGCGCATGAATAGGGGGTGGCCGCGGCGGTCATGGATAGATTTATGCCATGCTTGCATCTATCCATTATGCATATAGGGCTGGTGAGGACAGAGGGGGCGGCGCCCGTGCGCCCATAATGAACGGGCAGCCCCTGCTCTTATCTATCCATTAGAACACACGTGCTCCCACTGTGGAGACGTTCATAAATTTAGAAAGGTTAGGACGGCAAACGATACACAGGGTGCTGTGAAGAGGCCTTGCAGCTTACGCATGGGTTTGCAAATGTGTGCCAACTAAATCCCTGTTTTTAACGCATACTGTTGGACAGGTTCATTCGGTTGGTAAGCAGACTGGTTGGTGAGTTGAGCTTGAAATTTTTCTCTGGTTCGGATTTTCATGCTTTTGCCCTTCCATGTGCTCCATGCTGTGAAAGCCAGTTATAGGTGGGGGCAGGGGCCATCACTTTGTTACCAAGGATCAGAGGGGCCTAGCGGCTCCCAACCCATGGATATTTTTTCTTGGAGCATACAGCCCCCAAATATCCTTCACCATACTCGCCCTCCTTGCTGCAAAGCCAAAGCCCACTGTAAGTCTTAGACACCCCGCTCATGGCTAGCATACGCCTAGTACACCCCACTTTCATTTTGGTGCACAAAGTCCAGCATGCGGCCAAAGCTTTGTTAGGCATCACTGACCAAACTAAATTTACCCCTCTTGTCAAAAGAGATTCTCTCTGAGATCTCTCGGCTGAGGGCTTCTTGAGGTGGGAGCGGGCAGGGATCCCCACTGTAAGCCAACTATACTCGGGGGGTACCCTGAAAACATTTCCAATAGCAATAGTTTTACCAATATCTCCAATTACACTACACCCTTCAGGCACAGGGTCTGACCCTATCCACCCTGTTCTCCTCCACGCCCCTATTTGATTCCATTCCCAAGCAGAGTCCACCAAAGGCCTGATCTCACAGGAATATGCACAATTAAGTTCCTTTCCAGGTTTCCAATTTCCTTTAAACATAGGTGGGAGGCAGATTTAGATGTCCTCTCGGACGATCTCTGGAAGGAAGTGCTACAGAATGGCCTGCTGGTCTCATTCTTCCAGACACACAGGGTGACCCAACTCTTTATCGTGCCGCATGGCAGAATTCCTCCATACGACTGGCCACAGAGACAACTTGCAATGCACAAGGCGTATACCTACTGTGGAGATTCACCAGGCTCACTAGATACTAGCAAGGAGCGATCTCCACATTTGTTTGATTTTGCTCTAACACCTATTCCCACACTTTGCATTTTTGGGTATGTTTACCCTAACCTGTATGAACCTAACCTGTCTCTCACGATTGTAAGGTCTCTTTATTGCAAAGAAGTGTATAGTCTCTAAATGGATATCTGCTACCTCACATAACAGATTGGACTTCCGATATTAATAAACTTGTACTCAAAAGCATACTTATCTTCTCTGTAATGCTCCACGTAAATTCGATGCTATCTGGCCTAGCTGGAGAGAAGAGATGTACCCATATCTTGCTCTTTAATACTGAACTCATTCTTATATTATGTGCTGGACAGTCAAACTCACCCTTGCTGTCCTGATATATAAATGATGTATCTGGCCGTTGTGGATATTCCTTGTGCTGCCTAAACACCCTCCCCCCTGTACCTACTGGTCTTGTTAAATGTTTTGCTGCCCTGCATGGTGGCTTGTTTTGTACCACCAAAAAAAACCTTCGAAACAAAATCTGATTAAAAAAAAAAAAAAAAAAAAAAAAGAAGGGTAGAGAGACAAGAACCCTGATTTGATAGTTGGAATAAATAAAGAAAAAAAAAAAAAAATTTTTAAAATGAAGATTGTCCGTGAATAAAAGGAATAAAAGTATCCAGGTAATTTAAAAGTATGCAGATAAAAACTTCCAGCAAGATTTGTATAGTAAGCAGGCTGCCCCTGCTTGAGGAAGGTGAGATCGCCTTCCTTCCTCTCTGTTCGTTTTGCGCTCCAAGCGCTGGTGAAACCAAAACAGGAAATGACGTATAAAGTGCGGCCACGCCTTACGCGTTTCGTCATGAGACGTCGTCTGAGGCAGATACCTCAGATAAATAGCAATAAGAAGTGTAGCTCCTGAAATATATTTGAACTCTCTTGTATATATTTGCATACCCATTAGTACTCAGAATCTGATGTTTTAAAAAATTCACCTTTTACTTGACATCCACTTTATATAACCTTTTATTCACGGACAATCTTCATTTTAAAATTTTTTTTTTTTTTTTTATTTATTCCATTTTCACATTCCAACTATCAAATCAGGGTTCTTTGCACATTTGAATTTTTTAAAATCATTTTGATACACATCTTCAGTATTAGCCATAAAAGGCATTGTTTATGGATTTTGCACTGTAAGCACCTTTCTTGCACATAGTATTTATATTTAACACGAACACTTTGTTGGTTTAAAGACAGCGCCACTCCTATTATTACATTTTATTACTGCTTCCTCCAGTAGGAAGATAACGGAAGGCTGCAGTCTTTTATTTATTTATTTATTTAAAGTCCTCGCGCAGGATTTATTGTATTCATAGAGAGACAAGAGCTGTGCAGAAATTAGTAGCCACCAAGAAATTTGAATGAACATAAACCAAGGAGGAGTTGAGCAGAGTTCAGCGCTAGAAGGTATCAAGCATCATGTAGACCAAGAGGACTGAAGCACAGAAGCCGCACTGGTGCTCTGGATTTTGAGTATATTATGAATGGTATACTTAGACTAACTAAAAGTTTGATCAAATACTAGGTTACACCAGAGGCTGTGCCACTGAATTAGGAAGGTACTCTGCAGCTTACAGTCACAGAACAGAGTCTGATAACTCTATAATGTCTAGGTGACTAGTTTACAGATCAAGAATCCTCACCACTTGCATACACAAACTTACATGCAAGTCTTCAGAAACCAGGTTACACCCGAGGGAGCAATGCCATGGCACTAGAAATGTAAAGCACTCTGTGGCTTAGCAAGTATGTGAATGTCTGGGAAGCACCACAAACAGAACCCAGTGCCTGTGTGCCACATTATAGGTAGGCCCCACAGTTTACAGTCCAGCAGGGTCTGGGTAGAGATTCAGAGACAGCACTGAGGATTAGCTGATTCTGATAGCTCATGTATAAAAGTAGAGAAGTGACATTACAGAAGTCTTGATCGAAGAAAAACATCCACAGAATGTGTTGATAAAAGAAAATACAAAAGAAGGAGAGCTATGGCAAAAAAAAGCAACCAACCTCCTAGGACACTAGCATAAAACTGAGGCATGATGGTTGGAGGCAGGAATATAGAGTGGGCAGGCTTAAAAGGTTTGTTTTGCCAGTGTCCAGGGCTCTTAAAAGCAGAAGTATACCGCAATATTTTATGATTTTCATCATCCTGCGTCGCTCAATGAATAAGTAGTACTTTCCATTGCAATCATATAAGACAGCAGAATCAGGGAAACAAATCACTTTACCCTTTACAACTAGCTCAATGTGTCTAAAATGTAGCTGCAAAGGAAAGTGATTGGTTTCAGCCTGTTAAATGGAAAAATGAAATTCACTACTTTAGCCTTTTTGAATAAAAAGCCCCTGTGCTGATTAACCTTTTTTTAATTTCAAGGTTTTGATTCACATCATAATTTAGCTAAACATAACTAAATAGGGCTGCCTGTGATAAGGGCTTGAAGCCAAGGCTGTATTGGCCATAATGGCACTCTTGGGCATGTGCCTAGGGTAGTACAGCTAGAGAGGGAAGCCAAGCCTCAAAATTCACAAACTGTGAACACTTTATCCTTACTTTGTTTCCCCTCTTCTGCTAACCTATCTTAAACCCCAAACCAACCCGTTCCCATTTATCTCTGCCTCTTTGAATTTCAAGCTACAAAATGGCTTTCGAGGCAGTCCTTATTACTAAATGTGAACTAAACTACCTCAGAGCGGAACATTATAATATTCCTACTATATACACCATCCCTAAGGTGCACAAGAGTCAATCTAGTCCACCAGGTAGACCTATTATTTTCGTGGTGGGTGGACCTCTGGAAAAGGTCAGCAAATTTCTTGACACCCATGATCAATCATATGGTGAGGGAATTACCATCTTTTGTGCAGGATAGAAGAGATGTCCTGTCCAGACTTGTGGGGGTGGAGGTGCTCGAGGGCGATGTCCTAGTGGGGATTGACGTGGAGTCGCTATATACCTCCACCCCCCATCAGTGGGGACAGATGGCGGTGGCTCACTTCCATGAACAAAGTTACCCCTTAATGGGGTCACAGAATGCATTTCGGACCTCCTTGAGTTGCACTCACCCATAATAGTTTTCAGTTCTTGGGAGTGAGCTACCGACAAATAAGAGGCACATCCATGGGGGCCCCTTGGGCTCCCGCTTATGCCTGTTTACACCAAGGCTTTTGGGAAAAGTGCATTGTTCACCCTTCACTGATGTACCTCCGCCCTGTGCAGTTGTGGCTGAGGTACATCGACAAAATCTTGGTACTCTGGGGCGCCACTGTAGCTGAACT
Source organism: Glandirana rugosa (assembly GCA_018402905.1). NCBI lineage: Eukaryota > Metazoa > Chordata > Amphibia > Anura > Ranidae > Glandirana > Glandirana rugosa. The sequence continues at coordinate 1,249,462 of BLSH010037727.1, forward strand.
AAAGGCCTTCATTTCTGAACTTAATCACGACAGAAACATTTGTCTTACATACACTTGGGATTCTAAAGCCGTCTCTTTTCTTGACTTGTCCATTTCAATTGCCAATGGGAGCTTGGAGACGAAGACATATAGAAAAGAGACGGCTGCAAACTCCTTACTACTGGCATCCAGTCATCACCCCCCATCACTGATCAGGGGCATACCTGTTGGTCAGTTTCTGCGTATCCGCAGGAACTGTTCCACGGACTCTATCACCTGGAATCTGAGGACCTATATGGACGGTTCAGGAGGAGGAGATACTCCCACAAATCCATCAAACAAGCCCGTAAAAGGGCATCTACAACAAAACGTAGTGATTTGTTGCAAATTAAATCTGAGGGAGACTCCCCATCACAGAACTCACCCGTACAGATCATTACTAGATATGGGTCCCAGTGGAATGAGGTCCGGTCAGTGTTAATGAAACACTGGCCTATTCTAACTAGGTCACAGGGCCTGTCTGAGATTGTTGGGCCCCATCCCCTTCTGGTGTCCAGGAGGGCAAACTTCTTAAAGGACAGGCTGGTGTACGCAGAGTTTACCCGCACCCCATCACCTGATTGGTACTACTGGGAATGTTCCTGTGTGGACATTGCAATATATGTCCATACGTAGAACGCTCAAATCAATTCACTGATGCGGACAGGCACAAAACCTTTGATATCAAACATTTTATCAGCTGCTCTTCCTCGCGGGTCCTCTATATTCTGGAGTGCCCGTGTAGGAATGTGTACGTTGGTAAGACCAGGAGACAACTACGTAACCGCATCAGTGAACATCTAACTAGCATTAAACCACCCAGACACAATGAGGTTGCTCAGCACACCCCTATTGCTTAACATTGACCAATTCCACAATTCATCTCTGGCTGGTTTAAAGGTTAAGGGGTTCTTTGTACTTACATTTTCCAACCATGGGGGGGGACTTTGATAAGGCCCTCCTGCGGAAGGAAAAAGAATGGATTTTTCGATTGCAAACCTTGGTTCCCAAGGGCCTCAATACTGAATGCAATCTTCAAGTTTTTCTTGACCCCTAGATGTCCTATAGAGTACAGCATGTTATTATATTGTCATGCTGATGTCTTGATCCTACTTTTGGATCAATAATCCTATCTAAATGTGATTATGTCCCTTTAAGTGAATTTTTTTCACCTATCCCCCCCCCCCTTTTTTTTCTTCTGGGGTGTTTACTCTAATGTGGATAATATATCATTTTGGTCATTGCGTTCTACTATGAATGTGAAGTGTAGCGTGATTGGTGAAAGCGTGCTATATCTATATACTGATACTCCACGGTCCCTAAGCAGTCCTTTGCACAGTTTTCACTAAAACACTAGCTTTATATTAAAACTCCTAATGTGAAATGATTATTTTTACCAAGAGAAGGATGTGAATACAAGGGGCGGAGACTTATGGTCTTTTAAAATCCCTTTGATGACTCTCCTTGGTATCCTGAAGAAGCCCACTTGACTGGAAGTGGGTGAAATGCATAGACGTAATCACGTCATGTGACATCAGTGACCCGGCATTTCCAGTCCATTTGGGCGGCTCCTACCATCCTCGTCGCCGCACACCTTCTGGCATCCCCCCCCTCACAGATGAACTGCACACACAGGAGATACCGCGGTCATCCATCGTGGATTAGAGTGAAGTTATCGCTCTTCACCTCTCCAGTCTGAGGATCCGCTCCTCTGCACAGCTGGCTTCATCACAGGGAGGCAGAGAAAGTTGAGTGAGCTGCTAGAGAGGAACGGCACTTACATAGACTGGGTGAGATCACCTCATGGGACTGTGTCCCGATCTGTGCATTATCTCCACGATCTGTTCAGCCAGGCATACCCTGTTTACACTCTTATCATCCCCTGCTCACCCCCCCCCTGGGTTTTATCCATCCATCCAGCCCTTGGTCCGACTTGTGTTCATCTGCATTAGGGCTATCGACTCCGGACACTCACCAGCTCACCCCCAGTGCTGCATAGGTTTTTCTTCCATCATCCACTAGCAGTATTACATACATGGGCTATTGAGCCCTTGATTTACTGCCATTTGGTCACTATATTTCTAAATTCTGCTGGTCATTCAGATCATCACTTGGCACTGTGAGTAGCTATTCACTGTGAGTGTTGTGTGCAAGTAGGAATGACTGTGAGCCCAGGCATCTGCTTTTTAGCCTCTTATGACAACATAGTCTTAAAGAGGAAGTAAACCCAGATTGAGTTTACTTCCTTTACATACCCCTGTAAATTAGAAGCATAATGGGCTACTATGCCTCGCATAGTAGCCCATTAGGTGCCACTTCATTGCAAACAAAGCCAGCGACGTCCAGCGCTGTCCACTGGGCTGGCTGCGTCCATCTTCTGCCCCTCTTCCTTCAGGGGCCGCGACTCCTGCTCTGTGACTGCCCGGAGTCGCGTGACGTCATTCCCGCGCGCACCAGTCACGGCATGGTCTCAGTGGAGAAACAGTATGGAGGCCGTTTCTTCACTGAGCATGTGCCGAAATGACATCAGCACATGCAGAACACTGCATATCTCCTGAACCGTGCAGGTTTGGGAGATATGCAGGGCACCTACAAGTAAGCCTTATCATAGGCTTACCTGTAGGTTAAAGTGGTTGTCACAGGTTGACAACTACTTTAAGGTTTTAACTTGTGGTTTTGTCTTTTTTTCAATGTATCTATTTTTCTAAATTTTCAGTAAAATACATAGTTTGATCACTCTTAATGCAGCGGTGTGTTCCCTTTAAAGCCTCTTCCCGCACTTAGGTGTGGGAAACCCCCCTTTGTTTTGTCTGCTTTATATTGGCTTTGGGTACCCCACCCTGAATATAGGGCGAGTCGGCAGTGAGTATCCTATGTTGTATATAGGAACAGGATTATTGTCCCTCTTTTTAACCCTTTTTTTTTGTCAAGCTATGTATAGAAAAGTAGGGGAAAAGGGATGTCAGAAGACTCTTTAAAAAAAGTAAGTGACACCATTCCTTATTTCTTTTTTTTATCAGAATGATACAAAAGCAACATTGCCTATACATCAGAGGACATGCTGGTTATTCTAGTGCATTATAACTGAATTACCAAAATTCACAAAACACAAAAGGAGTGGAGCTTGCAAAAAAAGGTCTGCAAGATGTGTAAATATGGCCCTGTTTTCAGCACATATACAGGAAAATAAGTTTTGTCTTGACGGAGGTTGTCTTTTAATCATAAAATACAAAAATTATAGGTCGGTTTTTGTTCCCATTTCATTTTAACATACTTCTAAAAAATAGTTATGGCGTTCTATTAAAACAAAATATCAGCTGCAGAACTGTATTACAAAAGCATCTGCACGTAGAGTTATCTCTAAATCACCATGACAAGCTCCAAAAATACCTGTTTAAAGTGGAGTTCCATCCAAAAGGGGAAGTTCCGCTTTAAGGCCACCTCAACCACTCCGGTATGTGAAATTGAGCTTTTGGGGAGGAGCTGGTCCTTGATTTTGACAGGTAACCGCTCCCAGGCGATCTGCTTCCCCCCTCCCTCCTGAAAGTCTTCTAGGACTTTCAGGGTGCCCATAGTAAAGATGCCGATGCGAGAGGACACAGGAAGAAAATGGCTGGGGTGGATCACATTGCTGGATCGTGGGAAAGGAGAGGGGATGTTTATTAAATGTCAGCAGATAGAGTTTTTGTAGCCGTTTACTTTTCATTTTTACTGAAAAGACTGGAGCTCCTCTTTAAGCCTACTAAAGGAAGTCAACTAAATGCAAGGTCCTGTGATGATGTAGCAACAATGCCGCACTTCTAAATTTAAAGTGGATTTGCCATTTTTATATAGGCTGTGCCTGCTGAACCACAATGAGTGCAGAGGGCATGCCTATATGTTTTGTCACTGCTGATTGACAAAGCTAAAGCTAGCAACTTGCCACAAATAGTCACATCTACCGTTTTCAAATTGGCAGAACTGCCTCTGTTGAACCCCCCCACCCCCCCAAAGACATACAAGAAACAAAATGTAAGCTTTTGCCTCAGCCAAGGTAGGTAAAAATTATATTTGTTTACTTTATGAGGCTAGTGTATCATATAATAAGTGCATACCGCACTTGTTTAGACTGTCATGCAGGAGCCTTCAGTTGCACAATAGTCTATTTAAACAAAGGTTTATAGAAGAGAAAAAAAAAATGGGAAAAACTAACCTGGTTGATATGCCTAAAAAGCGTCAAGGATTGCTCATCCATCTCTCCTTTGCAAAGAACATGGGAACGCAGGTAAAGCAGCCCATTCACTAGTAACTGCTCTTTAGTGAGGCAGGAACTTAGATCCTTTCCATGGGGAGGCTGGTCTTTGCATGGATATTTCTGGGACAGTTTTTTAAGACTTTTTAGAATATCAAGTGAACCAACAGAACACAAGCTATCCGCTCGAGAGAAATATGTTGGAAAGATCTCACATGTGGAGGGGAAAGCGAGAAGAGAGGTGAGCAAACTTGTTATCTTAGATGGGGAAATGAGGGTACTGTTCATTGTGGTAAAGAGTTCTGAGGCCATTATCCTCACACCGTGCTGAACTTGCAAAATAGCAGCCTGAAGAGGAGTTACCATGTCTGGATAATAGCAATAGTCTTCTGCAAGGCGCTTTCTAAACTGATGATGTGACTGCTGCCATGCTGCCTCCTCAGATAAGAGGTTATTAAGACCTTGTCGTGACTTTGTGCCCTTTCCACCTAGGGCTTTCTGAAGTCGAGTAGCAAAGTCCTGAATAGAAGTCATTTTGCCAATGCTATTGAGGTAGTTGTGGACATCTTGGTATAATGCGTCATAGCTGGAGCTACTTGGACGATAAGCTTGCTTTTTGGAAAGATTATGAACCACGGCTTTCAATTTTTGAATTCTCTGTAATAGAACACTAGAGAAAAAGTTAAACAGTTAGTCAATTTAAAATTTAACTTCTGTTACTCGTGATATTGCAAACAATAGATTTTTGACTTGCCTTTCTTTAGAGTATTTCACATCAAAAAGTGGTAGTTAACCTTAATATTTAAGTTGTACCTATAGGTAAGCCTATAATAAGGCTTTCCTACAGGTACAGTAAATATTGTGCGCCGTTTAGGAGATACTTACTTTGCACTGTACTGATGAGGTCATCGGCGCATGGGATGTGAAGAAACGGCTCTCCGTGCCGTGACTGACAGCTTCCCCAAAGACAGTGCAGGCTTCGTTTGCAGTTAAATGTCACATAATGTGCCAGTATACAATGCATACTAGCACATTATGCTTTTACTTTGCAGGGAACTAAAGCTCATCAGGGTTTTACTTCCTCTAACACAGGAGTTAAATCTTAGACCAATGGGTTATGCTCCACCTCCAGGTAATTGGACACTGGCAAACAACAAAGCTTGACTCAACCCGGCATAACCCCACTTACTCCCAAAATGCCTCAGAATAAAAGAATTAACAGAGAAGGCACCTACAGGACTGCCCGGAGGACCTTTCGAACATGACCAGCATTTGACAAGAACCAAACCTGGTAACAGTTGGCAAACGTGTAAGTGGAACACAAACTGGCAGTTTTTACATGCTCCAAAAAACCGAGGTCTGGTGCTGGAAATCCCACAAAGCACTGGCATTTCTAGTGGAGTGAAACTTCACTGAGAAGGGATGGGGGCAGTACAGTGTCATACACCTGTGTAATGAACAGCCAAATTCACCTATATAGCTTGTAGATCAACAGGTAGCATGTGCATTTTGACAACCATAAAACAGTCTGAATGATGCATCAAAGCCGTGGCTGCAAGATACTCATAACCATCACTACGAGGCAGTTTAAAGTAATATCTTTAGCATATTAAAACAGGGAAGGTAAATTTGTGTAATGACAAAATGCCGAGACCACCTTAGGGAGAAAGGAGTTCTACAGCCTTAAAACAACTGTGCCATTGTGGAAAACAAGAAATGGTTCCTTATAGCGCAAAGCCAAAAGTTCAGACACCCTTCAGATCAAAGTGGCAGCCACAAGAATTTCAACCTTGTTTGAAAGAAAATTGACACATATCCTAAAATAGATCCAAATGGTGTCCACTGAAGGACAAACACCAGGTTGAGGTCCCATGGAGCAAAAGGAGAGCATACTGACAGTAAGATGCAAGCCATTCCTTGTAGAAAGGTTCACACCAAGGGATGTGAATTTAGCAGTCTCTGAAAAAGCACTACCAAAGCAGAAACCTGGCCCTTAATAGTGCTCAGAACTTTGGACTTGGCCAGTTCTGGCTGAAGAAAAGATACACTATGCCACAGAAAATTTCCAAGAATGAAGCTACCCAAGCAGTAGGTTTTTCACGAGGCGAAAAAACAGATGAAAGCTTTCTGGTCTTAAGCAAGGTGGAAAATCCAAGTTAGACTTACCGGTAACTTGTCTTTCAGGAGAGCACCTTGAGAGTTGGCTCCACCCACTAGGAAACACCAACTCCAAACTTAAAAGGAGGCATCTCGCCACATGTCGTCAGTTGTAGTAGTGTACCTCCGGCCCAGGCTGGAACACATAATCACAATATGGTTAATAACAGCATAAATAAATACAAGGGCAGGTTGTCGCTGTCCTGAAAGTCTCCTGGAAAACAAGTTACTGGTAAGTCTAACTTGGATTTTCCCTCAACATCTTTCAGGACAGCATCTTGACAGAATAAACGAGGCTTAACCACTAGGGAGGGACAACAGCTTGGAGGACCTTTCTGCCAAATGCCTGATCACCTGCTGACAGAAGGTCCAGTCTGTAATAACAGGCAAACGTTAGGTAACTTGATCACCTAGCCGCCTTGCAAATTTGGTCTGGGGTGGCAACAGCTTTTTTTGCCCATGTAGTGGCAAGAGCTCTAGTAGAGTGTGCTCGAACTCTCTGCGGGGGACACAATGCCTTCTGGGAGTAAGCTCCCAAAATAGCTGTTTTAAGCCACCTGGCAATTGACCCCTTTGATGCCTGGTGGCCCTTTTTGTTGCCAGAAAACAGAACAAAAAGTCCAAAGACCTAAAGTCTCTTGTTACTTCTAGGTAATGTAACAGTTCTTGCCACCTCCAAATTGTGAAATAGACTCTCCTTTTCCCGTTAAAAGTTTGAACAAAAAAATTGGCAGGATAATCCCCTACGACTGGTTATGAACTGACGTTATATTTGGCAAAACACCCCAGATCTGTTTTAAGTATACTATCTGGGTAAAAGGACAAAAAAGGTTCCTTAACTGATCGAGAGTGCAGTTCACCGATTCTTCTTGCAGATGTGGTTGCAATTAAAAACTCAGTCTTGAAAGTTAGATTTCTTACAGAAATTAATTGTCGAGGTTCAAAAAGGTCCCTTCGTAAAGGCTTGCAAAACCACTGACAGATCCCATTTGGGAAAATGCTTTGCAGAAGCTGGTCTGGATCTAGCAAGGGTCTTAAGTCTTGCGACCAAAGATTCCGAAGAAATTAGTCTCCCCGGGGACAATCCCAAGGCGGCCACTTGCACCTTAAGAGTGCCGACTGCTAGACCCTTGTCTGCACCATTTTATAGGAATTCTAATACTGATAAAATATCTTCCAAAGTCATATTTGTCGACTACCACCAAGAACTATAGACTTTCCAAACCTTAGTGTAAATAGCTCTAGTTACCTTCATCCTACTAGAAAGTAAAATGGTTATTAGGAGGTTCTGACAATCCCTTATTCCTTAATGGCTGCTCCTCAGACACCAGACGGCGAGGCTTAGCCTGGCTACATCCGGATAACCCACTGAGCCCTGAAGTCGTAAATCCTGTCTGAGAGGAAGCTGCCAGAATAGTTTGACCGCCATTTGCGGAATGGTGGAGAACAAGGAACTCTTCTGCCAGAATGGAGTAATTAGAATTAGCAACTCCCTTTTTTCTGTACTTTCCTTAATGCCAAAGGAATTAGCTGGAATTGGGGAAAAGTGTAAACCAGTTGAAAATTACAAGGATGTGCTGAGGCTTCTATCCCTAGAGAACCATTGTCTCGGTGAAGAGACAAGAAATGAGGGAGCTGTGCGTTCTCTTTTGATGCAAACCGGTCCACTTGTAGATGGCCCAGGTCCTGGTGATCAGCGGCTAAAAAAAAAAAAAAAAAAAGATTTTGGATTCAAGCCCCACTCTGCTTCCTGAATTTGCCGCCTGCTCAAAAAGTCTGCCACTTCGTTTAGTGTGCCATGGAAATGGAATGCTGATAAGTATTTTTCCACCCACTCAAGGATTTCTGTTGACAGCAATTGAAGAGCTTTGCCTCTTGTGCCCCTGTTTGTTCAGGTAGGCCACGGTAGTCCCTGGAGGATTGGAGATTAGGCAGCCAATGCTAAGCCGACTGTCTTTAGCTCCCTCCAATTTAAGGACTTTACCGCCTCTGTTCGGGACCAAACTCCCTGTGCTAGATTCTGGTTTCAGTGGGCACCCCCATCCTACAAGAAGAAACTCTGGAACGGCCTGAAAAGGAGCCTTGTCCATTGAATGGCTGGCATAGTTGAGGTTAAGGTCTGCAGGGCCGACATAAACCTTCTGATCGATATCTCCTTATTTGTCTGTAGCATCGCTACCACATTTTGGACTTTGTTTTTCTTCTCTTCTGGAAGAAAACCTTTGTTCTAAGGAATTTATTTCATAACCTAGAAACTGTACTTGTTCAACCAGATTGAAGTTTCGATTATTATAGGTTCACAATCCAACTCAGCCTCCAGATGACTGCAGGCCTTGCCCAAACGTTCTTGCAATTTTTTCCCTGGAAGGGGCAAAGAAAAGGAGGTCATCAAGATACGGGATTACTGTGATCCCTATAAGATGGAGAGGGGCAAGGGCTTCCGTCATTACTTTTGTAAAGATCTGTGGGGCGGATGAAAGGCTTTGAATTGTAGGTGCAGAAACTCCTTCCCCTTATTCACCGTCATCCTCAGGAATCTGAGACTGAGGGGCTATAGGAACATGCAAGTATGCATCTCAAAATCGATTGATGCCACAAAGCTTTCTTTGGTCCACAGATTGCTGACCATAAAGATTGAGTCGATACAAAATATTCTGAATAGGACTGATTTGTTCAGTAGTTTCAAGTTGAGAATGAGACTCAAACTTCCGGATGGCTTCCTTATCAGAAAGATATGGGAATAGAATCCCTGATGATGCTCCTCTGGAGATACCCAAATCACAACCCCCTGTTGCATCAGATCCTTTAACAGGCTCTAAATAGCTAGGTCTTTTGTTGTGACCTTTGGTAGGTCTATGACAATGCATCTTTCTAGAGGATCCGAAAATTCTACTTTGTATCCCTGGGACAGCATGCCCAGAATATGGATTTTCTGTCATGCTTGCCCAGTGAGGGAGGAATTCTTGAAGCCTTCCTCCCATTGGCCATGAAGTTATTGCGTTTTGTTGGTTGACGCAGGAGGATGAAAGGAAATTTCTTCTGCCTTTAGCCTCCTGCGCTGATTAATTTCTTTTTTCCTGGGGCTTTATTCCTCCTGGCTGAGTTAGTTAAGGCTGCAGATCTTTATGTCATCCTTATTGACTCCGCTGATGCCTCTGCCAATGTATGCTACATTGTCACAAGCTTGTGACAGGGTTGAGAAAGAATCAAGGGTTTCTTGTTTTGGTCAAACTGCTATAATATGGGCTTTAAAAACTGGTTTACCCAGTACTCCATATTTCTAGATACGCAAGTAGTCGACATAGCCAGGTTGAGATTGCCAAACGCTTTTTAAGTTGTTGATCCATCCTTTTTCCATGGGGTCTTTCAGTTTTCACATGTCTCCAAAAGCTAGGCCCGTTGATCTTGCGACCTGGAAAAAACTGCATCGAGTTTAGGAACTTTATTCCAAAGTGCCGCTGGGCTTTCAACAAAAGGAAAAAAACGCCTTTTGTGGGCTCTTGGGAAAAAGCTTCTCTGGTTCTGCCAATTAATGGGCTCAGTGATTACTGAATGTACTGGAAAAGTTTTTTTGGCTCACCAAGTCCTGTGTACATCTGGTCCTGCAGAGACAATCTTTTCTCTTTGCCTAAACCCAATGTAACAAACGGATTTTAACAGACTACTTGTTCTAAAGACAGCTGGTATTTTGAGGGTGCATCCCAGTGAGTCAACCTAATTAATCAGTAGGCTCACCACAGGTGCACAGAAGTGATAACTAAACTCCATGTGCCCAGACAGGCCCCAGCCACCGGTTAGAAAGCAAAAAAAATAGAATGGAGAGAGAGAGACCCAACAGTATACCAGGTAGTACACACACCAACCCCTTACCTGGGTCTTGCTGGTGCCTGTAACACTCGCTGTCGCCACCAACTCCAAAAGTGGTGCTGCAGCATCTGCATGTGGCTTTAGAACGCAGATTCCAGACTCCTTTAGCGCTAATGCGCTGTACCAGAAGCGGACATAGGCACCATATCCGCTCCTCCCTTCTCCCTCTACACTGTTTCCGGCAGTGGTGACGCTATGCGCCCCCTCCACAGCGAGTCTCTACTGCGCCAATCACAAGATGGCAGCGGCTTCATACCAAACAGGCTGGCAGAAAGAAAGGAAAAAAACTACCCGCTGTCGGTCTCACCGCTGCCTAGGAGCAGCGGTTTTTTGAGCAGCCTAGGCTCTCTCCGAGTACAGTACTTTAAAGGGAGAAGGAGCCCAACCCTTAGCCACCCTGGACGTGGTATGGGAGGGCCGGACTCTGAAAAAAAACAAAAGGTAATGGTGGAGCAGGGAGCCTGGCCTCTCAGGACAGCACCCAAGAGCTCCCGACTACCCACTAGGTATTCCCTTGCCAGAGGAAACACAAAAACTGACATGTGGGGAGAGGCCTCCTTTTAAGTTTGGTGGAGTTGGTGTTTCCTGTTTCCTAGTGGGTGGAGCCATCTTTCAAGGTGCTGTCCTGAAAGAAGTTTAAGGGGAAAAAACAGTCCTTTAGGATTTGGGCTTCAAAAGCTAGGGGAGGGGGATGAGGGGGCAGGCAACGCATAAATTATTTTGAATTGATTACATGGACTGACTAGAGCACCACCCTGAAGTTTATGTCACCTGTATGCCATTTTTCAATGCCTGGAATTTGCATTGAGGATAGCACTGGAACATTAAATTCTGCCCAAATTAGAATGAGCTTAGCCTCCTGGAGAGTTGCCCGACTCCTGGTTCCACGTTTGTGGATTTATGTATTCCACTAGCGTGGTTTCGACCGTGTTCAGGACAATGCAATGGCTCTAGAACTGACTTGAAAATTGAGGACCCAACCAAAGTTCTGTAGAACATGCACTGTATGTTGCATGTTGGCCTTGAGGCTGCCCTCCGATTGATCCAGCAGGAACAAAACATTCCAAAATCCCAGGTTGGGTATCCTCAAGACTCGCAGAACTACTGGAGCCAGCAGCTTTGTGAATACTCATGGTGTCATGGTAAGGGGCAGACACACAAACTGTAAATACTGCTACTGCACCACAAACACAGGTAGCACTGATGAGGTGGAAAACTGGAATATGGGAGTAGGCAACTGATACCCACCAAGGCCAGGAATCCCCTGTAACGGACAGAAAAATCTCTTGCACCGATTTCATATGGAACGTTTGAACATGCAAGTGGTTTAGATCCAGAAGGGGCATCAAATCACCATTTTAGCTTGGGTTCTGTGAAACGTTTTGAAAAGTAATTGAAGTTTTTCTGGTTCTGGAAAAGGAGAGATGACAACCTAAGAACAGGTCGAGCACAGAAAAACAAAGCTGCACCTTTGCCAAGTGCAGCAAGCGCACATTTGAGGATGTGAAGAGTAGAATCAGAAAGACACAAACTTATTGCCTATAAACACAATGTTGTGAACCCAAAAGTAATATCAGATCCACAGAGCTGAAAATGCAGTCAGCTGTCTCCGGTCTCTATTCTAATTGGGAAGATGGTTTGTTGCTGGAGTAGAATTTAGGAAATTTTCCAAAAGGAACTCTCCCTCCTAGCCTTAAATTCTAAAAGGAACCCTTCTTGGTCCCTGACAAAAATTATTTTTCTTGAGCTGGTTATTTGTGCTGCTTTAAAGGTAGGAGTATCAATGAAGTCAGGGTGGAAGGGTTGCATCTCACTCCCTGGAGGCCTGAGATCCCAGTTTCAATGTGGCCTGTACTGTATAGTAATGGAGTTGCCTTTGAGCACAACCTGTGCAGTCAGTTGCCAGTCTGGAAAGGGCCAATCAAAGATGGCATCTGAATGTGCAAAGTATCTATCCTGGGTCACGCTTGTGCAGTAGCACAGGTAGGTGGGTTGCACCTGTGCAGTGGGCCGTGCATGAGCAGTCGGTAGGAGGACTAAACCTCTGCAGTGCATTAGCAGCTCTAAAGCACTATACACATACTAAATCAACCAGAAAGGATGCCAAGGCGGCAAGGCTCAGAGCATGGCACAGCGCTAAAAGGGCACTCTCAGGCGGCCACAAATGACTTGCTCCTTTCTGCTCTGGGGCATGGTAAGGGAAAAAACCAAACTGCACCCAAGTTCCTCATAGCTCCAAGGGCAGGGACACCAACAGCAGGAACAGCAGGTAGGGGCTACTTATTCTTTATACCACAAAGCCTTTCTATACACTAAATCTTCACATATTTAGGTTGGGCATACCCTGCCTGTTTTCAGGAACTGGGCTCAACCTGTGGTCTAAAAAATAACTGTATGATTCATTTTTCAGAAAATATTTAATGTGCACTTCAAAGGGTATCTATATTTGTATGTAAGCATCTTGGATACCTTCTACCACATTCACCTCACCTTCAGGGTACTAAGGCCCCTTTCCACATGGGCACTATCAGGCAACAAAACCAGGCGATTGAAAAATGCGTATAATTATGCCTGTCAAAATCAGGCAAGGCAATCAGATAGTCCCATTAAATAAAAAAGAAGAGGCGAGTCACGAACACTGTTCCTAGAGCCACACCACAACCACAGCCATTGAAATCTTTCTGGCAGGAGGTGGCATAGCTGACTCTACATCGTCTACTTACTGCAGACCATCCACTGCTGACAATGTGATCCACTACGGATGTGGAGTTAACAGCTAAGTCCATGTTAAAGTGACCTAATACCTAACCACATTTTTGAAATCATACATTCAAATAATGTTTTTATATTTTTATAGTTCACAAAATAAGCAAACTTACTACCATAGTAAAACAGCCCTTAATGGATAATGTATATATACCATTCAGTAAGGAAAGACAAAAAAAAATGTATTTTCTGTAATAAATCGCATTTGACTGCTGTGAATATGAACAGAAAAAGGGATTTTTTTTGTATAACTTACCGTAAAATCCTTTTCTCTTCCGTTCACTGACAGACGCAGCATTCTTATGACACATGGGGTTATGCCCATCCTACTAGGAGTAGACTAGGCAAAACAAAAGTGTAGGTTGGCCCCTCCCAGGAGGCCGTCCTCACCTTAGCATATAATCCCCCTGCTCTGTACAGCACATCAGTTCGTAACAAGCCGTACAAAACCAACGCAGAGGGGTGGGTGCTGCGTCTGTCAGTGAACTCAGAGAAAAGGATTTTACGGTAAATTATACAAAAAATCCCTTTTTCTCTTCCGTTCACTGACAGACGCAGCATTCTTCTGACAGCATGGGGACGTCCCAAAGCTGTGCCAATCAAGAGGGGTGGGCAAAACCATAATAAACTGTACCCAACAGAAAAACGCCCTCTCAGGCGGCGCTAACCGCGCCTATATTGCCGCTTGTAATACCTTGCGGCCAAAAGCAATTTTGTAAAACTTGGTAAACGTCTGCACTGAGGCCCAAGTAGCTGCCTTGCACACCTGAGACACAGAGTCTTGGTGTCTAAACGCCCAGGACGTACTAACTGCCCTGGTGGAATGAGCCGTGACTGGAAACGGGGGAACCTTACCCCGAATCTCATATGCATGAGTCACGGTCTTCCGTATCCAACGAGACACGGTCGCTGACGAGGCCGCTATACCTTTGCGCGACCCTTTCCGTCAGCAAAAATAAAGAATCAGACTTCCTAAAGGAAGCTGTAGAACTTAAATATACCCGCAAAGCCCTCACCACATCCAAAGAATGCAGCTCGACCTCTTTAGGATGCGACGGGTGCGGACGTAATGAGGGAAGAACAATATCCTCATTTAAATGAAAAGAAGAAACCACCTTGGGAAGAAATGAAGGTGAAGGCCGCAGAACTGCCTTGTCCCTATGGAGGACCAAGTAGGGTGACCTGCAGGACAAAGCTGCCAGCAACGACACCCGCCTGGCAGATGTGATAGCCACCAGAAAAGCCACCTTCTGCGACAATAAGAGTAAGGGAATGTCCCTGATCTTTTCATATGGCGGTTTGTGTAACACAGAAAGCATCAAATTCAAATCCCACGCTGCCAAGGGCGACCATATCCGAGGGGCGACAGGACGTACTCCCTTGTACAAATGTACGGATCAATGAGTGAGACGCCAATGGTCGTTGAAAAATAACCGCCAGGGCCGAAATTTGCCCCTTAAGCGTACTCAACGCCAGGTTCTTGTCCAGTCCTTGCTGCAAAAATGTCAGCACTCTGGATACTCTATAAGAGCGGGGATTCCATCCTCCCGCCTCGCACCAGGCAATATAGGCCTTCCAGTTCCTATGATAGATCTTACGTGAGGTGCTCTTACGTGCTTTCACCATAGTAGGGATTACGGAGTCTGAAACACCCCTATCCCTCAATACCTGGGCCTCAATAGCGAAGCCGTCAAAGCCAGCGAGGGTAAAGCAGGGTGCAAGATGGGCCCCTGAGACAGTCAGTCTTCGCGAAGTGGAAGACGCCATGGAACATCTGCCACCAACCGTACTATATCGGCGTACCACGGACGCCGCGGCCAATCTGGAGTCACCAGGATCGTCGTGATTCCCTCTGCTTCTATCCTGCGCAAAACGCGCGGTAGAATCTTCAGAGGAGGAAAGATGTACAGTAGCCGATACCGACCCCAGGGCATCACCAGTGCGTCCGAGGCGACCGCCAACGGATCCCTTGCTCTGCACACAAAGGCTTGTACCTTGTGATTGTACCTGGAAGCCATGAGGTCCACTTCTAGGGTGCCCCATTTGGAGCAAAGCTGGTGGAACACCTCTGGATGTAGGGACCACTCCCCCTGATCCAGAGTCTGGTGGCTGAGAAAATCCGCCTGCCAATTTTCCACGCCCGGGATGTAGACTGCAGAGAGCTGGCACGTGACGCTCTGCCCACCGAAGGATCAGAGCCGCCTCCGCGGCTGCTGCTGCGCTTCTTGTTCCGCCCTGA
The DNA here is from genome assembly GCA_018402905.1 of Glandirana rugosa. NCBI lineage: Eukaryota > Metazoa > Chordata > Amphibia > Anura > Ranidae > Glandirana > Glandirana rugosa. The sequence continues at coordinate 1,264,740 of BLSH010037727.1, forward strand.
TGGTTCACATACGCCACCGCTGTGGCATTGTCCGACTGGACCC
>BLSH010037727.1:1280507-1291636 GCA_018402905.1 Glandirana rugosa
TGTCGTAGATCACTGATCTAGGATTCACTCGTGTTGAGCACGTATAGGAATTAGTAGAACGTCATCGGCAAGCGGTTAACCTAGTTTGGCCCATCCTTGGTTTTACTCAAACTGCAAGATGATTAAGGATATGCACGAGTTGTGCTCACTTAGGATCTAGTCACTAGATGCTGTGAATTTGTTGAGGGTCATCTTTAAAAATTGCAGGTGTACATTTTGGATACCATTAGACTTTTACACAATTTAAATTTTCACAAGCATTTTAAACAGGGCTTTAAAATTAGTAAAATAAACAAAGATGACGGACCTAAAGCTTGCCAAAGACGAAACTGTCATATTTGTCCAAAGTGTTGAGTTGATCATTTGTAGTTGATGTGTTTTCTCAGTTCCCTCTCCCAGGCTAACATGGGAGGTCAGATTCCAGCTCAAATCCCATGGTACCGGTTTGCTGCTGTTCAAAAGAACTTCACAGAAGCACTTGGAGAACACAGCTCTACTAAGGATGGCAGGACCCTAAAAAAATAAATAAAATCAATAATTAAAGTTAGAGCTGAAAGCCAGAAAACACAGCTAAAATACACAATTTTAATATATATGAGCTGACTAATGTGCCAAAGAATTTGTAACTTTACCCAGCCCTTTAATGCTTCACAAATCTCTGCCAGTTAGGAGTGTAACATGGCTTTCACTGTTGCAAGCCTCATTTACACCGTGTTTTACATCTCCTGCCACCAACATAAAACCTACCATGGCAGCTGAAGGGGTTCCTACACGTGCCATGGCCACAATGCTTTTAACAGCTGCAGCAAAATGAACTAGGCATATCACATTAGACAGGTGGCACCACTTGCCAAACTTGCTCATAAAGTCAATGGGACCATGCCACAACCACAAGCCAAATGCTTGGCTCACAGTTGAAGCACCATATATAAATGCAAAACACCCTTCAACTGAAGAAACAGAGGAAGGAGGAGAAAAAAATTCAGGAAGTTCCAATATCCATTTCTAAACATCTATACTCCACTACACTTCTGCCACCCATGTAAACAAGGCCTTCTACAGTTGTAGAATATAGCAGAGTCACCACTGCACCTGCAAAGCAAGTAGCCACACACTAATAATTCATCAACTCCACTCATTCTTTCCTCCTAGTTAGAGATTAAAAATTTCTGGAAACTTTGAAGCCATGAGAGAAAGTTTTTCCTTGTTTTTTTCCCGGGAAAAAGTGAAATCTTCGGAAAACTAGAAAAAAATCCAGTGTGAAGTAGTTTTACAAATTGAAAGTAGTTGTTACACGGGGAATGTGAAATGCAGCGTACATAAAGGGATTATGCTTTAAATAAAAGAACAGCTTTTTCAGTAAAAAAAAAAAAAAAAAAAAAAAATTAAATTGTATTTTTTTTTTTATTGCAAACGGAACAACAAGGACTGTATGCGTTAAGAACATTTCAACTATAAATGAGAACCACCCCACATTCTCACGCAATATTTTAAAAGCTTCCTGCCAATATGCATTTTCAGTTACTGACCATGCTGATCCAGAAGCATATATTGCTCTTGCAAGAATGTGATCAAATTTCTCATGATTTTCAGTTGTCATTTTATCAACATATGAAGGTATTTTGTATTTTTGCGAAGCAGTGGTTTGCAACACTTCCTTACTTGAAGAGGTTACTGGTGAAGAAAAACTGATAATCCAGAACCAGCAGAAAGCGTTTCTGAAATGATAACTCTGGAGGGAAAAGCTACTTTCATTGTGGCCCTCATCATTTCATTCCATAAAGTATTTGTTAATGTCTTTAGGGGACCTCTGGCATGCAAGGATGTGCTTCATTACACTTGTAGCATTTGGAATAGGATATTTCTTCTCACAAAATTTGCAAATTGCAGCTTTGCTATCAGCAGAAATTGCACTGTAGAAATGATACAAACTCTGGATATTGTTCTCGGTTGTGCTATGATGGTGGAGATCAACAGAAATCATTTAAAGGTTTAATAAGATTAATCAATTTGTCAGAAAATTATTGGAACCTGTGTTTTTTTGGACGCCATGCATAACGCCCCTTGTTATGGCCATATAACTCAATCTTTGTCCAAATGTGCTTTTGCATACCTCAAGAGACTCCGTTTGTGGCATGTGTGCAGAAAAGGCTTCTTTCGCATCACTCTCCCATACAGCTTCTCCCTGTGCAAAGTGCGCTGAATTGTTGAACGGTGCACAGCGACACCATCTGCAGCAAGTTGATGTTGTAGGTCTTTGGAAGTGGTCTGTTTTTGACCGTTCTCACCATCCTTCGCCTTTGCCTCTCCAATATTTTATGTGGCCTGCCACTTCTGGCCTTATAGAACTGTGCCTGTGGTCTTCCATTTCCTCATTATGTTCCTCACAGTGGACACTGACAGCTTATATCTCTGCGCTAACTTTTTGTAGCCTTCCCCTAAACCATAATGTAGAACAATCCTTGTTTTCAAGTCATTTGAGAGTTGTTTTGAGGTCCCCATGTTGCCACTCTTCAGAGGAGAGTCAAAGAACAACTTGCAATTGGCCACCTTAAATACCTTTTCTCATGATTAGATGCACCTGTCTATGAAGTTCAAGGCTTAATAAGCTCACCAAACCAATTGTGTGTTCAAATTAATCAGTGCCAAGTAGCTACAGGTATTCAAATCAACAAAATGACAAGGGTGCCCAAATTTATGCACCTGTCTAATTTCGTTTTGATGCATATTGCACATTTACTGTTAATCCAATAAACCTCATTTCACTACTGAAATATTACTGCGTCCTTCAGTTATTTGATAGATCAAAATGAAATTGCTGATCCAAACACGCAAATATTTATAAATGACAATCATCGAAATTGTCAGGGGTTCCTAAACTTTTGCATACAACTGTATGTACATGTAACAGTCAACGGCTAAGCCGTGAGTGTGCCAATAATATGGCTGTCTGCCTGGGCATGTGTCACCAGGGGCTCAAGTCACTGGGGAGTGCAAGGGAGTGATGAAAGGCTGAGGAGGGAATGTGGCATAGTGGGTGAAAACAATGAGGCTCATATAATAAAATAGTTTGTCAGCAATTCCTGGTTGCACAATGGCTGGTCCTCAATGTAAACCCAGCTTAATGCCTCCTAGAGACACTGTGCCCCCTTTATATTGGATGTAAACCACTGTGTTGGATAGATGTAACGTTGAAGTTGGGTAACTGGACATGTGATCTATGATCACTAAGAGCGGTGAAAAGATCAAAACTTTGTCCAACTTGAAGTATTGGTAATGTTACTTCTGTGGGTGGACACTGCATGAAAATCATTAAAGTACATGGACAGTCCTGGATATGTTTATGCACTGTTCCACTACCATACACTAGGTATATTTCCATCCAGTGTATGATCCATGTGACAACCTCCTGCTAGGAGGTGAGAGACTCGGTCTCTGAGGCGCTAGTAGTGTTACTTCCTTCCTCCAGTGCCTGTTTAGCAGCTGGCATCGATGATGTCACCGCTCGGGGTCCACCGCATCCTGGCTCCTCCCTGTACTCCCCGCCACTTCCGGGAACACGCCAAGCCGGTGTCACGTGGCGCTGTGACGTCAACACGTTTCACAAAGGCAATTTGCGGAGCTTCGTCTGGACGCACAATGCAGTTACAAGTCCATTCGCTTTTACAGCGCAACCGTCGTGGCTGGGAACCGCCAACAGAGGAATGCTTAAAAGGGACATTGAGTGGTCGACTGCGTTTACACTTCCTGTGTCTCTCCAATTAGGCCATTTTAGACATTACGGCATCCTGGAGGCCCCACAAAGTATATCAGGATCTCAGAGGTGGATTGCCCACTAAATCTACTAGGGGAAGGATGCAACGCTTATAGAAAACACGTACAAGCCGTGCGTGCAAAAATCAAGTGTGGGGGGGGGGATATGGGGAACAAAAGGACCAAACACTACAACAAATAAACAGTATATAGAAAACACTTACAGACTATAAACAACCATGTCTGAAAGTCAAAGTAGAGGGTAACAAGGATATCACAGGGTGTCCCCCAAACAATTACTGATGTCTGACTCATGGCTCCAGGAAAACCTGAAGATTAAGTTCAGTGTTCAAGCCGGGGGGGTTCAAAGTTTTCAATCAATATAGGCAAAATTTTTCTTTTTGTAACAAATCGGATTGAAATCCCCCCCTCCTGGCCGGTAAATTTAACACAAAAATTCCTCTCACTTGCATACCTCTCAGGCCCCCCCCCCCATGAAATTGGGCAAATGGCAGACAAGAGGCTTCTCCGGATCCTAAGCCTTCATTTCTCGCATGTGTTCCCCAATGCGTATTTTGAGGGAACATTTTGTTTTGCCTATATATTTTTTCCCACAGGGGCATATGATCATATACAGCACCCTCTCCGTGGAACAATTAATAAGGCTCCGGATTCTATAGGATTTTTCACCTAATGCATCCCAGAACGTGTCAGTCCTGTCCACACGCGGGCAGACCTGGCATCACCCGCAAGGGAACATACCCACATTCCTGGGAAGTTTGGATAGCCATGCATTGTCTTTTTTTCTTTTGAAACTCGGACTGAATAAACATATCGCCCACAGTTTTAGCTCTTCTGGCTACCATCTTGGGTAATGGACCAACTATCCTGGCTAGCCCTGGAGTGTTGGTTAGGCTCGGTCTTATGGATGCAAAAAGCAGAGCCTGGGGAGCGAGCACAAAGCTGCTTTCTCTGGGGGCACTGCTCGAGGGGGAGGAGACAGGAGTGTCGGCGGGGGACCCAAAAAGAAGACGATTTGGAGCTGCTCTGAGCAAAACCACTGCACAGTAGAACATTTGTTATTTTAAAAAAACGAAACAAGGGCGGAGCCTGGCCGCGATTCAGAATGGCCGCTTAGTGCGAGAACTCCGCCGACACATAGGACACACACCAGCCTGACAGCTGAGAATCCGCCGCCACACAATCTCGAATGACACCGAAGGGATCCCCGCCACACCAGGAATGTCCCGAAGGCAGAGCAATAAGCCACCCGAACCTCGCCGCCTCACAGACTTCTTCGGCAGCTCCAGGCCGCTCAGAGACCAAGATGGCGCCGGGCCAGGGAGCATACACACACTTCCCCACCGTGCAGTGCACCAGACGAGGTGGACACTGACCTGATTGACAGCTCCAAGCCAGATGGCATTACAAGGACAGAAAAAGAGGGCTGCCTCATCCCCTTTCCCATCACCACAACACACAGTACGGAAAAAGCTGATCCACACTCAGGGCTCTGAGAGGGAGGAGGGCAGAGATGAGGATAAAGAGGGAGAGGAAGAAATAGCTGACTCCCTAGCTAATGTACCCCTTACTGATAACGCTGTATCTGAACAAACACTAAAACAAATGCTTTTAATGCTACAGAAGGACATCCAAAAGGACATCTCTAGGTCCATATCCAAAATCCAGACACAGGTTGATGATTTGAGGGATCGTACTGATGAAGTGGAGAGGCAGCTTACTGAGTTCACCCAAGCCTATAATGAGCTTGTAGATGCCCACCGCGACCAAGCGAATGAGCTCCAAAAGGTAGAGGCCAAGCTCGCAGACCTCGAGGACAGTTCCAGAAGGAACAATCTGAAAATAAGGGGGGTCCCTGAGTCAATCCACCCTCCAGACCTAATATCTACTGACACTCTTCAGCACACTTGTAACCAAGCTGAACCCCAGGAGCTTCTCATTGACAGAGCTCACAGAATCTTCAACCCCCCCACACATCGCTGCAGACAAACCCCAGGGATGTCCTACTCCGCATACATTTTTTTCAGGCCAAGGAAAAAATACTCAGGGCAGCCAGGAATGCCTCACCTCTCCCAGAGCCGTACAGGCACCTTACCATCTACTCTGACATCTCAGCAGCAACGGCACAGAAAAGAAGGGAACTAGCACCCATCACTAGAGCCCTACAGCAGCATAACATCCTGTACAAATGGGGATTCCCCATCAAACAGTGACTGACCTAGGGAAAACCACCACCATATCGCCACTAAAACAAGGGCTGAAGCAGCTCCACAACTGGGGCTTTAATACCCCACCAACTGATGGTGCCCCCAGCCGTTCCAAACCAACTGCAAAGTGATTGGTGCAATGTAACGAATAAGTGAGTGACTCACCGAACTAGTCAGGCATAACAGCTTTAACAGCTAAAAATAAATTGTTGGTCCTCTGTGTTAACGGTCCAAACTACTGTTCTGAATCTGGAATTGTTCAAGTTTCTCTCCCTGTTAATTGCAGGGTGGATTTATTTTCCTCCCATCACAAAGCGTACTGAGTAGGTATGCTCACTCTATTTTCCTCTTTCTGCCTATTCCCCACTACTACCCCTTGCTCCCTATCCTTGCAACCTTCCATCCCACCGGAGGGGACAGCGCCAATCTTCTAACATATATGATGTATAATTTAGACAGATCGCCTTATGCTCTATATGAGGTTATCATTTATGCTCAGGAGAAAAGTGATCTCTCCGGGCGCTATGTGCACAGCCGTATCTCTCCAAGTCACTCCTGCAGCCCAGATGGCTTTAAAAATTCTCTCTCTCAATACTAAGGGTCTAAACAGTCCCTATAAACGCTCGCTTCTCTGGAGAGAAGCAGTCTCATCCAACTGTAATGTGATGTGCATTCAGGAGACTCATTTCAATAACCCCCCCCCAAATGCAGCCATCCCAAGTTCCCACACATTTTCACTGCGAGCACCTCCAAAAAAAAGGGGGGGGGGGGTCATGATTGCAGTAAAGAACACAGTAACCTTTCAAATTGTAAAGGTAGAAGCTGACCCAAACGGTGGATTCCTCATACTATCCGCCAACTAGAATAATTCAAGGCTTAAGATTGTAAACGTATACGCTCCAAACAATCATTCACCCAAATTATACAAATCCCACTCAAGAAGAATACTAGCTTACAAAAAACACCCTCTAATCATCTGTGGAGACTTCAATGAAACCCTCGGCTCTATAGACTCCACAAATCCCTCCCTCAAAAAAACAGCATTATTGGCATCTTTCCTAGCAACAAAAGACTTAGACGACATATGGTGCTGTGCACAAGGCAACGAGAGAGATTTCACTTTTTCGCCTGCCCACGAGGTGTATTCCAGAATAGGCCTCTTCCTTACCGACAAACACACCTTGCAAAGAATCTCAAATTCCTCCATTGGAGTAATCACGTAGTCAGGCCATGCCCCTATTTCTATCGAAATGGTGTTATCTAAAACCCAAAACTCACCCACCCCTTGGAGGGTCAACCACTCGCTCCTCACTGATCCATGCTACAAAAACCAACTCGAAAAGGAACTGGAACTGTTTTTCCCATACAAACTCCACGCCGGGCATAGACCCTGTCCTACTCTGGAACACACAAAGCGTTCCTCAGAAAACTATTAATAAAATTTGCAGCCCAAGAGAAAAACCGATGCGCATAACGACCCTAACGGAACAGATTAAAACATTACAAACCCAGAACAAACAAAATTACAACCCTAAGTTAGCCGAAGACATCTCACACCTCCAGACACAGCTCAGCCTCATTTTAAAAACAAGGTTATGATTTTTACATTAGACGTCTGAAGTTGAACACATACACCTCTGGGAAAAGACCTGGAGCTTACTTAGCCAGACAATATAAAAGGAGAGTGTTCACCGCAAAAATCCCATACCTTACGAACCACAACGAAGAAAAGATCATCAACCCTGCAGATATAGCAGAACATCAACCCTGCAGATATAGCAGAACAATTTCGCTATTATGCAACCCTATATAACCTAAAGGACTCTGACCCAGCCACAACCCCACAGCAAGCAGATATCGCCCGATTTCTTAGCACAATTAAGTTACCCACAACTCTCTAGGGAACAACTAAACGCCCTCTCGTCCCCTTTCACAGAACAAGAGATCACTAGCATAATTGCCTCACTACCGCTTCATAAATCCCCAGGTCTGGACGGATTTTCTAAGGACTACTATAAAATCTTCTCCAAATATCTAGTCCCCTTCCTGACCAACTCCCTCAACCACATAGCGGACACAGCCCACTGCCCCCCTGAATTCCTGGAATCCATCATCGTAACAATACCCAAACCTGGAAAACCTACTAATATTCTGACTAATTATCGACCCATTTCTTTATTAAATACGGACACAAAAATTTACGCTAAATTACTCTCAAACAGATTAACTAAAATCACCCCTCTACTTGTCCACCCTGACCAGGTGGGTTTCGTCTACGGCAGGCACACAACTGATGGCACTAGGCGTTTCCTTAACTTAATGCAATGGGCAGAACACCACAAACCCCATCAGTCCTACTCTCTCTCTAGATGCCAAAAAGGCTTTCGACCGAATGCACTGGTCATATATGCAAGCAGTGCTCGAAAAGTTTGGATTTTCAGGTCGTATCCTCTCCTCAATTACCACATTATACTCAAACCCTTCTGCCAAAGTCTGGACATCGGGATTCATGTCAACAGCCTTCCCTATAACAAACGGCACCAGACAAGGCTACCCACTCTCCCCTATTATCTTTTCCCTAATAATGTAACCTCTTGCGGAACACATTCGAACGAATCTTGCCATCTCAGGCCTGACCGTAAACTAGACCCAACATAAAATAGGCCTATACGCGGATGACATTCTTCTGACAGAACCAAAACAAAACGTTCCTACCATTATGCATCCTGCTAGATCATTTTAGCTCCATCTCCCTATACAAATGTAACAATTCAAAATCCAATATGATCTCTATAGGCGTTCCACCTTCGACTAAATAGCAAATCTCAGATACAGTTCCTTTCAAGTGGGCCCCAAATGACACGCTCACATACCTTGGAGTTCATCTTGCCACTCCAACCTCAAAAAAAAATCGCACCTTGAACTTTATGGCTTTGACCAACACTATCTAAACTTTGCAACACCCTAAAATCTGGAATCACCTTGTGGGCAGGCCAAATCTCTTTGACTAAAATGTTCTTACTCCCACATATTATATACCTCTTTCGAACCCTACCTCCATCGTACGCTCAAGTTCAACTGAAGCAACTACAGTCCATACTACAAAACTTTATATCGAATTATTAGAAACCCGCCTAAAAAAATCTATCCTCTGCACACCTACAAAATTTGCAGGCATGCGGGCCCCAAATGTAGCGGCTTATCACAAAGCAACTATATTGGCGCAGACAAGAACATGGTGGACCTTTTCACTTGGTCTCCCGTGGACTCAAATTGAAGCTGACGCAGTAAAAACCAATTTGAAACATTTGCTTGGAGCTCACTGGATCTCCCAACCTAGCACAGCCCACTACTTGGATTCCATACAAACCACAATTAAAGTTTGGACCTCATTACTCAAGGATACCCATGGTATCTCACTCCAAACACTGCAAAAACGCCCACTGAGCTCCCTGGAAGCTGCACATCCGCACATCAATCTAAGACTGGGAATCAGCTGGGATCTGCAAAATATCAGACCTTTACAATCACAAAACTTTACTAACCTATCAGGATCTCTGCAAAAAATGCCATCTGAAATAGTCTACCTTGTACAAGTACCTGCAAACACGCCACGCCCTTCAAGGCATCAAACAGAATGTCACTAATAACTCCCATGTGAAACTCTTAACACTCCTGGACGCACCACCACATTTCCGCATCATAGTTACCTCACCGTACTATCAACTCCTGGTTAACTGCGCCAACCCGATAAAGCAAACATCGATGGAATACTGGGAAAGAAACCTACAATTCACAGCAGACATCAGCCTCTGGAACTCAGCCTCCAGATCCCCCTTGGTATACTCCAGATGTCTGTCTCACTGGGAAGCCTCCCAGAAACTACTCCACAATTGGTACTTAATCCCTGAAAGGCTCTCACGCATCTACCCCAATTACCTCCCTCAATGCTGGCAAAACTGCGGGCAATCAGGTTCTCCCCCACACATATGGTGGACCTGCCCAAAAGATAAAACCCTTCTGGACATCTGTTTTCAAGCTCATTTCATCTATTACAGTAACCCAAACTGAACCAGACCCGAAACTGGCCCTATTCAGAATTGGACTAAATTCTTGGCCCCTAAACCATCGATCCATCTTAACACACATACTCATAGGGGCAAGACTTGCAATCTCCAGAGTGTGGAAACTACGAACTCCCCCTGAATTGACCTCCACTATACAGATAGTTAATGAAAATGCATCAATGGTACATTTATTCCCCAAAGCAAATCTGCAAATGGTCCTCATGAACATCTTGTATGACTAGAGATAAGATATCCCCCTAAGACACACTCCAGGATAACCAAATATAATGCTAGACGCAATAGAGACACAGTGATAGAACAAACTGTAAGGCTAAGCACTACTAATGCATAACTTGGATTAAGGAGAACACTGGTGCTTCTACCGGGAAATTACATGGATCCAGAAGTTAAGAAGTAATAAGAAAACAAGGTTGCCCTCCCCCCTTGCCACAGACTGATCCCCTATGGGGTGGCCAGGTGTAACACTGCGAGTTACAGGCGCAGCATGAAAACTATCATAAGGGTAACACCCGACAATGGCACAACCATTATGCATGTGGCATAACTGGGAGGGGTCACTAGTACGATTTACCTATTCATCTTATTTCATACCATATTGTATCATACCAATGTTGTACTTACAAAAATTGAATAAAAAACTATTGAAAATAAAGAAACAAAACAAAAAAAGATTTAATATCAGTTTAAAAAGTCTGAGAGGACAGACTATTGTATCCCAACAATCCCCAACTGTGGGAGGTAAAAGATGGAGCCCACAAGCAAAGTAAACTGGAGCCTGTCCCCTGGAAAGCCCCCTAGTGGCAGAAGTGCACATTTCTCTTGCTTTAAAAATGTATTGAGAAGTACAATGTAACTTGATTTGTATTCCAGGATCTTTTTGTCCCCAGCGGAGAGAACTTGCAATACATTAAAGACCTTCACATAGTCTCAGAAATCTATAATTAAGGTCTTCATGTCATCTAGTTTAAATACCATGTCAGATATATTATTTATCACAGTATAAAGTCATGTTTTACATTTTTCCAAACCTTTTAAGGGGGGGGGGGGGGGGGACCGGGTG
>BLSH010037727.1:1303433-1314997 GCA_018402905.1 Glandirana rugosa
TATATCCAAAATAGAGACGATACGTACGGAAATTCGAAGCATATATCAAGGAGGCCCAGATACCCAGGTCTCTACCGGACAGTGAATAAGTGGACTAAACGATACCGTGGGGACTCCGAGGAGATGACCTTGCAGACCCCTGAGGTGCTGTTCTAATTTTCCAGGGATCATAAACGTATAGACTTTTTTATGTCAGGGGTGTAGACGTAAGAGGTTCTTTGTGTGAACCACCCGTCATTCTATAACCCTGAATTGGTCAAGGGATGGCTGCATATCATTTTACTGCAGCCGTCCCTGACCGGCAGCCGCAGTAGCGGCGAGAAGCGGAGGACGTCATATGACGTCCTCCCGGATCGACGGCCAGTCCCTGCCGACGTCATTTTACTATACGTCGGTAGGGAACTGGTTAAGTCCCAATATCTTACTGCCCACCAAGTGTGTTTCTTGGAGAATGCAGATGTGGGGACTGTATTTTTTCAGATATGCAAATACTAGGGACCTTTTAATCTTGTCGTGGAGTCCCCAGACGTTCCAGTAGAGGAGCCTCAGGGGTGCCATAGCAAATCAGGTGAATAAGTGACAGGCCATCTCTGGACCCATAGACCCGGAGGAACTATATACGAAGCTTAAAGGCATGCATAGCAGAGATAAAACCTATATAGATGGTAAGCCCCAACAAATTATAATAAAGCAGCGACACTTTCGATCAATGCACCAAAGCTGTTGTATAATAGAACAAAACAGAGTAACCAAAAACTTCCCCATCCCACCCCACACCCCTAAACCAAAAAGAACCAAGGAGTTTTCCTACCCAAACCATAAAACAACCCCATAACTAAGGCAATGAAATTAGTTTGGAGGTGCGAACCTTGCACTTAGTTCGGGACATGGGACTGGGCAGGCCTGCAGATTTGAGTTTCTGAAGGCAGTAAACTGCATAGTTGGAGATTCCACCCCAATACGGGGGGGTAATACACTTGGCCGGGGCCAAGGGCACAGTCTTAGTTACAAATTGTAGAATTGGTGAAATCCCTAGTAACTTTGCTGCAATTGCAGCTTAGACAATAACGCCTCCCTCAGCGATCTCCCTACATATTAGAGGAGAGTAATTCTCAAACATCAATCCAGCATGCAATGGCACTGCAGCGGCCGGTATACATTAGTAGTCTATGGGTATTGGTTCGTCTGTAGTTACGGAGCCAGGATCAGAGGTGAGCCTTGAAGGGAGGGTACCCCCCCAGATATATCCTGAGGAGCAGAGGAGGTAAGGCCCAGGGCCCCCAAGCAAGGCACTATGGAGAAGCAGCAAAAAAGGTTGGGGCCTACATGCCGGAAAACACTCCCAGATCCGCGACACCTGAGCACAGTAGAACCCCCAACCGCTCAGCCAGCGTTTGTGTGATAATCAAGGGGCCTTTGTAAATACTATATGCAGCAGCATTCTCTGCAGGGTCTGTTTGTCAGCCCAAGGGTCTTTGTAATACGTGGGTACTAAGTGGAGCTCGCATATACCTGTGCCGTCAGGCAGCATTGGGTGCAGTGCCCCAGTTAAACAGGCAGTACAGCAAAGAGACAGCAAACTGGGATTTATTAATACAGCTGTAAGTTCAACCCATACCCAGCGGAGGTGCAGGCACGCCAGGGTCTTTATAGTGTAGCAAAACAGTTCCCCAAGCTAGCTGGACCCAGCTGGACAGCACCGCACACTGGTCGGACCAGAGGAGCAGCTGGGTATTGGAAAGTAGCGCCATGAGGGCAATCGGTGAATGCAAAGTCAGTGTCAATAAGGCCTCAACCTAGTCAATTGGGGTAAAATATTGGGAAGTTTAGGGGACCCTTGGGAGGGATTCAAACCACCGCAGGGTCTCCTCTGGAGATGTAAAAACGGGTTGACTGTACTTTATTCCTCGGGTGTGTAGTTGGGCTTTGACATGGTCAAAAGACTGGCTTTCAGGGCTTTCATCTTGACCTGGAGCACGTGTAGGGAGGCTTGGTGGTCGCGGACCAAGTCTTCGGCATCACCGACTCGCCACTCAGCCTCCGTAAGTCTGCCGCAAAAAGTGTCCATGTCCCAGCAGACGAGACCTATCTCCACCTGCATCAGGTCAATCTTCGCCGTTAACGAGGTCTGACAACCCATTATGGCTTGCATAAGGGTGTTGAATTATTCAGTTCTCATCTGGGATGGGTCAGTCTGAGACACCATGTTAGAGCGGCATGCCACAGGTGGTCAAGTAGGCTGCTGTGGAGAAGATTTAGGAGCAGTGTTCCGTCAGTGGTTATTACCGGAATTGCCCCCTCTCATTCCCAGTGGCTGTAGTAGCCGGTAGAGGTCCAAAGGTGGTTTGGATCTCCCATAGAACGGATAAAATCAGCCTTCAGGTGCGGAGCTCCTTTCATCCACGTCATATCAGATGGCCATCTTAACCATGCCCCTCACTCCCATTGAACTTTGGTATCGTGCACAGGTTTAAACCAAAACCTTTGACACCTTGTGGAGATACTGGAACATCTACTCTGAGGGACAAAAAAGATTGTTTAGGGCATTCTGCAAATCTGACTGCACGTGAGCAGTTTTTGGTTGATTGAAGAGAAGAAAGCAGTGAGAAGGTAGGGTTTTGAAATCTATTTTATACCCCTTTGAAACCATTGAATGAACCCACAGGTCTAGGATGTCTGTGACCTTGAGAGAAGTAAACAGAAATCTCCCCATTCTTAAGATAAAGGGGGGTCCTTGATTGAGATGAGGGCTTTCAAGCAAGAAAGCTGTCTCTCAGCACTAAAGATGAATTAGCCCACACGTTAAAAAGGAATGCTCCACTTCCTGCTCAAATCGCAGGGGCAGTCTCTAGGGAATGACATCACGCAGCTCCAGGCTAGATCGACCACAAATCGTTACTAGTAATAGTCCTTACACATAGGAGTGTGGTGGACTTTATTTACACGTTTTTGTTGTAGAAAATTTTAAGATTGAGGACATTTTTTTCTTCACAATTTGTTTTGGATATTTTGATACAATTTCACTACTGTATGAATTTATGACATAGAATATTTTATGGAAGGAAGTGTGTATTTAATGTGTTTTGCATATTTAAGGCACCTGTTGCACTTTGTGCTTTTGGAATTTTCTTGCATTTAATGTGGAACATTAGTTACATTTATAGGCTGATAGTTGGTATTTTATTGTGCTGCTTATCTTTTATAAGGTGATGTAAAGCAGTGGTCCTCAACCCTGTCCTCAAGTTCCCTCAACAGGCCATGTTTTTAGGTTTTCCTTTATCTTGCACAGGTGCTTGGTATTTTGGACAGCTATATTATGTAAGAGAAATTCCCAAAACATGACCTGTTGGGGGTACTTGAGGACAGACTTGAGAACCACTGATGTAAAGAACCCAAAACCACTAACTCCCAGGGAAATGAGTAGGTGTAGGTAGGGAAAGAGGAACTCAATCCCTAAAGGGCAGAAGCCCTAAACAAAGGTAAATTAATAACCCAGCCAGTTGAAAAGGGAATGAGGAATCCCATAAAGGGACTGCCCTGTGAGAATTTAAAGAGGAGTCAGTTGGTAAGGTTATATATGGCAGGTGGCCTTAGAGGACCTTCCTGACCCCATTCATAAGACATATAGTTCATATATAACATCATGGCGGGACAGAGGGAGGGAGCATGACAGCCACAAAAGGAGATAAAAGCGCCCAAGGGAAGAAAGGAGGACTGGCTTTCAAGATACTCCGCTCCTATGTAGCGTAGAAAAAGGAGGGGGCCCTCAGATAAAAGGAAGCGTGTCAGAACACATGCAGTGGGAGAGATTCCTGCATCAACATTGCATGTGTTGATGCAGGAATCTGAGTTTATTTTTTTTTTCTTTCAACCATCCAGGGAGTTTAACCAGGGGGGCGGGGTGAAGGACCTGCTGCAGTAGATATCTCCCTGAAGGGACAGACAGATTGAGGGGAGGAGAGGTGCAGAGAGATTGAGAATAGTTTGGTACAAACCCCTTTCCCTCAAGCAGCCATCCTAATGTATTCCTCAAGCGAACTTACGAGAGGAGCGCACATGTTAAGGGCATGCTCAAGAGACACCTTCCTGAGGGTGTTCTGCTGACTAGGCTTCAGGACATAAGATTTTGCACATATGCAAGGCCAGTCCAGATATCTGACAGATCATATTTTTCATGGCGTCAATACAGAAAAACAATGCAGAAGGTAAGAGTTGTAATCTTACAACAAGATTAGGATCATCTATTGTATAACTGGAGAAAGTTTCCTAGTGATTTCTCCAGTCTGCCATGGTCTGGGCAATCAACATGGTGGCAATAGCCAGTTGCAGGGCGGGTCCAGGCAAAAACAAAGAACTACTTCAAAAGAGTCTCCAGATACCTATTGACCAAATAGATTTAGTTTGAGAATGGCTGGCTCCACAGTGGGAACAGTCCATCTCTTCTCTAACTCTCCCTTTCACAGCATACCAGGCATCAAAATTAACAAGAGGAGATGGGGGGGGGGGGTTGCGTGGACGGCCAAGCTCCAGCATGGACGCATAGCTTGTGAGCTCCGTCCGACCGAAAAGTCATCAGGAGCCGCGGAGCCGGCGTGAAAGACCACCGGAACGGCCAGTCCTGTTGTTCTAACACCCGAGGGAGACGCCGAGGTGTCTAAGCGCAGGAAAGAACCTGCACAACTGCTCAAAATCCCGAGTACTTTGCCTCCATCCCGAGAGGCCTTCAACAAGATGGCGGCAGCGCTAGCTCGGAGCAGCACGCGGGGACGGCAGCAACGTAGGCATCTGGGAAAGGACCGCAACCAGGTAATCCACAGGGACCAGCACGCAGATGGTACAGCCCCACCATAAGGAGCCCAGCTAAATCTAAACCCCGCAGGGACTCTCCACCCAGGCAGGAGGAAGGAGCGGGTATGGAGGTAGGGGGGCCACAGGCCTACAGTGAGGACAGGCTGAGCGGCAAGGATGACCCTATAGCAGTCTTTCCCACGACAGGCCAGCCAGTATCAGATATAATGTTGAAGGATATGCTGTTATCCCTGAGGGCATCCCTGGCAGCTGGCAACACCCAACAATGTCAGAAGGAGGTACTAGCATTAGGGAACAGAGTGAGCACAATGGAGGACAGGTTGGGTGACTACATTGCTCCTTTTAATTCACTTGTGGACGCTCATAATGCACACACGGAAGACATATCATGGCTAAAGGACAAAAGAGCTGACTTAGAGGACAGAAGCAGAAGGAGCAATGTTAAAATAAGGGGGATACCGGAGTCAGTTCCCCCAACTGCATCAATTCGCCCCGACTGTTCAGTAAAATGGCTCCAGACCTGTCCCCGCAGGACCTAATAATTGACAGGATCCACAGGGTGCCAAAACCCTCATTCCTGCCAGCTGAGACCCCCAGAGATGTCCTCCTAAAAGTACATTTTTTTCATATAAAAGAACAATTTCTGGCTAACTACAGGAAAGCTGGAAGCCTCCCTGAGCAATACTCCACATTACAACTGCTCCTTGACCTTTCCAAGCACACCCTGCAACGCAGACGTAATCTAGCGACCATCACAAAGGCGCTTAGGAACCATGCCATCCCCCACAAATGGGGACATCCCGCCACACTATCACGTATAATGGGGTCACCACCTCTGTCTCCTCTCTAGAAGGCCTGTTGGCCCTACGCAAATTGAGTATACTCCCTGACGTGCCACAACCTGCCCAGGGCATTCACCACTTGCCCCAATCCGAAGATGACTGGCGCATAGTTTCCAGGAAAAAAATCCTCCAGGAACCGCAATAAAGGTGGCTCCGGCTCCATCCAACATTCCTCCAAGAAATAACATTTCCCCAGGTCACCAACTGGAATGTTTTCCGTCAGACACCCCAGCTTTATCCGGCACATCCAGATTTGCACCAGGATCGTACACCAGATCCTTTGTTTTTTATTTTGTATGTTATTTGCTACAAGTTCGGTTCAAGCACTTCGCAATGTTCTTAATCTTCTCTTCTTTATTCGGTACATGACAAGGAGTATCAAGTCCATAAAGACCCCACTTTCCAAGCTCCTCAAATGGCTCCCACCAAGTTCGGATCCAGACATCATCGCTGGGACATCCACCAGGACTCAGATCCACCACCACTCCAGCACTGCTCTTTCAAGACACAAGCAGAATTGTGAGTACATACCCACACATCCCAATCATGTAACTGTCAAACAACAATGATAACTTTCCTATCCCTTAATGCCAGGGGTCTTAATCACCCGGCTAAACGTCGCTCCATGTGGGAGGATGCAACTAGGCTCAAAGCTGACATTCTGAGTGTGCAGGAAATTCATTTGCAAAAAGGTGCCATACCACAGTGCATGCACAGGAGCTACCCTAATATGTGTCTGGCATGTGATCCAAACCACAAGACAAAAGGAGTACTCATCGCAATTCAGGACTCCCTTGCCTTCACCCTTAAGAACTCGATATTAGACCAAGAGGGCCCCTATATCATTGTCACTTGTGATATCAACACACAGCCCTTCACAATAGTGACTTTGTACGCATCAAACTCACACCAACTAAGATTTCTCCCTGCCTTATTTAAATGCATTGCCAAGATCAGATATGGCTGCCTTTTGGTATGCAGGGACTTCAACTTGACAGTTGACCCCAATATGGACAGCACATCACAACCCTCAGGAAGACCACCATCCTTACGCAATCTATTTCACTCCGAAGAATTATATGACCTTTGGAGATGTCAGCATGCATCTGAGAGAGATTTCACGTCCTTCTCTACAAGACACCAGAGCTATTCCCTCATTGACTTGTTTGTGGCTGACAAGTGGCTGTTACAACAAGTCTCAGTCTCTAAGATTCACAAAATTACGTGGTCAGACCATGCTGCTATATCTATACAGATTGCGGAGAGGGGCGTCTCCCTCCCCCCGCCCCCCGATCTCTATCTGGCGTTGCAATACACATGTCCTACAGAATCCCACCCAGACCAAAATTTTGAAAGACAAACTGCTACAATTTTTCTCTATTAATGCTCCCTCAGTAAACAATTGCTTCACATTTTGGAATGCCCACAAGGCCTTCATAAGAGGTATCTTGATTCAACAAACTGCAAGGGTGAGGAAAGCACACAACTCAAATTAACACAATTACAGAAGAGATACACAGAGAGATACACTAGAGCCCCTGAATAAACACAACATTTCACCACAAATCTCAAGCTCCCTCCAATCCCTTAGAGAGGAATTGAGGACGCTCCTGCTACATCGCCACAACACTATTATGAAACACATAAAAGCCAACTACTATGCCAACAGGGCAGGCAAGCTCCTAGCCAGCAAACTCAAATCCGTTAAAACCAAATCAAGAATTGCCTACCTTTCCCACCCCTCACTAGGGCACAAAATCACTAACCCACAGGAAATTGCAGATCAGTTCGCTAGTTTCTATGGGAATCTATACAACCTCAAAGAAGAATCTCAGACCCCGCAGCCCATGGAACAAGAAATTGATACCTTTCTTCAAAAACTGAATCTTCCCTCTCTCTCTCAAAGCAGTAATTGCTCAAACTTAATGCCCCGTTTACGAGTAAGGAAATAGGTGACACCATAAAATCCCTCTCAGTAGGGAAATCGCTGGGGCCAGATGGCCTCCCTAGCTAGTATTATAAGACGTTCAATGATATCCTGTCACCCCACCTCACCACAATGTTTATTGAGGCAGCATCTCTCGCTGAGTTCCCCTAGGAAATGCTTAAAGCGTACGTTATTACCCTACCTAAGCCTGGGGAGGACCCCTCCATTCCACCTAACTATAGACCTATATCATTGCTAAATGTAGATATAAAAATCTATGCCAAAGCAATATCCAAACGTCTGTCCGACATCATACAGACACTGGTAAGCAACGACCAGATGGGATTCATTAGGGGAAGACAAACTTCTGACGCAACCAGGAGGATACTGAATATTATCCATTTTGCAGAATGCACACGAATGCCTTCTCTGCTACTCTCTATTGATGTAGAGAAGGCGTTCGATAGGGTGCATTGGAAATATAGGTCAATGGTCCTAGCAAAATTTGGTTTTTCGGGGCATATTTTATCGGCCATCCTCGCCTTGTATTCCCAACCTAAGGCCCAAGTGTATACAACAGGCATGCTATCTGCTCCCTTCCAGATCACCAATGGGACTAGGCAGGGGTGCCCCTTATCACCTACGATATTTAATCTAATGATAAAGCCCCTAGTAGTGGCACTTAAATTTCATCCTCAAATTCAAGGCTTTCGTATAGGTTCACGAGACCACAAGATAACCTTATTCACGGATGACGTCATACTCTCATTAACGAACCCTATAAAGTCGCTCCCGGAAGCCTTCTAAGCCATAGTTCACTTCAGTCAAGTCTCGTACTATAAGGTTAACTGCACCAAATTCCTCATCCTCAGCCTAGGTATCACAGAGTCATCTAAACATCTCATCCAGAAACGTCTCCCTTTCAAATGGAGTTCGCAGGGCATCCCTTATCTAGGTATCACCCTCACATGCAAAACCTCGGACCTGCCGGTACTAAACTTCCGCCCACTCCTTAATAAAATTAACTCACAACTGAAACAATATGCCACTTGGGAGCTGTCTTGGGCAGGCAGAATAGCCTCGTATAAGATGATGGCCTTGCCCCAAATTTTGTATTTATTTAGGGCACTCCCCATACCTATACCACTCCACCTAATAAATTCCCTGTCCAGATCCTTAAGCAGCTTCGTTTGGCAGGGCAAAAGTGCCAGATGTGCTCAAGCGAAATTGACTGCCCACAAACTAGCAGGGGGAGCAGGATGGGTTGATATGAGGGATTATTACCTAGCAGTCCACATGGAGCAACTGAAACATTGGTTTCAAGGCAACAACCATTCACCTTGGATGGAAATAGAGACGGCTTTGTCTCCCACTAAGACCTTGATGGGCCTTCTTATAGGTGACGCTTGGAGACGCTGGGATGTCCCCTCTCTTCCTTTACTCACCCAGGCATCAATCTTAGCTTAGCTTTAACTCCAAGCTAACAGGGGAAATACAAGTACTCCATTCAACCTACCCAATACAGATACTTGAGGAGATCATTCCAATGCTCAATATAACAACCCTACAAAAATCAGGCCTCATTTACACTGCTGCTGGTAAACGGACGTTTTGAGGCATTTGAGCATTTCTTTTTCAGCTGCCCCTGAACTTTCCTCAATGTTATCTTATCAGTACATTTACACAGGGTCGTTTAAGGTCGTTTCCAGGCAGTTGAGTTTAAAGGCTTTTTGTGGAACGCAAAAAAATGGGTTCAGACGCTAGTTCAGAGGCATTTGAAACGCCCAACAGCTTGTAAACGCCGCTAAACGCGGTAACGCGCGTCTAGTACCGTTTCGTTTATAGGCATTTCCATTTAAAATAAAAAATTTCTTTAAAAACGCTCCTAGACGCAAACGCTGCTAAACGCCGCATGCAAAACGTGTCAAAGCAGCCGTTTTAGACGTCGGCTTCTAGCTGTCAAAATAAATCGTTCAGGGGAGTTTAACATAGCGTCCCGTGTAAATGGAGCCTCAGGCTTAGGGCAGGTAGAGAATCTTATTTATAATAACAAACCTAAAACCATAAACACTCATGACAGAATACAATATCACCAGAGAGCACTACTTTACATGCGCACACATAACAGCCTTCCTCACCACACAACCTCCTCCCACAATTCAACTGCAAGTGTGAATATGGGAATTCTACCTCTCACAGCACTTACCGCAGAGTGGCATTTCACTCTTCTACAATACGCTACATAACAAAAGGACGGTCTACATATCAAATAGCATGAAGAACTGGGAAGCAGACCTGAACACATGCTTCTCTGAAGAGCAGTGGCGTTGAGCATTTAATTCTACCAATCGTCAAGATGCGTTTCCCATTGGGAAATGACTATTAAAATTACACATAGATGGTACTACACGCCATACAGATTGGTCACTTTCTCGGCATCATCATCCTCTCAGTGTTGGCGAGGGTGCGGCCAAATAGGTAAACTCATACACATTCTACGGGGTTGCTCATGCCTCACGAGTTTTTGGTCACACATTTTCAAACATATAGCAACACTAAAAGACATTCTAAAAACCCACTGCCCATACCTTGCCATCCTCAATATAGGAATAGAACAGTACCCCATAGCTCAGAGGACTGTAGTTACCCATATCCTATTGGCAGCACGTCAAACAATTCTCCGGAAGTGGAAAACGAATATTGCCCCAAATGCATCAGAGGCGATATCTGTTACATCAGAATTATATTTACGTACGTATCATAGCCTATAAATCCTTGTCAGGAGCTACCTTCCACAGTAGATGGGAAATATGGCCCAAAGTAACTATTTAGCTAACCCCAAGCAACTTACTTCTCCAGTCATTATACAGTCAAGCTGAATTGTAACTACTGATGTGATCATATCTGTACCGAACTTACCTCCTCCCTCCTCTTCTTCCTGTCCTATCTTCAATCTTCTAGCCTTCTTCTTCCCTTGTCTTATACTCCTCTCTGCCCCCTTTCTCATCTCTCTTCCTCCCCTGCATCCTCTGCTGCATCAGTATTCCAGGTCTACCCAACATAGTATCGGTACTGGCCAATAAGATGTTTAATGTTGTTAGTTTATTGTATACTTGTTCATACTGTGCACACTGTACTCATCGATGTGAGGAACCTCAAAAATTTATACAAGAACGTACCTAGGTACATACCGTGGTCTCAACTCAAAAACCCACTCCCCTCACCGGATACAAAGTTGCTCCCATGTGGAGTATCCAGAGGGGCAGAGACGCTCATTCAAAAGTCCAAGGAAACCTTAGAAACACTACTGTCACGGATGCTACCATAAACTTTGTCTAACTGGGTCTCATTGGTACTCACAGGTATGATGATTCTCACTATAGTACTTACCAAAACAGTTTAAAGTGTCAACTCTCCATGATAACACACGTGTATTACATTACGATGTATGGAATGTGTGTACAGTTGTAACCCTACCATGTGTATAGCGGTTTCAGTTTCTTCCTTGCGGCAGATGATGCCAAACTGTTTCTTACTTGTATCAAACGCAATAAAAATCATTAAAAAAAAAAAACCCTCCGAGTTGGGCCAATTACTATAAGGCCCATTCAGCTTGATCCATAATAAGGTATTGCTTTCTAGGAATAGCATTTTTCGTACTCAAAATAATGTTGGCGATTAACAGTACTAGATGCATCTATCCAAAGAGCTGAATGCATGGCTTCAACCATAGAGTACACACTAGCAAGAATCTGGGCTGTAGTAACTTTTCTGCCACCTTTGCTAAAAAGACAGCAACTCCCTCAGCTTCCACAAATGAAAGTGCCATAAGCAATTCAGGTGGTAGCAACTGAAGATAATATCAAGGGGGTGGAGAGGCTGAAGAGCATTTACAGGTGTTGCTACCCAAAGATTCCAGTGGTGATCACCTCTGGAAAAGATCAGACTTTCTAGTAGAAAATACTGCAAGGCCCATATCTGTTCAA
>BLSH010037727.1:1362637-1379803 GCA_018402905.1 Glandirana rugosa
TATTTTTTTTTTTTTTTTTTTTTTTTCAGCATGACTGTTTTCTAAAAAGGCGTATGTTAGGCAATTAATGACACGTTAAAGTGCTAAGGAAACAAAGTCACTGTTAAAAGTGAGCTTTTTCTTTGCACGTGTAGAGTACAGTGAAATACACACGGAGCAAGGTATTTTCCTATACCAGTAGAATGGAGTTTCACTTCCTTCCCAGAGGCTGAACAGAGAGGTGGGGAAAGTGAAGCAAAGTTGAGTGTGTACATATTGCTCAAGAAGGGGAAGCTAACAGTTTACTTTGGGAAGGTTCACTTTAAGTCAGTAATTCATTTATTACCTATGGTTTTGTATATGAATACAAAGAATCTGAAATGGCCAAAGTTAGGAATCCTCGAAAAACTTTTAGAGACACTAGGATACAGATAACAGGATTTTTAATAGCACAGCATCAGATTAGTTAAAACCTTTAATGGAGTAATTAAATTCTGAATACAATTTTGCTAAACTTCGTAACGTTTGAACAAAGAGAACTAGAACTGTACCGTTTGTTCAGAAAGGTTAATTCGCACAAGATGGTTTCCAGATACTTTAGCTAACGCAGCTACAAGACTAGTCTTGCCAACACCTGGTGACCCCTCCAACAGAATGGGCTTCTGCAGTTGCAGGGCTCGCAATAGTCTCTGTGCATTCATTGACGTGGTTTGGGAATCAAGTGCATAATTGCTTAAATCTTCTCCTTCAAAATTAGGACCTGAAAGATGACCAAACAAATTTCCACACTTTAACAGTACAAGAATTTTGTTCACATATTAGTCTATGGCTGGCCACAGAGTGGTGGATATCTCAAGAGCCATGGGTAGAGATACGTTCGTCTGTCCTGTAACATATTACCAAAGGGTATTGGTGATTCTAACAGGTGGAACCACTAAGGCATCCAATGTTTCATTTGCCTGAACACTTTCTGGTAGATTTACCTGATCTCTAGAGAATCAAATAATTTAGGACTACAAGGATTCACTGTTAATTATAGGACTCCCAACAAATTGGAGAACTGCACCTTTTTTAGAGGAATCAAATAAGCACTCATTTCCCGACAGCTGGGCATGCCATAATCTTCTACCAGACTTTGATAGTGTTTAAATAAATATAATGCATAAGAGGTTAGTTTCCGTAACTGCTCAAAGATTTTCCAGGACATATGAAAGTCACTGACAGCGAATGCTTTGAAGCATAATAAGCACTCACCCAGTCTAGCAAATCATACATAACTCAATATTTGCCTCTCAAATCAGCTACATTATTAGTATCCATCAATATGTGTATACCGAACCAAAACATATAACCAGGATTCAAATATACATATATAACCCATTTTTGCACTGTAATGTATGAAACAGGCTACTTACCTCGAGGGATATAAAAAGGATGGATTCCAAAAGAGTCGCCAACCCAACTAATTTTTCTGTCCTTGGACTTCTCATACATGTGAAGCTCTGACAACACATCTTCGTTAATTTCCACGACAGAAGCAAGCTTCTCATGCAAAAAACGCATACACTTTTGTCTGGCTGACACAGCAGCCTCAGCAGAGCAAAATGTAGTACCTGAAAAAACATGAGGAAATATTGTGACCTTACACAATATGGCTAAATATTTTTCTAACAGAAAATTGTGTTAACCTCATCACACTTGAAACAGCATAATCCTAAAACACAAAAACCGCCAGAGTAAAATGTTTGCTTACATATTTAAAGCGCTCTCATATTTCTTTTGTGTGTATTGGATGAGGAGAGAGGGACGGGAGGAACAAATCCTCACTGACGTGAAGAAAGATCACCTGGGTAGGCAAGGTGGTCTTGATCTCAAGACTAGCTAGTCTCTTTGCAAAACAAGCAAAGGCCCTTTTACAAGAAAAGCGTGTTTCTGAGCTGGCAAACCTAACAGACATAAAGGCCACCAGGAAGAAAATCTTACATGTGAGGTCTCCCAAAAATCTCTAACTGGCCCAAAGAGGGGGTCTCTGGAGTCTCAAATGAGTCTGCATTAAAGATTGCGAAGTGTGAGGTTTCTAGAAGAGAACAGACAAAACAGAAACCTTTTCCATAAGGATAATCATTACTAGACACTGGTCAAGATCCGGTGCCCACAGCAACCAGCCCTACAGAGTGGGATTTACGTACAAGATTGAACACCGATGAGTACCGATACAAAACCGGCTAGATAACCCAGGGTAATAAAAACTTGATAGAAATGTAAAAAAGTGGCTAAAAAATAATTCTCCAAAAAGGATAAGAGGCCAATCCCTTAAGCATGCAAGAAAAAAAAACCTGGAGATTCATGGAGTGGATGAGGTTATATAAATGTGAATTATGGCCAGCCTTAGCAAATTTTTGGGCAGTTACCAGTCACCTAAAGGTAGCCTGCTTATAACCCATGGTCTATAACCAAGCCATGCGTTGTGTACTGTACGATTAAGATACAGTATATTTTACCTACCAGTAAAATCAGTTTCTTGCAGTACAGGGACACAGGCTCTTTAGCCATAGGTTGGTTATATGCAGTTGCCTTCAAGCGACTGAAAACTGGCAAACGTGATAGAACCCTCTAACTCCCAAGTTGCCTCAGTTTTGTAGCCAGCAACTGGGAGATCATCTGACAGAAGAGAGACATGTGCCCTGTACTGTACTCAAACAAAACAATAGTCACTAGTGAATGAAAAATTGGATTTTAGGTTAGACAGTAAAATAACTTTCTTAAAGTAAATAACAGGACATATTCCAGTGATGTGGTTAAGGTTATTCTCTCATGGTTCTTGTGTTTTCTTTTCAAATAAGATGGCTACAGCATTTTAAATGTAATTTATTTATTTAACTAATGGCTTTGCTGACATTGCATATGATGTCATGATCCTTTGGCTACATGACAATACTGTATTGGATCCTTTTCTGCTATACAATGTTGTAATGCTGTGTTTGTTTTGTTGGTTTTCGTGTTGAAACTCAATAAAGATTACCCTTAAAAAAAAAAAAAAAAAACAGGAAGTCGAGAACTTTAAATTCATGACTACTTGGGATATGCTACCACCTTCAGGTGATTGGGCGATGGCCAAAAAAATTAGGAGGCCTTGGACAAGACATAACTCCACCCATCTAAGCCAATTCTCCATTATATGGCGAGAAATGACAGGCAAGAGAGGAGAACCTCCAACATATGACATGCTCCAGGGAAAAGATTTTACAGGTAAAAAAAAGCCCCTAATTTCTTAATCATACATCACAGGACAGAGGACTTCATGTACATGACTACTTGGGAAGCCCCAATGCCCTGAACCTGTGGGTTGGACAACACAGCAACAAGGCCAACCTCCCAAAACAGAACAGAAAGGAACACCACTACAAACCACCTGCAAGACATTTCTGTGAAACTGCCAACCACCAAGGCTTGAACATTTTAAACCTAGTAAATGTGTGAAGACAGAACCAAGAAGCAGTCATACAAACGTGCAAAACAGAATCTTGATGCTGAATTGCCCAGGATGCACTGACAATGCTGGAGGAATAAGCCTTGTCCAGTAAAGCAGGGTTTCTTAACGCGTGGTACGTGTACCCCTGGACGGGAACGGCCAACTGGCAGAGATGCAAGAAGGCAAGAGGGAGTGCAGAGGAGCTCCGTGGCCGTTTCTATATGTGAGCGAGTCAGCAGCTGTATTGAGCTAACATCGGGCTCTTTGCTGCCACCTCTGGCCTTTTCCAGCATGTGCACCCCTCGTGTGTAATGTAGTATGGACTGCAGTTCCCATCAGTCACAGCAACATGTAGATGCAAGAGCCGGGAATAGGAGGACTAGTAAGGGCTGGTTGTATAAAGTTGGGGGGGGGGCGCTGGCTGGCTTGTGTATATGCCTGTATGCATGTGCCACATGTCTGTCACAAACAGGGGGCCAAGAGCGTACAGCTGCGAGGGGGCCAAGAGCGTACATCTGCGAGGGGGCCAAGAGCGTACATCTGCGAGGGGGCCAAGAGTGTACATCTGCGAGGGGGATAAGAGCGTACAGGTACTGACACTACACACACAGAAACCATGACACCCAAAAACAGAAATTACTTTCTCGAGACAGGGGTACTTAGGAAATTTGTTTAGACCTGCAGGGGTACTTCACCAAAAAAATGTTGAGAAACACTGCAGTAAAGGACCCTTGCCCTTGAAGCCACAGGCCTGAGAAATTAGCAAACTAATCCGCCCAGAAATAGTTGATAAAGTAGCAGCATGACCCTGCAAGTATCCTCAAGCATAACAGACAGAATCAGAATCAAAATTAAGCTATATACTTCAGATCAACTTGAATATCCAAGGGAAAAAGCATGTCTTTAGGGTGGTTAGGATTACACGAAAAAGATGGCAACATAGTGCCTTAATTCAGGTGGACCAAAGAAACCACATTCGGAAAGAGGATCAAACCCTCAACCCCACTTTATCCTGAGGTGAAAAAACAGGGAAAAAAGTTCCTTGCAGGAAAGTACAGCCAACTCTGAGCAAACCGCAGTAATGGCAATGAAAAAGACCATTTTGTGAGTGAGGAGCCGCAAAAGGAATCTCTCGGAGAGGAATAAAAGTAGAAAATTGCAAACTGACAAGACCTACTCCAGGATCAATCTACACATTTGCTAAAATAAAATTATTATTATACCTCTACACAAACATTTAATAATAGTATTGCTTTTTTTTTTTATAAGAAATTTAATTTTTGAGATATGTTTTATTTGCCAAGACGTCGTCATTCTACGCAGATTTCCATTCTTACCCTCTGACACTGATGGGAGGATTCAATCTAGGGGTGCACATTACACCCCATCTCTCATTCCCCATGCAGTAAATAGGCATTTTAACTTGCTTGTAAATGCCTTATCTTGGATTACAGCACAGACCTGTCTCTGCTGCAGAATGGCCGCGATACGTCCTTTGATGGTATTCAATGCCAGACAATGGCCGTTAAATCAAGACTAGACTCATATGAAGGCACAAAACGAGGGCTGAACCTTGGACCAAAGGGGTAGAGAGCAGTTTTTCTCAGGGCAGTAGCCTGGCCAACCAAAAGTCTGAAGAGTCTGTAATGTCCCTTAGACATTTGGTGACAGGGAAAGGGAGGACTGAACCTTTAGTAAGATTGTCCAGGTATCCCACGATGTGTATTCGCTTGGGAATGGAGCAGAGCAAGGGCCATGGCAAGCACTGTAGTGAAAACTCAGGGGACCATGGACAGGGAAAGGCAACAAATTGAAAATGCTGAAAGCACAGCATAAAACATAGAATGGCAATGAGGAGGAAACATGGGACAGGTAAGCATCCTAGAAATCTACTGAAGCCAGAAAATCCCCTGAAAGGAGGGAAATCATGATCAACCTGGCCAATGCAATGTGGAACTTTTGAACCTGCAGGAACAAATTTAGAGCTTGCAGATGCAGAATGGGCTGAGACCCTCCATTTGACTTGGAAATCGAACAGGTTTGAGTAGAAACCTTGAAAGCGTTCCTTTTTCAAGACAAAGGCGATGGCCTCACATGAGAGGAGCTGCTGAACAAGAGATATTCCTGACAGAGGAAGGCACATTTTAAAGCATTTGGCAGACAGACTGAAACTCCAGCTTTTATGTCCTGGAAATTACACTTCTGGGACCATAAGGCTGAAAGGTCTCTCCCACTTGGCTGGCTTGGAAGACCATATCTTTCAAAAAACATTAGTTTCAACTTTAGAGCTGGAGGCCAGAGGGACAAAAAGGGATTTTATTAAAACTTACCGTAAAATCCTCTTCTCCGAGTTCACTGACAGACGCAGCTTCTCCATTACGTGTGGGGTTTTATGCTGGTCTCACTAGGAGTTAACTAGGCAGGGAAAAGAAACAGCTGGCCCCTCCCATGGGAGCCGTCCTCTCTTCCCACATAAAACCCCCTCATAGCATAGCTCTTCAGTTCATACACAAGCCGTACAAGACAGAGCACAGAGGGGTGGGTGCTGCGTCTGTCAGTGAACTCGGAGAAAAGGATTTTACGGTAAGTTTTAATAAAATCCCTTTTTCTCCTATCGTTCACTGACAGACGCAGATTCTCCATTACATGTGGGGACGTCCCCAAGCTGTGTCAAAAAGAGGGGTGGGTAAACACTAACAGTACTCAACCGAACCTCTAAGGAGGCGCCAGATGCGCCTACACTGCTGCCTGCAAAACCTTGCGGCCAAAAGTAGCATCCGAAGATGCAAACACATCAACTTTATAAAACTTAGTGAAAGTGTGAACCGAGGCCCAAGTGGCCGCCTTGCACACCTGTGACACCGAGGCCTGGTGTCTGAAAGCCCAGGAAGTGCTAACAGCCCGGGTAGAATTAGCCATGACTGGAAAGGGGGGAACCTTGCCCCGAACAGAATAGGCATGGGTCACGGTTTTTCTAATCCAATGAGAAATCGTAGCCGACGAGGCCGCCAATCCTTTGCGCGGGCCCTCTGGCAGTACAAACAAGGCCTCAGTTTTTTGAAAAGAAGCTGTAGCAGCCAAGTACACCCGTAAGGCCCTCACCAAGTCCAAAGCATGCAAATCAAACTCCTTTGGGTGCAATGGGCGAGGGCACAATGAAGGCAGAACAATATCTTCATTAATGTGAAAGGAGAAACCACCTTCGGAAGGAAGAAGGGAGAGGTTCGCAAGACTAAGTAGGGAGACTTGCACGATAGTGCTGCTAATTCCGACACCCGTCTGGCGGAAGTGATGGCAACTAAAAAGGCCACCTTCTGCGACAGTAGTTGTAAGGAAATCTCCCTGATATTCTCATAAGGTGGTTTCTGAAGAACAGAAAGCACCAAATTCAGATTCCACGGAGCCATCGGAGTCCTCACCCGAGGCGCCACATGCCGCACACCTTGTACAAAGGTACGAATCAACGAGTGCGAAGCCAAAAGGTCTCTGAAAGAGAATCGCCAGAGCCGATATCTGGCCCTTGAGAGTACTCAAAGCCAGTTTTTTTTTTTTTTTTGTTCAGGCCCTGTTGTAAAAAAGTCATGATCCTAGACACGACATAAGAGCGAGGGTTATGACCCTCCGCCCCGCACCAAGCTATATAAGCCTTCCAGGTGTGGTGATAATCTTGCGAGTAGTACACTTGCGAGCTTTTAACAAAGTAGGGATCACGGAGTCGGCGACTCCCCTGTCCCTTAGCACCTGGGACTCAATAGCCAAGCCGTCAAAGCCGGTGAGGGTAAGGCAGGGTGCAAGATGGTTCTGAGACAGAAAATCGTCTCACAGCGGGAGCCGCCAAGGGATGTCTGACACCATTTGCACCACGTCGGCGCATTAAGTGCGCCGAGGCCAATCTGGAGCCACCAGGATTATTGGTATCCCCTCCGCCACTATCCTACGTATCAATCGCGGAAGCAGTCTTATCGGAGGGAAAGCGTACAGAAGGCGGTAACGGCCCCAGGGGGCCACCAGAGCGTTTGTGGCCACTGCCAACGGATCCTTCGTTCTGGACACAAAGGTTTCCACCTTGTGATTGAACCTGGACGCCATGAGATCCACATCCGGCGCCCCCCATCTGCGGCAAATTTGATTGAACACCTCCGGGCGGAAAGACCACTCTCCCTGGTTCAGAGTCTGGCGACTGAGAACGTCCGCCTGCCAGTTCTCCACACCTGGAATGTAAATAGCAGCGATTGCAGGAATGTGACGTTCTGCCCAACGCAGTACCATTGCTGCCTCTGCCGTAGCTGCTGGACTCCTTGTGTCGCCCTGATGGTTCACATACGCCACTGCTGTGGCATCGTCCGACTGAATTCCATGGGACGACCCTGCAATCTAATCCAGAGAAAAAAAGCACAATCTGATTGCGCTCAGCACCAGTACATTGATAGGGAGGCGAGCCTCCTGTGCCGACCAACGGCCCTGGGCAAACAACTGTCCCTGGACCCCGCCCCAGTCCAAGGGACTGTCATCCGTGGTAATGATCACCCACTGAAGGGGCAGGAATGACTTCCCCTGAAGCAACGCTGAGTCCCGGAACCATAGATCAGAGACGCCCTGGTCTGGGGCACCGAGCCAAACTTGCTTGTTGAAGGAGATGAGTGTGACTCTGGGCGTATGGTATCTCCTCGAAAGTCGAGACCATGAGCCCCGGCCCCCCACGTAAGGAAGACCGTCAGTGCGACAGAAAAGTTTTCACTGCCGACTGCAGTGACCGCAACGTGGCTGGAGGAAGGAAAAACCTTTGCCTGCTCCGAGTCCAGAAACAGGCCCAGATACTCCAGGCGACGGGATAGAGACACCGTCAACTTATGCAGGTTGAGCAACCAGCCGAAGTCCTGCAGCGAGGTCATTGTGATCCTCACCTTCTCTTCCCGAGCCGAGGCGGATTCCACTCGCAGGAGCAGGTCCGTCCAGGTAGGCTACTACCGCAATGCCTCTCTGTCGCAGTAATGCCATACCGGAGCTACCAGTTTTGTGAAGAAAAACTCGAGGTCTGAGACTAGACCGAAAGGGAGTGCCACGAATTGAAAATGGAGGTCTCCCACTGCAAAGCGAAAGAAACACTGAAGCCGTGGACAAATGGGTACATGGAGGTACACATCCCTGATGTCTAGAGACGCTACAACCGAGTGGATAGATTCCATCCAGAAAATTCTGCGCCCTAACATACCGGTTCAGGGCCTTCAGGTCCAGTACTGGCCGGGCCCCCCCCCCCCCGCCTTTTTTTTTGGGAACCACGAACAGATGCGAGTAAAAAAACCTCGAAACCTCTCGCTGGAGGCACTGGCACGATCACCCCTTGGTTCGAGGGCTTGTACAGCCCCAAAGAGGGCCGCCCGGCGTGCCTGCGGAAGCCCTAAGTCAAAGGAAAGAACCTGACTGGTGGCAGAGTGTTGAACTCAGAAATGTCCCCCACCTGAAGCCAGGGCGGAGACAACCCATCAGGCTGAGATCTGTCCTCCGCCTTATTGGTTTTGTGCTGCCATTGCCGGTACCCAGCCCCTGCAGCGACCTTACCGGAGCGGGTCCCTTTACCAGCTACGCCCGGGGCGCGAAAAAACCTTTTGACCCGAGGTAGGGGCCCCTGTCTACGGCGAAAACTCACGCCTCCGAGGCTCTGGGAGGAAGGCACTTACCTCCTGTGAATCTTTTATGATCTCACCCAACCATGGACCGAATAGACATCCACCCTGAAAGGGAAGGTCTGCGAGACCTTTTCTGGAAGCATGGTCACCGGACCAAAAACGCAACCAGAGTACCTGACTGAGGATACAGCAACACCGCTACCCTGGATCACATAGGCAGTAAATCAACGGCCGCATCACCAAGGTACTTGAGACCTTGGAGCAAGAAGTCAGCCCTCTGCGGCGTAGCCAGAAGATTCTGGAGCTCCATCCTAAGCTCAGACAGATATTGCGCCGCCATGGCGAACGTCAGGGCAGGCCGAAGAGCCTGTCACCAGGAAGAGCGACCTTAACAGCGCCTCTGTCTTGCCAGCGGGGCCCTTGAATGCAGGACCCCTTCCAGAGGACTGGTCGTTGTCTTATTAAAGCGACCATAGGCGGGACACCAAGGCGACTCCCATTTCTCTCTTTTTTAAAAACTTTCCTCAAGGGATAGTGAGCAGCGAACAGTTTGGACCCAAGCCCCTTGGAGTGTGGGAGGAAACCGGAGCACCGGGAGGAAACCCACGCATGCACAGGGAGGACATGCACACCTCAGGCAGGTCATGATTAGGATCTGAACCAGCAAGCATTACGCTGCCAGGCACAAGTTCCACTGCGTTAAAAGGAATGCTGCGGACGCTGCCATTTACAATAAACAAGGCGATTAGGAAAAAGATCATATGGGTAAGCCTTGGGCGCCCTAGGGGGCCTGGAGGACCACACCACATGTGCAGAAATCAGCGATCCGCCATCCTGGCTAAATATCACATCGCAGTGCGATACCAATTATAATCGCAGCTGCCATCCCCTGATCCTCTTGTCCGCCCGAGGGACCTTCCGGATCAAAAAAATCCTCCCTTGAAAAGCAAGGAGGAGGGGGACGCTTCTTGGGGGGCCTGTTGGTGACATCCGCCCTGGGGAAAATCACTAAAAACCGCCACAGCTGGTCAAGAAAAGCCCCTTGCGCAGATTGCGCTCCTAGAATGTTTAGCTCCCTTAGGAACACAGATGCCTATTAAGGGTTAAAGGCACCGCCACACACCACCACCCCACAGTGCACCAGGGGACCCAGGAGAACTGCACCCACCGCCACCAGCACCCACAGGAGAGCCCAGCTATACTTGCCATTTGCTGCATAACCCTGAGGATCGTCAGAGAGCCGCGCCGTCAGGAACACACACCGTTCCAAAGTTTAAGTAAAAAGCTCTAGACACGTTTTTTGAGCAGGGAATCCAATATGGCCGCAGTTGAACACTAGAGGCCGAAAAACACCTGCAGGGAACGTGCAGTACCGCAAATGGCCGCTCTGAGAGCTAGAGGGAAAGCCCCATAGGCCCAATATGCCTGCGGCTACGGCAAAATGGCCGCGGTCCGCCGCAAAATGGCGGCCGATCGCCGCATGGCGGCAAAACCGACCGAACGGCGCTAGGCTATCGGGTGTGGTGCGGGGGGGAAGGGGGAGGGTGTGCGGGGGGTGAACAGGGCTCCACGCACCCCTACCGGCGGCTACCCAGCAAAAATGTTTTTTTTTTTTTTTTTTAGGGTCGTCGGTCCCCCTTTCCGCCCCTAAAAAGGGGGGGAAGGAAGGAGCTCTCACTCACCACTCCGGACGACGCCATGGGTAGCCACCCAGTCGCAGACCTTCCGCCCGATTGAGCGGTATGCTGCAGGCCAGAAGTCGCCCTTCCCGAATAGCATCCGGGGCTGGGCGTAAGGGGGGGGGGATCACCCCAGGCCGCCCGCACGGAACGGGCACGATGCGGCGGGTCCACATATGGTGGGACTGGCTCGCATCGGTCGGCCAGGTCGGGGAAAGTACAGAGCCCATGGACTCTCTATACCCCGACCGGCTTCTTGATAGCAGATCAATTGCTTGATAGAAGACAAATAAAAAGTAAAAAAAAAAATTGAATAAAAAACTCCTTGCAAACTAGGCATTTAGACTGAAGAGCTATGCTATGAGGGGGTTTTATGTGGGAAGAGAGGACGGCTCCCATGGGAGGGGCCAGCTGTTTCTTTTCCCTGCCTAGTTAACTCCTAGTGAGACCAGCATAAAACCCCACACGTAATGGAGAAGCTGCGTCTGTCAGTGAACGATAGGAGAAAAGAAGATTTTCCTAGCCTCTGGAGTAGAAAGTCAAACCACAGAAGTAGAAGTAATCTTTTTGGAGGGTAGAAGACTACTCTTACACACCCCCCCCCCCACCCCTTGAACTCCTTGACGTACTCACTCATTCAAAAAGAGCAAACAATCATTCGCCTTTAAAGAGCAGATGCTCTAGGTCAGTGGTTCTTAACTCCTATCCACAGGGCCCACTAACAGGCCAGATTTTAAGTATTAACCTTGGGGAGATGAAGACTAGAATGTTGCAATCACTGAGCAGCAAATGATATCACCTGTGATGTATTTTGGTTATGTTGCAAACCTGGCCTGTTGGTGGGTCCCAAGGACGGTTCGAGAACCACTGCTCTAGGTGTTTCTTCTACAGAAGTTCTGCTGGTCTCGGGCCATGTGCTTAATCCAGATAGTAACGTTCTGGCAAACGGCCATGAAAGCACAGACTATCTACTCGGTAGGCGATGTGTTTGCAGCCAAGTACCAGTCAGAAGGTGAATCTGAAGGGTCATGCTTGTGACCCCTACTGTATACAACCTTCAAAAGGAACAAAGCTCCTAATAAGTAAACAGGATCTATGAATATAAGGACCAGATAGGGTTCTAGGCTGACCATTAATACATACAGTATCTCACAAAAGTGAGTACACTCCTCACATTTTTGTAAATATTTTATTCTATCTTTTTATGTGACAACACTGAAGAAATGACACTTTGCTACAATGTAAAGTAGTGAGTGTACCGCTTGTATAACAGTGTATATTTGCTGTCCCCTCAAAATAAGTGTAACTGTCCAAATTGGGCCCAATTAGCCATTTTCCCTTCCCGGCGTCATGTGACTCGTTAGTGTTACAAGGTCTCAGGTGTGAATGGGGAGAAGGTGTGTTAAATTTGGTGTTATCGCTGGTCACTGGAGGTCAACATGGCACCTCATGGCAAAGAACTCTGAGGATCTGGAAAAAAAAATGTTGCTTTACAAGGCCTAGGCTATAAGGAGATTGGAAAAGCCCTGAAACTGAGCTGCAGCACAGTGGCCAAGACTATACAGAGGTTTAACAGGACAGGTTCCACTCAGAACAGGCTTCACCATGTTTGACCAAAGAAGTTGAGTGCACAAGCTCAGCGTCATATCCAGAGGTT
The DNA here is from genome assembly GCA_018402905.1 of Glandirana rugosa. NCBI lineage: Eukaryota > Metazoa > Chordata > Amphibia > Anura > Ranidae > Glandirana > Glandirana rugosa. The sequence goes on from BLSH010037727.1 coordinate 1,375,052, forward strand.
GTCTTTGGGAAATAGACGTATGAGTGCTGCCAGCATTGCTGCAGAGGTTGAAGGGGTGGGGGGGCAGTGCTCAGACCATACGCCGCACACTGCATCAAACTGGTCTGCATGGCTGTTGTCCCAGAAGGAAACCTCTTCTAAAGTTGATGCACAAGAAAGCCTGCAAACAGTTTGCTTTAGACAAGCAGACCAAGGACATGGATTACTGGAACCATGTCCGGTGGTCTGATGAGATCAAGATAGACTTATTTGGTTAAGATGGTTTCAAGCGTGTGTGGTGGCAACCAGGGGAGGAGTACAAAGATAAGTGTGTCTTGCCTACAGTCAAGCATGGTGGTGAAAGCGTCATGGTCTGGGGCTGCATGAGAGCTGCCGTCACTGGGGAGCTACAGTTCATTGACGGAACCATGAATGCAAACATGTACTGTGACATACTGAAGCAGAGCATGATCCCCTCCCTTCGGAGAATGGGCCGCAGGGCAGCAACGACCTCAAACACATCTCCAAGACGACCACTGCCTTGCTAAAAGAAGCCAGCTGTGAAGGTGATGGACTGGCCAAGCAGGTCTCCAGACCTATTGAGCATCTGTGGGGCATCCTCAAACAGAAAGTGGAGGAGCGCAAGGTCTCTAACATCCACCAGCTCCGTGAAGTCGTCATGAAGAGAAGGATACCAGTGGCAACCTGTGAAGCTCTGGTGAACTCTATGCCCAAGAGGGTTAAGGCAGTGCTGGAAAATAATGGTGGCCACACAAACTATTGACACTTTAGGTGCAATTTGAACATTTTCACTTAGGGGTGTACTCACTTTTATTGCTAGCGATTTAGACATTAATGGCTGTGTGTTGAGTTATTTTGAGGGGACAGAAAATTTACACTGTTATACAAGCTCACTTTTGTGAGATACTGTATGTAATACACACACACACACACACACACACACACACACACAGTTGTGCTCATAAGTTTAAATACCCTGGCAGGATTTCTTGGCCATTTTTCAGAGAATATGAATAACACAAACTTTTCTTTCACTCATGGTTAGTGTTTGGCTGAAGCCATTTATTATCAAATCAACTGTGTTTATGCTTTTTAAATCATGACAACAGAAACTACCCAAATGACCCTGATCAAAAGTTTACATACCCCAGTTCTTAATACAGCGTATAGCCCCCTTTAGCATCAATGACAGCTTGAAGTCTTTTGTGGTATTTGTGGATGAGGCTCTTTATCTTCTCAGATGGTAAAGCTGCCCCATATTCTTCTTGGCAAAAAGCCTCCAGTTCCTGAAAATTCTTGGGCTGTCCAGCATAAACTGCACATTTGATGTCTCCCCAGAGTGGCTCAATGATCTTGAGGTCAGGAGACTGAGATGGCCACTCCAGAACTTTCACTTTATTCTGCTGTAGCCAATGACCGTTCGACTTGGCCTTGTGTTTTGGATCATTGTCATGCTGGAATGACCAAGTACGTCCCATGCGCAGCTTCCTGGCTGATGAATGCAATTGTTCCTCCAGCATTTTTTGATAAAATACTGCATTCATCTTGCCATTAATTGTGACCCAATTCCTTGTGGCATTTGCGTAGTAATGTCTTTCTGGCGCCTCAACCATGCAACCCATGTTTCTTCAAGTGCCTCCTTATTGTGCATCTTGAAACACTAATACCACATTTTCAGAGAGTCCTGTATTTCACCTGAAGTTATTTGTGAGTTTTTCTTTGCATCCCTAACAATTTTCCTGCCAGTTGCGGCTGAAATTTTAGTCGGTCTAGCGGACCGTGGTTTGGTTTCAACAGAACTCCTCATTTTCCACTTCTTGATTAGAGTTTGAACACTGCTGATTAGCATGCTAAATTCCTTGGATATCTTTTTATATCCATTTCCTGTTTTATACTACCTTTTTCCGCAGATCCTTTGACAATTCTTTTGCTTTCCCCATGACTCAGAATCCAGAAACATCAGTGGAGCACTGAATGAAAGATGCAAGGGTCTGTCAGGAGTCTAGGAACTCATTGACCTTTTATACACACACGGATTACAAGCAAACAGATGACAGGTGAGTGCTGTTACCTTTAATAGCCATTCAAACTCCTTTGTGTCAACTTCTGTGCAAAAATCAGGCCAAAATCATCAGGGTATGTAAACTTTTGATCAGGGTCATTTGGGTAAGTTTCTGTTGTCATTATGATTTAAAATGAGTAAACACAGCTGATTGATAATAAATGGCCTCGGCCAAACACTAACCATTAGTGAAAAATGTTTTTGTGTTATTTATATTCTATGAAAAATGGCAGAGCAATAAAATTCTGCCAGGGTGTGTAAACTTATGAGCACGTGTACGTGTGTGTGTGTGTGTGTGTGTGTGTGTGTATATATACATATATATATATATATATATATATATATATACACACACACACACAAACTTTTTTTCAGCTCAGATTATATGGTCAATTTTAATGGATGCAGGAGTAAAACTATAAACTGACCTTGGACAGTTGTAATAGATTCATTATGCACACATGTAATGGGTTTGTTTTTTGTTTTTTTGTTTGTTTTTTTTTTTTAAATAACACACATTCAGAATAAAACTTTAAAACACTACTCTCTTAACCCGTAATATAAACCAGTACAAAAAAGGGATTTTATTATAACTTACCGTAAAATCCTTTTCTCTGAGTTCACTGACAGACGCAGCCTTCTTATGACATGTGGGGTTATGCTCATATTACTAGGAGTAGACTAGGCAAAAATAAAACAAAAGCATAGGTTGGCCCCTCCTAGGGGGCCATCCTCACCTTAGCATATAATCCCCCTGCTCTGCATAGCAACATCAGTTCGTAACAAGCCGTACAACCTCAACACAGAGGGGTGGGTGCTGCGTCTGTCAGTGAACTCAGAGAAAAGGATTTTACAGTAAGTTATAATAAAAATCCCTTTTACTCTTCCGTTCACTGACAAACGCAGCCTTCTTATGACACTGTGCCAATCAAGAGGGGTGGGCAAACTATAACAACTGTACCAAACAGAAAACGCCCTCTCAGGCGGCGCTAATCGCGCCTACACTGCCGCTTTGCGGCCAAAAGCAGCATCCGAAGATGCTGAAACATCAATTTTGTAAAACTTCGTAAACGTGTGCACTGAGGCCCAAGTAGCCGCTTTGCACACCTGAGACACCGAGGCCTGGTGTCTAAACGCCCAGGAAGTATTAACTGCCATGGTGGAATGAGCAGTGACTGGAAACGGGGGAACCTTGCCCCGAATCTCATATGCATGAGTCACGGTCTTCCTGATCCAACAAGAAATGGTAGCTGACGAGGCCACCATGCCTTTGCACGACCCTTCCGTCAGCACAAATAAAGAATCAGACTTCCGAAAAGCTGTAAAAAAACAAATACACCCGCAAAGCCCTCACCACATCCAAAGAATGCAGCTCAACTTCTTTGGGATGCGATGGGTGCGGGCACAATGAGGGACGAACAATATCCTCATTTAAATGAAAATAAGAAACCACCTTCGGAAGAAACAAAGGGGAAGGTCTCAAAACCGCCTTGTCCTTATGAAGGACCAAGTAAGGTGACTTGCAGGATAATGCTGCCAACTCAAACACCCGCCTAGCGGATGTGACAGCCACCAGAAAAGCCACTTTCTGCGACAACAGTCGCAAGGGAATGTCCCTAATCTTTTCATATGGTGGTTTCTGCAGCACAGAAAGCACTAGATTCAAATCCCACGGTGCCAGAGGCGACCGTATCCGAGGAGCCACGACGTACCCCCTGTACAAATGTATGGATCAATGAATGAGACGCCAAGGGCCGTTGAAAAAGAACCGCCAGGGCCAAAATCTGACCCTTAAGCGTACTTAACGCCAGGTTCTTGTCCAGTCCTTGCTGCAAAAAAGTCAGTACTCTGGACACTATATAAGAGCGGGTGTTCGGAGACCCTCTTCCAAATGTTGTGCCCACTGCACCGCAGCCTGTGCACACTCACAAGTTAAACCAGTGTGCAGTGTGCTCGTGAATAGATTGTGCCGGCCGCATGGCTAACCCAGCCAACAAGAACAGTGCCTTAGACACTGCCTCCGTGCGGTGATCGGTCGCCTCCTTAAAAGACGGAGACCCCTCCAAGGGAATGGTCGTTGCCTTATTCAGATGCGCCACTGGGGGGTCCACCGTTGGGGAAGCCCATCTCTTAGTAAAGCTATCCTTAAAGTGGTAGCGAACAGCAAAGCTTTTAGGAAAAGCAAAGGAATTTGGTGGCCACAGCCATTCCTTGAACACCGCCTGTTCAAACACTTGATCATAAGGGTAAGCCCTAGGGGACCTAGGGGGTTTAAGTGATCCACAAATATATGTGGACTCATGTGACTCCCCTGCTTGGTCAAGCCGCATGGAGTCGCGGATATCAGTGATCAGAGCAGCCACTATCGCTTTATCACGCGAAAAAAGAGCCTCCTGATGGCAGTTCACCCTCTGATAGGTCCAGAGGTGTGACCACCGAGGTGCTTTCTGGATCCGAATCCTCCCCTGAGGAATTGGGGGGGGCTTTTTTGGGGCCCCCCGGAACCGGGTTCCCCCGCCCGGGGAAAGAATTCCCCAAACACCGCCCTCAGCTGTTCCAAGGACACCAAGGTTCCTGGGGTGGATTGTTGATCCGCAGGTACCCCTGCCATAGCATTGCCGGCCTCTGACATCCCAGCCTTCCGGCACCCCTACTGTGTGACCACCACCTCTACCCCACCAATCAGCCAG
>BLSH010037727.1:1379813-1397644 GCA_018402905.1 Glandirana rugosa
GGGTCACCAGCAAAAACCATAATGTCCTTCACTATATTTGCCTTAACCATGAAGGCCAAAGTGAACCTGTTGCACCGACTGTGAGTTACCACGTCCGAGAACTTCACCCTCAGCTGTTCCAAGGACACCAAGGTTCCTGGGGTGGATTGTTGATCCGCAGGTACCCCTGCCATAGCATTGCCGGCCTCTGACATCCCAGCCTTCCGGCACCCCCACTACCCCACCAATCAGCCAGGGAGACCCGGGAGGATTGCACCCACTGCTACCAGCACCCAGGGAGAGCCAGCTATGCTTGCTGTTTTAAATGCCTCAGCACTGTGACCGGAATGAGCAATGCCCAAAAATCCACTGCACTTCAAGAGCCTGCACCATTGAGTGTCAGCCACGTTGTCCAAGTGAAACCGGAAGTACCAATTCCGTTTATATCACTTCCTGTAATACCAAAAACGACCACTGGGGGCCGCCAGAGGACAGGCTGAAAACCACATGTGGTTACCAAACAATGGATGCTGCCATTAACACAAGCAGAGCTTATAGCAAAATGGTGGGGTCGGCAGACAAACGAACGGTGATCCACAAGGAATGGCGGTGAAGCGCTTAATGCAGTGCTCCGAACGGTCAGTGCAAGGTGCGGTACTGCGGGGGGAGATAATCCTCAAAGGGGTAGCACCCAGTGTGTCCCCACTAACGGACCCCCACCGGCCAGCTACCACAGAAGCTGCCCAGGTGCCCACTCTCCGCGCCCCTAGGACGGAAGAGGGGTCCACTTACCAATCCGACGGGCGCAGCGGATAGCCACCCGGAGCAGACTTACCTCCTCATAGAGAGGCATGCTGCTGGCCAGGCCCCTGGACAGGAACAAAACCAGTCACTGGGCTCTAGTGGGTTTTAGCCACTGACCGCCCGCATGGAACGGGCGCCATGCGGCGGGCCCCCGCTAAGGGTAGCTCACATAGTGTCGGCCGGACTGGGGAAAGTTTTTGGATTCTAGATAGCCTCTATACCACCAGCCGGCTTCTTGATAGCAGCCTTCATTAGAAAAAATCTTCAGGAGACCGCAGATCCCATAGGGAACCAGGTCTATTCCTTGCACTAGGCAATTTAAAACTGATGTGCTATGCAGAGCAGGGGGATTATATGCTAAGGTGAGGACGGCCCCCTGGGAGGGGCCAACCTATGCTTTTGTTTTATTTTTACCTAGTCTACGCCTAGTAATATGAGCATAACCCCACGTGTCATAAGAAGGCTGCGTCTGTCAGTGAACGGAAGAGTAACTAAGATTACAGAATTTACTAAATGAAGCATAGAGAACTTCAACATTTCTCTTGATGCATATTACCGATCATATATCTGGTAACGGTCACTGTTAATTTATGACGACATTTTATAATCGAATTAGTACTTTTCATCATACGATTCTGAAATCATGTTTGTGATGGTTTACATCACTTTCAATGTTCAAAATGTTCCAGATGTATTTATTTAATGATGTGTTTTTTGCTTTGACATTTGACTAGAAGGGAATATTGCTACTGTAAACAATACACCCCTTGAAGACCTATAATATTTGCAACAAACAAAAAGGTGCACAACATGTGTCATTTATGGGCCAATAACTATGCAAACCATGCAACACTCACCTGATCCTATGCCATCAATGTACACCAAACATGCTGCATGTATAAAAGCCATAACGGCATTAAGAGTTGTCCCAATGTCCTCTTTAACCGACATATCATCTGCTGTGACATTGATGAAATTCACCCAGGAAAGTATATCTCGAATACTAAGTATGCTACGGCGACCAAATTCTTGGTTGATTAGCCATTCAATGAAATCCATAATCAGCTCAGCTATTCCACCATCTGCAATATATGAGTAATTCACAAATCTTTATTGCTACAAAATTGTTTGTCTTAGCAGGTATTTCCAAGTCAAAGCTGAACGCAGAAAATAAGATGGGCTATAAAAATCACACACCTAAGAACGCAATCTTTCCTAGTCCACTACAAACACTGATCATTTTAAACCATCACATTTTAAAATCTTCACGTTCAAATTATTCTGTGTACAGACATGAACCCATTCACTGCTGTGTCTGTATGATGTACAGACTTATAAAATCACATTCCAGCAGGTCAGTACGCCTTATGGACATGACATTCCTCCTCCTGCTATAAGCTCATGGTCACTTCAGTAAGCATAAACTGCTCAGCAGACTGAGCTTAAAAAAAAAAAAAAAAAAAAAGCTGTGATCAGCAGCTAACAAGCCGCTAATCCAACCTAGTTACTTGAAATGGGCGCAGAAAAGGAGATCAGTGTCAGGATGGAGAGTGGCAATATTAACTTTAAAAATCATTTTAATACCTTTAGTTAGAAAACTTACCGCTGCTGTCGCTGGAGTCAAGACATAAACGAACATTCAGATTGTGTTTAATTATGTCTAATATATCTTGCCGATCATTACTCTGCGGGCACCAAATTTCTGTAAATCTGTTACGTAGGGCAGGAGACAGCTGTAAAAAGAGAGCAGCCACCTTAGACCTATACTGTAACTGATGGCAAATAAACAGCATTATTGCACTAAGCCCTGAACAGAAATTACACTTGACAATGCTCACAGCTTTCTAGATTTCTAAATACAGTCTATAAACTATTTAGGCATCTGAAGCCACAAGGCCTTAACTTGCAAATTAGTTGATACAGAATCATTTGATGTGTCTATTTCCTCTAACTGGGATTCAGTGGAAGGGTTACTCCATACATAAACAACCATCTAGGCATAAAGACATCGTACTATTTTTTTAAATGTTTCTTTTTTTAAACACACAAATAATGGTGGATTCTTTAATCTGTATGGAATGGAGATGTCCGGTTGCTAGCCTAGATGAGGAGTGGTAAAAAAAATTGACAGCAGTTACCTCTTTCTTTCCAAAGTCACCACCAGGGTTCATTGTAGCCAAAATCCGGAATTTAGTCCCGGCTGTTAAAAATTCAACATCACCGTCATCCTCGTCACTTCCCTTTTCAGCCAGTACCAATGTCTTCTCAACTTCAAGAACACTAAACAGATATATATATATATATATATAAATGATATATTTAAAAAAACAATTCCCTTTATGTACTAAAATTAAATCTGAAAGGATAAATTTTCCCTTTAGGGCCTGAACAAAGCTCTACTGTAGGGTTTAAGTAAATGCATTGCAAAACTGCCCAGCCAGTACACTGCTGCATTTACTTTGAAAGGGGCAGGTGTCTCTAACATCAAGGGTTTGAATCAAAGACAAAATTGTTCCTAATTGGCCAGGTAATCTATCCATTAGACTCAGCATCCTGCTCAGTAGTGTACTGGTTGCTCCAATGCTCTCAACCTTGACCACATTCAGTTTTGCTTCTTCATTAATAAAAAATACAATAAAGCAGTACACTGCCTCCAAAGGAATGAGCTAGAGAGGTATTAGCAGAACAGTTATATAAAAGTAAAATGCTTTTTTCATCTGTTAGTCTTGCCTCGATAATGGAGTCATATACTGTACATCACTGCCCCAGTACCAAGCCCCCCCCCCCGCCTAAAAGTCACATTACAGGGCTGTTACGATATGTCTGATCCCAAAAATCAAGCACACTAATTATTTAAAAATTAAATTACAAACCTGTTCAGCCTCTCCAACACAGAGTCATCCGCTAAAGAGATTTCGTCCATCAAGAAAAAGCTATCTTCTCTCATAGCCAACACTAAAGGACCATCATGCCACTCAAAGAGTTTTGTGTTTTCTATATCCTCCTGTTTCAAATACCAAATACACTGTCACTACACTGCAGTATAGAGCTGTTATCATCACCTTGTTCATGTTTACTTACTTTACTCTTGGATCTATGTCGAATAGGCCGTAGTCCACCCAAAAAATCTGAGGTCTCCATGTGCTGGTGACAGTTCACAGAATACAATGCTTGGTTTGACAATGCTGCAAATAGCTGGCATACAGTGGTTTTCCCACACCTTAAAATTAAGACAATAAAACACATAAAAGACCTCAACAGAGATGTTAGCTGTAATAATTTCTCAAGTTTAAACAAGGAAGAAATTCACTTACCCAGTATCACCAACAAGTAATATTGGTTCTCCAAACTCTAAAGCTCGACCCACAAGAACAGCAAGTCTTCTCATTGCCTGGGTCCATACAATATGGGAAAAATTCTCATCTGTAACACCAGTCTTAACAGAGAGTCTTTCTGAATAGCGGGAAAAAAAATAATAATAATAAGCAGGTTTTGTTGTTTTGATGCAAATGTCCCACCATTGCAGCCCTTCCCAACCAAGGTGCCTTCTGGGTTCTTCAGGGGTAACTTGATAAAATGCCTAAAAATTGGCACCCATTTCCTAATTTCCCAAAGAGGTCAACAGCAAGTAGAGTTGGTCGAAACATTTCGGGCCAAGCAAAAGTTTAGCCCGAACATCGCCTGAATCGGCGAACAACTGAATTTGCAGGGCGTTCAGCAGATGTTTGCCCCACCAAACGCCCTGCAATGGCAAAAGCTTTGCTTAATCAGGACACAGTGAACAACTGGTTGTTAAAAAGCGGGCCGGGAAGCTGGCCACGGCTTCATTAACAACTGATGACAACAACCAAAAAGTCAAATTTCTTAAATGATGGCAGTCAGCTGTCAATGGGCTTCCCAGCTAACAGCTGAAAATATATTAAAAAAAAAAACCCAAACACACTGCCGGCAATTAAAAGTGAAAAAAAAAAAAACAAGCATGGGTTGCCCCCTTAAAGTCCATACCAGACCCTTATCCAAGAATGCAGAGGTGGTTGCTTTGGGGCAGGGAGGGCTTTGCGCCCTACCCCCCCCCCCCTCCCCCCAAAAGCACCTTGTCCCCATATAGGAGCTTGCGGGCAGGGGACCAGCAGATCCTGCACACACACGCCCCCCCCCCCATGTGAATATGGGGTAAGCACAGTATCTTGAAAAAAAAAAAATTTGAAAATAAAGATCTAAAAAGTTTGGCATGCATTTGTATTCAGCCCCCTTTACTCTGATAACACTAACTAAAATCTAGTGGAACCAATTGCCTTCAGAAGTCACCTAATTTGTTAAGAGTCCACCTTTGTGTAACTTAATCTCAGTATAACTATAGCTGTACTGTGAAGTCCTCAGAGGTTTGAGAGGGAATAAACAGCATCATGAAGGCTAAGGAACACACCAGACGGGTCAGGGATAAAGTTGTGAAGTTTAAATCAGGTTTAGGTTATAAATAAATATTCCATGCTTTGAACATCTCATGGAGCACTGTTCAATCCATCATCCGAAAATGGAAAGAGAATGGCACAACTTCAAGCCTAACAAGACATGGCCATCCACCTAAACTGACAGGTCAGACAAGGAGAGCATTAATCAGAGAAGCAGCCAAAAGGCCCATGGTAACTGGAGGACCTGCAGAGAGCCACAGCTCAGGTGGGAGAATCTGTCTGCAGGACAACTACTAGTTGTGCACTCCACAAATCTGGCTTTTATGCAAGAGTGGCAAGAAAAAAGCCATTGTTGAAAGAAAGCCATAAGACGTCCCATTTGCAATTAGAGAGAAGCCATGTGGGGGACACAGCAAACATGTGAAAGAAAGTGCTCTGGTCAAGTGTTTCTAGTAAATCTTCCAGGACGGCACGTCTGACTGGTCCCTGTTGCTCAGGTGTGCTGTCCTGGAAGAGGACTGGAGAAAATGGGATTTTTGACTTACCGTAAAATCCATTTCTCTGAGTTCATTGGCACAAATAGTGCTTCTTAACCATAGGGTTATACCACCCCCTACAGGAGAAGAACACTAGGCAGAAAAAAAAGACTTTGCTACACCTATGGGCAGTCCTAGGTATTATACACCCCCCACATCTGCAACAAGACTTCAGTTTAGTAACAGTGTCAGAACTATTAAAAACTCCTGAAAGGGGTGGGTGCTGTGTCTGTCAATGAACTCAGAGAAATGGATTTTGAGATAAGTCAAAAATCCCATTTTCTCTTTCGTTCATTGACAGACAACGTTTCCATAGGTACATCCCAAAGCAGTGCCAAACATGAGGGGTGGGATAACGAAAATCCCAAGGCTAACACAAGAGCCAACCAGGTAACAGGAGCTCAACACAGAACTGGAGCCCAACCTGAATACACCCTAAAGAGGGGATAGACACTCCAAACTGCAGTCTGCAAAACCTGCGACCAAAAGCAGCAACTGCAGAGGCCAGCAAATCCACTCCATAGAATGTTGTGAAAGTGTACACCGACGACCAAGTGGCCACCTTGCCAAATTGCACAACTGATGCCTGATGACCCAAAAACACTTGGCACAAAGTGCCCGAGTAGAGTGCGCCATAACAGGGAATAGGAGGAACCCGACCCCCGACAGAATAGGTAAGAGTTATCTGTCTGAGCCACCCAGAAATGGTCACAAACTTAGCAGACAGCCCCGTTCTTGGTCCGTCCGCAATCACAAACTAGGAGTCTGACCACTGACAAGACTCAGGGGTTGCCAAATACACCCGATCACCCAAACCACATACAGGACAAGGAAGGCAAATTCCTTAGGATATGTTGACCAGGGACACAGAAGGCAACACAATGTCCTTATTCAAAAAGAAATCAGAGAAAGGAACGGTGGACAAGGGCAAAGTCCCACCATATCCTTGCGGAACCCCAGTTAAGGTGTACGACAAGAGAACGTCACCAGTCCAGACACCTTGCGAGAAAAAGTTATCTTGTCCCATTACCCCAGGATCTCCCTTGAAGGGAGCTTGCATGGAACTGTGCAAATGTTAACACCTCGAAGGTAGATACCATCGGGCCAAACAACCGCATGCAGGTCGGCAGGGAGGCCCACCTGCCGGACAACAGTAGATGAAATGCAGCAAGCAACTTCTGGACTTTGTCCAGATATAGAAACAAACTGGCCAGAACTGGAGCCCGGGTCAGGCCCAGATAACCCAGTGTTCTGGAAAGAGCCAGAGCGGACTCCAGGGAGTATATAGAAGCCAACTGGATTCTGTCAAGGTCTGTATATGAGTTACATCACCCCACGGGGCAGTCGAGGACTCTGCTCGCAGAAGATGATCGTCCAGGTAGCCCAGGACCGCAAACCCCTGCTCACATAACCAAAGGAGTGACGGCCAGACCAAAGGGGCAACACGACAGGCTGGTAATGCACTTCTCTACAGCAAAACAGAGGGAATGTTGAGGTCGGGCATATAGTGGAATGTGTAAGCAGGCATTCGTGATGTTGAATAAAAGCCAGAAAGTCTCTATGAGCAAGGGACACTATCACCGTGCGCATGTAACCCATTCTGAACTACTGTTCCCACCAAAACAGGTCAGAGCCTTAAGGTCCAGAATTCAACGCACCATGCCCTCCATGTTTTGGACCATGAAAAGGATTGAATAAAACCCCTGAAAACCGTTCAGACAGGACCCGGGACAAGCACACCCTGAAGAAACAGTGTGTGTACAGCCCCACGAGGAGAACTGCAAATGGTCCGGTGACAGACACATAATGGGAGGAAAAAAAACCCATTTGGGGAACAAGGCCATAACACTATCTTGTAACTGGACAAGATCAAGACGTCCCTCCCACAGCAGACAGGTGAGGAAGCACCTTCATATGCTTAAGGGGCCTTGTCCATGGGTCAGAAAATCCCGCTCTTGGCTTGCCAGACCAGGTCCGTCAGGAACCTCCCGAGGAGGGGTCGAAAGGATTCGAACCCTGTCAGTGAACCCTAAAGAATGAAAAACTGTGTGCCACGAAAGGAGGACTGCAGCTGATGAGGCTCCTTTCCCTTTTTTTCTTCGGCTTTGGAAGAGATGTAACCCCCCCCCCCCCCCGTGAGACACAATGTCATCCAGGGTAGCCCACGAAGCAACAATAGCCTTTAAGAACCTAGTCCGCAGACAACACTTATGACACAATACAGGTCTATGCAACACTGCAGAATAGAGCTCAATAACCAGGGGAACTATGGCCAAGAGGCATAGAAGACCAACCACGGGCACTAAAGCAACAGGTCTGCCAATTCAGCAAAGGCAGAGGGATTCTGCTCCAGGTAGGTCTGCTTAATCAGTAAAAGCCGTAGATTCCTCTACTGGAATCATGGTTGTCTCATGCCGTTAAGAGACATGGGGATCCACCACTGCTGAAAAAGTGCACTTCTTAAGGAAGGACCCCCCCAAAGGGTACCCCACACCATGAGCTTCTTTGAAAGCACAAAAGGGCGCTGTGGACACTCCTATTCTTCATGGGCAAATTTTGCCAGATAGGAGGGAGAAGGGAACGCTTTTGGCGTGCCAGAGGGCTCATGGATGCCAAAGGGACCCGACCCTCCGCCGTGACAGCTGCATCCCCCCATTTAAAGTCTCCCCCAGAGATGTAATAAGTTTAACAACCAGAGTCTTCTCGTACGCCACTTCAGTTGTGTTGGAATCATCCACACTACCTGACTGGACAGGGAGCGTGGCCACCAACCCATAAGGTTGGCCACAACTGTGGCAACAGAGCCAGATCGTCCGAGGTCCCCACACAGGGGATGCAGGCCTAGTCCTCGCACAGGGGACACCACAGTGGCCCCCGCACAGGGGGAACAGGGCCAAGCCCATCACCCTGAGCCTCCGCACAGGGGACGCCTACCGAGGTCCCGCACAGGGGACGCCTACCGAGGTCCCGCACAGGGGACGCCTATCGAGGTCCCGCACAGGGGACGCCTATTGAGGTCCCGCACAGGGGACGCCTATCGAGGTCCCGCACAGGGGACGCCTACCGAGGTCCCGCACAGGGGACGCCTACCGAGGTCCCGCACAGGGAGCACTGGCTGAGCCCCCGCACAGGGGACGCCTATCGAGTTGCCGCTCAGGGGACGCCTATCGAGTTGCCGCACAGGGGACGCCTATCGAGTTGCCGCACAGGGGACGCCACTGAAGCCCCTCACAGGGAGTACCCCATCCCCAGTAACAATCCCGAGGGTGGGAGGGGGAAAGGGAGTCCAAAAGGCACCTAGGCCAGAAGCCTGGGCCTCACCCGGGTAGGGGAAGAGGAGCCGGAGGTGGTGCCCCCCTACTCACCGATCCAGCGAAAGTGTGCAGGTAAATCTCCAAGACAGATCCACACTGAAGTGGGGGCTGTCAGCCATGAGGAACACTGCGACGCAGGCCTAGACCCGGTCGTAAGTGACCTCACGAGATGTTTAACTCTCAGGGCCAGCCCCCATCCAGTGGGGCCATGTCGCGGCTAACCTAGCATGTAGCTGCGGTCTGCACATGCTCACTGGCCAGACTGGGGAGACCACTGGATACTTCGTGACTTGTAGATCTAGGTCCTTACTTCTGACTAGGCAGAAAAAAAACTCAAGGCCTGTTGCAGAGGTGGGCTGGTGTATAGCACCTAGGACTGCCCATAGGCGTAGCCAAGTCTTTTTTCTGCCTAGTTTCCTACTCCTGTAGGGGGCGGTATAACCCTATGGTAAAGAAGCGCTGTGCCTGTCAATGAACAAAAGAGAAATGAAAATGTTTGGCCTAAAAGCAAAACGCTATGTGTGGCAGAAAACCAACACTGCTCATCACCCTGAACACACCATCCTCATCGTGATACAGGGTGGTGGCAGCATCATGTTGTGGGTATGCTTTTCTTCAGCAGGGACAGGGAAGCTGGTAAGAGTTGATGAGAAGATGATGGAGCCAAATACCTGGCAATCTTAGAAGAAAACTTGTTGGAGTCTGCAAAAGACTTGAGACTGGGGTGGGGGTTCACTTTCCAACAGGACAACGACCCTAAACATACAGCCAGAGCTCCAATGGAATGGTTTAGATGAGGGGTCTCCAAACTTTTTAAACAAAGGGCCAATTGACCATCTTTCAGGTTTTAGGGGGGCCGGATTGTGGCCAGTGGGAGTATTACATGTCCTGGCATCAGTGGGAGTAAACCGTGCCTCATCATTGGTTTTAACTGGAAAAATAGTGCCCTATTGTTGAGTTTAGCATGAGGAATAGTGCCCCATGGTTTTGTATTAGTGGGTGGAACAGTGGCCCATCATTGGTCTTAGCAGGAGGAATAATGCCCCATTAATGGCGTCAGTGGGAGGAGTGGAGCCTCATCATTAATGTCAGTTGGAGGCAGTGTGTCCCAAGGGCCAGATAAAGGCAAGCAAAGGGCCACAGTTTGGAGACCACTGGTTTAGATCAAAGCATATTCATGTGTTAGAATGGCTCAATCAATCCTGACTTAAATGCAATTGAGAATCTGCAGCAAGACTTGAAAATTGCTGTAAACAGGCGCTCTCCATCCAATTTGACAGAGCTTGAGCTAGTTTGCCAAGTAAAACGTGCAAAAATGTATTGGCAAAGCTGAAGAGACATACCCAAAAAGACTTGCAGCTGTAATTGCAGCGAAAGGTGGTTCTGCAAAGTATTGACTTAGGGGGCTGAATACAAATGCATGCCACACTTTTCACATACTTAAAATAATTTTGAAAAACATTTATCATTTTCCTTCCACTTCACAATTACGTGCCACTTTGTGTTGGTCCATCACATAAAATCCCAATAAAATACATTTACGTTTTTGGTTGTAATATAGCCAAACATTTCAAGGGTTATGAATATTTTTTTCAAGGTACTGCACCCACACCCATTCTGGGGTGTTTTTTTTTTTTACTTTTAGATACTTTTTTGGTGAATGGGCAGGGCCTGGTATAGACGGGGGGACCACATGCCTTTTTTTTTTTAACATTTTTCTATTGCAGGCAATTTAACCACTTCCGCCCACCGTGGATATACGTCACTACTTTGACGTTAAATACCGGGGTTATGGCAGCGGCCAGCCGCTATAACCCCAGTGTTCTTTTAAACGGCGGGTGTTCTGCTTTACCATAAAAGTGGTCTCAGCTGTAAATTCACTGCAAGATCACTCATGAGCAGAGGGAGAGGTGCCCCCTCCCGCCACTTCCCGGTAGTCTCCGCTGCTAACCGAAGCCGCTGGTAGAGGCGGAAATGTTCTAATGCCCCGGAAGGATGGGCAGGAAATCGTGGCCCCCACTCGACTCTATGCACTTGGAGGACCAGATCGATGTCAAAACGTCGATACATGTTGGTACTTTGACATTTGTTAAATACACTTCCGCCGTCCGGCCTTAAAAGGGACCTTTTTTTTTTTTATTTAAAATAAGTTTTTGGTTTTAAGTTTAAGGCCTAGGTTCACATTGGTGTGGGAATGAAATTGTGCGAGTTCAGCTGAACTTGCACCATTTCATTCCTGTATGTCAGTCACGACTACAGGTGCGATTTCAGAGATATCTGTGCGGGTTGTTGCACAGATGTCTATGGAAAGCGCCAATAGTACAGAAACTACTTTTGTGAATCGGTGCAGCGTCGTAAATGCTGTGACGCACCGATTCGGACGCTGCCATTGCCGGCAATTGCCGCCGATTTGACATGCTATTTGACACGCACCAATGTGAACCAGGGCTAAATGTGAGATCTGAGGTCTTTTTGACCTCAAATCTCACATTAAAGAGGTCCTGTCATGTTTTTGTTCTGTTAGAAGGAATGTTTACATTCCTTGTAATAGGAATAAAAGTGATCCAAAAAATATTAAAGGGACAGTGTAAAAATAAAAAGTAAAATAAATAAGTTTTTTTTTTTGTTTTTTTTTTTAAACGTGCCCTAACCCTCCACGCTCACACGCAGAAGCAAACACATACGCAAGTCACGCTCCCACATATGTAAACAGTGTTCAAACCACACGTGAGGCATCGCCGTGATCGTTATTGCAATAATTCTAGCATTAGACGACCTCCAACTCAAAACTGGTATCCTGTAAAAAATTTTAAACATCGCCTATGGAAATTTTTAAGTGCCAAAGTTTGTCGCCATTCCACGAGCAGGCGCAACTTTGAAGCATGACATGTTGGGCTTCAATTTACTCTGCATAACTATCTTTCACAATAAAGGCAAAAATTGGGCTAACTTTACGTTTTCTTATTTTCTTAATTAAAAAAAGTAAAAAAAAAGTTTGTAAGACCACTGCGCAAATATGGTGTGACAAAGTATTGCAACGAAATCCATTTTATTGTCTAAGGCAGTGTTTCCCAACCGGGGTTCCGCGAGAGGTCCCCATGGGTTCCACCACGATCTGCCGTTCATCACAAGCAGATGAAAGGTGGATCGCATAGCTGACAGGCTGCAGTGAAGAAATATTGGCGCGGGACAGTGATGTCCGTTCACAGCTGCCCCTCCTCTCCATCCCAGGTGCCTGCATGTGAATGTGTGACATCACTCGGGGGGGACGAGAGAGAGGAGAGCGGGTGGGAATCGGGCATTGCAGCAGCTTCCCTGAGCTACTCTTCATGAGGAAAATTACTAAAGATGCCAGTATTGCAGCCACCAGTTTCCTCCTGCCCCCCCTGTACTACACTATTTTCCTCCTGGCTCTGCTAGACCATCCTGTCCTGGCCCCTTGCCTGTATTGTCCCGTTCGTCCTCTCCTGGCCCCCTGCCTGTACCGTCCCGTTCGTCCTCTCCTGGCCCCCTGCCTGTACCGTCCCGTTCGTCCTCTCCTGGCCCCCTGCCTGTACCGTCCCGTTCGTCCTCTCCTGGCCCCCTGCCTGTACCGTCCCGTTCGTCCTCTCCTGGCCCCCTGTCTGTACCGTCCCGTTCGTCCTCTCCTGGCCCCCTGTACCGACCAGTTCGTCCTCTCCTGGCCCCCTGTACCGACCAGTTCGTCCTCTCCTGGCCCCCTGTACCGACCAGTTCGTCCTCTCATGGCCCCCTGTACCGACCGGTTCGTCCTCTCCTGGCCCCCTGTACCGACCCGTTCGTCCTCTCCTGGCCTCCTGTACCGACCCTCTCGTTTGATATGTACGGTCTACCACTCGTGAACAATCTGAAATATACCACCTTAGTACTTAATAACATCTGTTTTAAACATTTTAATAAAGCAAGATTAGAGAGTAGTGGTTAACGATTCTTAATGATTGGTCTAAGGTTATCAGTGGTGTACCCCAAGGTTCAGTGTTTGGACCCTTAACTTTTAACCAGTTGCCGACCAGCTACCGTCATAATACAGCGGCAGGTTGACAATGCTGTGCGAATCACCGTAGCTGTACAGCGGCTCGCACAGCCGCGGATGCAGGCGGGAGTGCACCGTCGGCATGCTCTCGTTCCCACTGCGTGAGCGTGCCTGCAGGTCGGGCATACTCGATGTCCGCTGGCGAACCATGATCGCCTGTTAAGAGGCAGAACGGAGATCTGCCAGTGTAAACACGACATGTATCCCAGTTCTGTCAGGGGGCATGTAACAGATCTACTGTTCCCTGTGATCGGTAACAGATCTGTCATGCCCCGGCCAGCCCAGCCCCCACACACAGTTAGAACACACCCAGGGAACTACAGTTTATCCCCTTCCCTGCCAATTACATTTATTCAGTAATCAGTGGCTATTTAGTCTTTGATCGCTGTATAAATGTCATTGGTCCCAAAAAAGTGTCTGATCTGTCCGCCGCAATAGCGCAGTCCCGATAAAAATCGCAGATCGCCGTCATTACTAGTTTTTTTTTTTTAAATGCCATAAATCTATTCCCATAGTTTGTAGACGCGATAACTTTTGCGAAACTCAATCAATATATGCATATTGTGAATTTTTTTACAACAAAAATATGTAGAACATATATCGGCCTAAACTAAGAAATTTGTTTTTTTTTTTACATTTTTTTTTTTTTTGGATATTCTAGAAAAAAGCAAAAATATATTTTTTTTTTCACAAAAAATTTTTTTGTTTATATCGCAAAAAATAAAAACTTCAGAGGTGATCAAAAACGCTATAAATGAGTTTTCATGGTTTGTAAATGCTGCAACTTTTGCGCAATCCATTAAACGCAGATTGCATTTTAATTTTTTTTTACACAAATATGTAGAAGAATATAGATCGGCGAAAACTGATGATTTTTTTTTTTTTTTTTTTTTGATATTATAGCAAAAAGTAAAAAATATTTTTTTTTCCAGAATTGTCACTTTGTTTATAGCGGTGATCAGAAGTGATGCAGAGGTGATCAAATACCACCAAAAAAAAGCTCTATTTGTGGGTAAAAAGGTCAACAACTTTGGGTACAACGCCGCGCGACCGCGCAATTGTCAGTTAAAGCGACGCAGTGCCAAATCGCAAAAAGTGCTCTGGTCAAGAAGGGGGCAAATCCCACTTTAGCGGAACGCGTTGACCACAGACTCGACAAGCATAATTGTTATGTATCGTTTCTAATTTTCCATCCTTGTCTAAGTACATGTACAATTATTGCAGTATTTTGCTGTATTGGGAGAGGGCTTAAACCTACCCCCATTTTTATCCTACTACCTTTTAAATAATTTTTTGAATAAACTTGATTTTATACAAATTGATGTATATGTCTCATGTTGTGCCCACAAAGTCCATTTTTTGTACAGGCGCTCCTCTAAAAAGGACACTCGTGTTTTCTTTTTTCTATATGGCAAATGAGGTTTAATGTTGATAAATGTAAAGTTTAGGGGGTACAACTGGGGAATCAATGGTGGAGAAGGATCTGGGTGTTCTGGCAGATCAAAAGCATAATAGCATGCAATGCCAAGCTGTGGTTTCCAAAGCGAGCAAAGTCCTTTCTTGTATTGAGAGGTATGGACTCCAGAGAAAGATTTTGCCCCTGCACAAATTATTAGTAAGACCTCATCTTGAATATGCAGTTCCATTTTGGGCACCTGTTAAAAAGGATATTGGGGAACTGGAGAAAGTGCAAAGAAGGGCAACCAAACTGATAAGAGGCCTGGAGAAGCTCAGCTATGAGGATAGATTAGAGAAACTGAATGTATTCTCCCTTGCGAAGAGGAGGAGATTAAAGGAGTTGTAAAGGCAGAAGTTTTTTTATCTAAATGCTTTCTATGCATTAGGATAAAAAGCCTTTTTGTGTGCAACAGCTGCCCTCAGCCCCCCCCCCTACAAATACTTACCTAATCCCCCCTCTATCCAGCAATGTCCACGAGTCCCTCGGCCATCCAGGACTTTTGTCCCTGATTGGCGGAGACACAGCTGCAGAGCCATTAGCTGCTGTCAAAGTCAGTTAGCCAATCAGGAGAGACCGGAGGCGGGGCTGAACCACAGCTCCGTGTCTGAATGGACACACACAGCTGCGGCTCGGCTGCACCCATAGCAACCTGCTTGCTGAACACTCAACAGGAGGGAAGGTGTCGAAGGACACCGGAAGAGGAGGATCCAGGCTGCCCTGAGCAAAATCACTGCACAGAGGTGGCAAGTATAACATGTTTGCAGTCTACAATCACTTTAACCACTAAAGCCCCAGAAGGATTTATCCCCCCCCTTAATGACCAGAGCACTTCTTGCAATTCGGCACTACGTCGCTTTAACTGACATTTGCATGGTCGTACAACTTTGTACCCAACAAAACTGGCATCTTTTGGTGGTATTTGATCACCTCTGCATCACTTCAGATCACAGCTATAAACAAAATTTATAACAATTTTGGGGGAAAAAAAAAAAAAATATGTTACTTTTAGCTATAATACATATCCAAAGAAAAAAAAATATTCATCAGCTTTGGCCGATATATATTCTACTACATATTTATGTAAGAAAAAAAAAAATGCAATCTGCGTTTAATGGATTGCGCAAAAGTTGCGTTTACAAACCATGAGAACTCATTTATGGCGTTTTCACCATTTTTTTTTTTTTACTAGCAATGGGGGCGATTTGCGATTTTTATCGGGACTGCAATATTGCGGCAGACATTTTTCACACTGACACCATTGACATTTATAGATTTATCCGAGCTTGAAAAAAAAAAAAAAAGAATACTGTATAAAGGTCACTGACAGGGAAGGGGTTAACCTGCAGGGGGGCAATCTAGGGGTTAACTGTGATCCTGGTGTGTGCTCTAAGGGTATGGGGGCTGGGCTGGCAGGGACAAGACAGATCTAACTGACCACGATTACAGGGATCGGTAAATCTCGGTCACGCCTGTCAGAACGGGGAACCATTGTGTTTACACCGGCAGTTCCCAATTCTTCCTCTCTCTGACGATTGTGGGTCGCCGGCGGACATAGAGTCCGCCTGACCCGCGGCCAGACTGAGTGTGAGGCAGGCATCAGAGAGTCTGCGGTGGCATGCGCCTATCGCCGTTTATTGGCGGCGGTTTGCGCTATCGTGCCACTTTGCCGCCATATCCATATTCCTTGTTTATCGGCGTTACACGGTCGGCAAGTGCTTAAGGGGTGATATGATCAACATTTATAAATACATAAAGGGTCCATATAGTGAACTGTGTGTTGAATTTTACTCTACAAATACAGAAAAGTTTCTTCACTTTAAAAGCTATGAAAATGTGGAATTGACTCCCTCAAGAGCTGGTTCTGGCCAGCTTAGCAGGTTGCTTTAAAAAAGGCCTGGATTCTTTCCTAGATACACATATCTGGATACTAACATGTATAGGTAAAGTTGATCGAGGAAATAAAGGGATTTTATTAAAACGTACCGCAAAATCCTTATCTCCGAGTTCACTGACAGACGCAGCTCTCCATTACGTGTGGGGTTTATGCTGGTCTCACTAGGAGTTAACTAGGCAGGGAAAAGAAACAGCTGGCCCCTCCCATGGGGCCATCCTCTCTTCCCACATAAACCTCCTCCATAGAATAGCTCACCAGTTCGTACACAAGCCGTACAAGAACAGAGCACAGAGGGGTGGGTGCTGCGTCTGTCAGTGAACTCAGAGAAAAGGATTTTACAGCAAGTTTTAATAAAATTCCTTTTTCTCCTATCGTTCACTAACTGACGCAGCTCTCCATTACGTGTGGGGATGTCCCCAAGCTGTGTCAGAAAGAGGGGTGGGTAAACGCTAACAGTACCCAACTGCACCAGGCGCGCCTACACAGCCGCCTGCAAAACTTTGCGGCCAAAGGCAGCATCCGAAGATGCAAACACAAACTTTATAAAACTTAGTGAAAGTGTGAACCGAGGCCCAAGTGGCCGCCTTGCACACCTGCGACACCCAAGCCTGGTGTCTAAAAGCCCAGGAAGTGCTAACAGCCCGGGTAGAATGAGCCGTGACGGGAAAAGGGGGAACCTTGCCCCGAAAAGAATACGCATGGGTCACGGTCTGTCTGATCCAACGAGAAATCGTAGCAGACGAGGCCGCCAACCCTTCGCGTGGACCCTCTGACAGCACAAACAAGTCATCAGCTTTTTGAAAAGAAGCTGTAGTGGCCAAGTACACTCGTAAGGCCCTCACTACGTCCAAAGTATGCAACTCAATCTCTTTTGAGTGCGACGGACGAGGGCACAATGAAGGAAGAATAATATCTTCATTAACCACTTGACAACTGGGCACTTAAACCCCCTTAACAACCAGACCAATTTTCAGCTTTCAGCGCTCTCACACTTTGAATGACAATTACTCAGTCATGCAACATTGCACCCATATGAAATTTGCTTCCTTTTTTTCACACAAATAGAGCTTTCTTTTGGTGGTATTTAATCATCTCGGGGTTTTTTATTTTTTGCGCTATAATTAAAAAAAGACCGAAAATTTTGTAAAAAAATGAATTTTTCTTCGTTTCTGTTATAAAATTTTGCAAATTAGTAATTTTTCTTCATAAATTTTGGCCAAAATTTATACTGCTACCTATCTTTGGTAAAAAAAAAAAAAAATAGTGTATATTATTTGGTCTTTGTGAAAGTTATAGAGTCTGCAAGCTATGGTGCCAATCACTGAAAATTGATCACACTTGATTTACTGACGGCCTATCTAATTTCCCGAGACCCTAAGAAG
>BLSH010037727.1:1529318-1547522 GCA_018402905.1 Glandirana rugosa
CCACTGTCCGAAGGACACCCTGTAGGAAAAATCGACGTCGACGAATGAACGCTAGGACGAACAAAAACCATCACAAACACATGCTGACATTACACACACACAAACTATGACAGCCAAACAATAGAAATTACTTTCTCAGGACAGGGGTACTTAGGAATTTTTTTTTAGACTCACAGGGGTACTTCACCGTAAAAGGTTGAGAAACACTGGTCTAAAGCACATTCGTTTTCCGAGGAATTGTGACAGATACAAGGCATGGGGGGGAGAATCCCCTTTAACGTTCCTGTGGATGGGCAGGATCGCAAGTAAGCAGCTGCAGCTAAAAAGGATGTCCCACAGGAAGCCTGTCACCGAAATGCGTTGACGTCACGTGGCGCCAATGTTGAAGTCTCGGAGCAGGTGAGGAGACGGAGGGGTAGCGGAGGGGACGTGGTGAGAACCACGGAGTAGCAGCCGGGCCTCCACGACCAGCCACCACTGCACTGAATGGGAAGCCAATACAAGCGTGATACAAGCCCTTACCCCTTACCTCCCTTGGTTGGTCTAAGCAGGACGAGCAAGCCAGAACAACCGTAGCATGTGGCACATGCTAATCAGGAGAGGGAATCGATACTGCAGATGAATCACAGGACAGTCCAGGAGTGGTAACGTAACTTGCATCACACAGCAACTACTAGTGATTCATGCTTCACAACAGTCCATTAAGCAATCAACAAGTTGGGCAGTAACGAGATACATGTGCACCACCACAAACGAACAATTGCCCTGCAGTTAAGGTGACCCCCAGGCTGTTCCACAAAATAGGCTGCATTTGGTGAAATAGTCACAGTAAGGCCCGCACAGGTTCCTTGACATCCACAACATCAGAGTAGTGCATGAACAGCAGGTTAACCACATTTGCAGAGCATCCAACTTTCCCTGGTTGCACGGAGCTTCATCCACATTGAGATGTTATTCGAGAAATTAAAATCATCAATACATCCCTACAAGGAACTGCCATATAAAATGATTCTGCAGAGACAATCTACACCATCAATAGGAGCATTACGCCACATGGTGACTCCCCCACCTTGTTCTGACCTACCAGTGATTAGCCCTGCACTTCTATCACAGCAAGGCCGAAGTGGGTTCCTATGACAGCTATATCACTACCACAGTGCATGAGCACTGGAAAAACCCTATCTTAGGAGCATCCTTGTCCTCCATTGGCCGATTTGAGCCACCAGTGTATTAGAGACATCACCACCAGCTTTATAATATTAGGAGAAGTGATTGTGGGACCCTGATCCCCACATGGGACCACACCTATTTCTTCTCCCTTCCCATCCCTTTCCTCTCCTACCTCCTCCCCTCCTCCCGAGACGGTACACCTAGAGGCAGCCAAAACTTGACTACTAGGCCACTGATCCCCATTATTGGGACAGTGATGCTGCCTCAGGGTGCATCTGCCATAGGCGTCCAGACGTCATTTTTAACCTTTTGTGTCTGTTATTTGTTGTACACGTCTTTTATTGCACACTTTGACACCCTCATAGTGTGCTTGTTATTTTGATACAGCCCAAAGTTTGTATTAGCAATAGGAGCATTGCTCCGTTTAACATTGAATAAAATTAAATGATCAAATTGGAAAATCGGCATCCCTTCTTTTGCCCATTTGCTACCACAGTAACCACTTTTGCAGTCTAATATCTATTATTGAACGGAATCTCCTTCATTGCAGGTCCCTTTTTTTGGTTACGGTCGCAAAACCTAACTAGGTGAGCAGGTGGGAAGCTGTGCCATCTCCCCCCCAGTGGAAAGGGGGCATATCATTGTATCCACTGTCGTTTTCAGTTTTTTGTAGTCTTCCCAGACAGCCCACGAGACGTAGAGTTCCTCCCCATCAGGAACAGAAATACGTTACCCCCAAGATTAAAAAGAAGGTCGCCCAGGTCCTGCACCTAAGAATACACCGAACTGCAGGGTGCAGTAAAGAACAGAACATATATAGGGTGAAACTCCAGCTTTCCTGGAAGACTGATGGAAAGTGTTACTGGTAACTGCTTTCCCCAGTCATCTACCAGAACAGCCTAGAAGATAAGCAAGGACCTACTTAGACTAAGGAGGAACCACCACCTGGAAGCCCTTTCTACCAAATGCCTGATCTTGACTTGATAACAGGTCCAAACTTCACAAAAAGGTGGAGAATCTGGACCAAATCTCTGGTAGAAACTACAAATCTCTTCCCGCATGGCACCAGCTCTCTCTACCGAAGAGGTACACATGGCCCTAGTTGAGTGAGCGTTCACAAATTGTGGAGAAGACTGCATCATCTGGAGTGCTCTGCATACGCCCACTCTAACCCATCTGGCTATAGAGGATTTAGAGGACTGGGCACCTTTATGGGCACATACTAGTTAAAAACAGCTTCTGATTTTATAAACTGCCTAGTAATTACCAGATAGGCCAAAAGACATCTTCGAACATATAGTATGTTGAAGATCCTTTGTTTTCAGAAGGGGAATTGCAGAATTTCAGCAATAAAATATCTTGACACTTTAGGGAATGAAGAAGATACCTTGCGAAGAAACACAAAGTCAGTCTTTAGAACAGTGGTTCTCAACTCCAGTGCTCGGGACCCACAAACAGGCCAGGTTTGCAGGATAACTGAAAAAACATCACAGGTGATATCATTTGCTGCTCAGTGATTGCAGTATTCTAGTCTGCATCTCCCCAAGGTAATACTTAAAATCTGGCCTGTTGGTGGGTCCCGAGGACAGGAGTTGAGAACCACTTCTTTAGAACAACGCAATCTTCAATAATAGAAAGTGTGCTCTAATAGAAATGCTTGTAATTCACAGATTCTTCAGGCAGAAGTAATGGCAACCAGAAAAATGGTCTTTAAAGTGAGAAGTTTTACCAAGGTGTCTTTCAAACGCTGTAAACAGACGATGATGGCCTGAAGGAACAAGGATAGATCACAACCAGGAAAAGCTATCAGTTTCATTCTAAAGACGCCCCTGAAAAACATGAAGACTGTGGGATCCTCCAAAAGGAGATGCTGCAGAAAGAGCCACTGCCTGTACCTCTAAGGTTCACACCATAATGAAAAAATCTAGGATAGCTTGAATGCTAGCCAATGAAAATGAAATGTTCTGCCATCCTAGAATTACAAACCTTTTGATAGATTGCTCTGGTGACAGGCTTACAACAGAATCTTAAAGCGGAACTTAAGTCATTTTTTCCATCTATTAAATCTTCTGCCCTTGTTTTAACTTTGGATAGTAAAACATTTTTTTCTGCCAGTAAATATCTTTTACAGCCCACTTCCTTCTTGTCTGGAAAAAAGCTAGGCGTATGATATCATGCACAGCTCTTGAGAGAGTTTGCCAGGAAGGGAGGGGGGATGAGTCATAAGAGGGCCAATGAGAGCTGCAGAGCTGGAGGTGTGCCTCTGTGTGTCTGTGTAAATCCAGGAAGTGAACAGGCAGCAACTTCAGTTGCCCACAGTTAAAATGACTGCAGCCAGTGGAGGGAGATTTCTGCAGCATATTTGGCCAACTACAGAATCACAGTATTTATAAAACATGCAAAGTGGTTGGAGGGAACCTTCAGAATGGCAGATGTTTTTATTACAAATTATGTGAGCAGACTGCAGTTCCTCTTTAATTACTCTATCCGAAAAAATGTTACGATTTTAACATTTGTTCCTCAGAAACAAAGCTGTCCTTGTACCACCTTGCCCTTCAGATCAGCTCTTTAACCCCAATCATTCCTAAAATAACTGGCCAATTCCACACAAGACCCTTGGAAAGATGTGCCTTTGATCTCCACCAAAGGGCACGTTTGATTCTTGTCAGATTTTTTACTAAGCTGATCAACCGGGAGCCATTCCAAACTGTCAGTAGATATAAGTGGAGGGGTCTTTGGTTAAGACTAGCCAATGGAACTGCTGGAATGCAGGCACGCATTATTCCCACTGCTGCCATGACCAGCCTTCTAGAAAACAGCTGGTTTGTTTGCATCTCTGCAATGTGTTGGTGTATCGTAATTTTTTTCCCCTGGGAGAGAATGTCTGATCTCTGGAACGAATGTCATAACACAATCAAACAAGCTGAAAGAATCATGCTTGAAACTTCCACATTGATCAACCACGCTAAACTCTGTAATCATTGCTATGTGAGCATATGATCTAATGTTAACTTCTCCTAGAAGGGAGCAATTAAAAGGTCATCAAGATAAGGGAAAATTATGATTGTCGCATTGCTGCACAGACGTCAATGGAAATCACACCTGAAATTGCCAAAAGTAGCAGAGAAACTACTTATGGAAATGCAGTGTTACACCGATTAGGACAGTGCCATTGCCGGCAATTTGGCATGCAATTTGACATGCCAAATCGGCGGCAATTCCACCGTCCTAATCGGTGCGAAGCTGCATTTGCGGCAACACACCAATTTCCACAAGTAGTTTCTGTACTACATTTGGCGATTTCAGGTGCGATTTCCATTGACATCTG
Source organism: Glandirana rugosa (assembly GCA_018402905.1). Classification (NCBI taxonomy): domain Eukaryota; kingdom Metazoa; phylum Chordata; class Amphibia; order Anura; family Ranidae; genus Glandirana; species Glandirana rugosa. The sequence continues at coordinate 1,533,817 of BLSH010037727.1, forward strand.
TGCAGAAACCTTGCTCGGTGCAATGTTTTTTTGGCACAGAGCAGCCCGGATCCTCTTCTCGGGTCCCTCTTTGGTGCTCCTGGCCCCTCCCTCCTGTTGAGTGCCCCCACAGCAAGCAGCTTGCTATGTGGGCACCTGAGCAGAGCCACAGCTCCCTGTGTCCATGCAAACACAGAGCCTTGGCCCCGTCCCCTCTCTCTCTCCTCATTGGTTGACTTCACTTTGACAGTGGCAGGAGCCCCGGCCAGCGGGGTGTCTCATGTAACATGCCTGGATCTAGAGGGACCTCTGGTAAGTATCAGGGGGGCTGAGGTGGGCTGCTGCCTACAAGACTTTAATGCATAGAATGCAGTAAGAAAAAACCTTCTGCCTTTACCATTCACTTTAAGGGTGCTAAGGCCTCCAAGATTTTAGAGAAAAACCTTGGAGCTGAGGAGAGCTCAAAAGGAAGTGCCCTGTATTGATGATGGATCCTGCCTCCCATCTTGACTGTAATCCTCAGAAATTTGGATATATAGAAATGTGAATGTAAACATTCTTCAGCATAGCCATGAAACAACTGAATTGGGAGGAAAGACTTGTCTGAGTAGATTGACTTCACCTGAAATCTTTTTTTTTTTCCTATTTTATGAACCTGTTGAGAGTCTTTAGATTTAAAGTTTGCTTCTAGGGGAACAGGCACCAACCCTCTGATCTTTCCCACCTGGAGACATAAGGCATTATAAGGCCTTCTCCAGAGCGTTGGGGATCTTGGTCACTAAGAAGCTTGTGGGTGACAGTGAATCGTATTACAGCCTCTCGAGCAGGTCTAGAATGAAACCATTGCAGATGACCAATTTCCATTGTGGGAAGTATTCTGCTAACGTTCCTCCCACTACAGAAACCAACTATTTGGGGCTTGGCGTGCTACTGAGGGTCGAACCTGATTACCCCCTTGCCTTTATGGCCTGCCCAAAGCTTTTTAGGACTGGCTTCTTTTCTTTCCTGGCTCTGAAATCTTTGGCCATGAAACATCCCATTGCTTGCTATTCTTTTACCCGGGAAACACTTTCTTCCAGTCAGTGGTGTGCTCCAATGCAGCCTGAAGATCAGTGCCAAACAGCCGATCACTGAAAAGGGAAAGCCACATAAACCAACTCTGAGGCCGAATCTCCCGACAAGGTCTTCACCCAGAGCACCTCAAGCCAAATTTATTAACCTGGTTAACATATACTCAAAAAGCAAATCCGCTTTCTTAGAAACCTTGGAAAGTGGTGCATACAGCTTGTTGCACGGATGCGGATCCTCAAAGGGAAACATTGGTTTTAAACCATTAGAAAAGAAGGGCTTCTTCTCCAGTTCCAACCATTTGTTGCCTTAGGAGCTTATGTGTGTGTGTGTATATATATATATATATATATATATATATATACATACATACATATACATATACACATACACACACACACATACACACACATACATATATACACACACTCACACACAGGAATATATCTTTTTTTACTACGCCTGTATGTGAAAAGGCTTTTAGCAGAAGCTTTGGGGCCTAATACTTGTTTATCTAAACAATGGGACCCAAACCTTTTTTTAATACAAATATTCACTTCAAAGGATCCCTCGTTTAGATATGTAATGAAGGTGGCCAGCCTATCCTCACTACTGAAATTCCCTGAAAATATAGATGCATTAAAGGGGGCTGACTTAAGCAAACTATAGGGATAGAGGATTAGCTAATCGTAAAGTAATAGGGGAAGCCCACCAATCAGGGCCATTCCAGGCCAACCAATGAGGCACCGGCCTAGAATGATATACCTAGACTAGAGGGGAGGATACAAGCTCTATTTAAATAGTAGTCAGCAGGATGGGGCTGCCCTGTGCAGCAGCATGGTAACTATCCTCTATTTGATGGTGTTATGTGTTTGGCTGTTTGTAGGTAGTTGTTTTAAGGAATATAACCTAAATCCTATAGTTTAACCTATGTGTTTTTTCATATGCAAGGTATAATAGATAGATTGCTGTATAATTGTTAGACCTCCCAACTAATTACTAATAAATACTATTGTTGTGTTGAAGCCTTCACTTATATTCAAAGAACTTTCATTTAACCCAAATCATATATGGAGAGATATTAAATCTCAAATATAACGTACGGGTAACACATTCCAGCTTGCATGGCATTTCAAATTTTTTTTTTTTCTGGATAAAAAACACCGGACTAGGTCATTCCATAGCTGTACCTTTTCCTCTTATTTCAAAGGTTCCATAAATGGCTTTGAGCAGATCATCAACATCCTCAAGAGACAAAATTGTGTCTAGGTTCCTTAGTTGCCTCATCTTCATCCCTGGAATCAGCCTCAATGCAAAAATCCAAAGATTAAAAAAATAAAATGATAAACTAGTATGAGGCGATTTCTCTGCAAGGGAAAAAGATGTCTATCACCTTAGAACAACAGCAAAAAAAAAAAAAATTAAGACTGAGTGTGGAAGGGTTATAGAGGAGGTGCCCAGGGGAGGGTCTTCAAAAGTTTGCCAGTGCTCAATTACCTTAAAAAAGGTACGAGCCCGGATGGTCTGACCCCGACCTATTAGAAGGTATTCTTTGAGAAGCTGTCCCAGCCACTGGTCTCTGCCCTTAACTCCATTACAGAGGGAGAGGCCTTTTCAATGGATGTATATGGCATATATTCAATGGCATATATTTCCTTGATTCACAAGGAAGGAAAGGATCCCCTGCAATGTGGGAACTATCGCCCAATTGCACTCCTAAATGCTGATCCGAAGCTATTCACAAATATCTTGGCGAACAGGCTGCTGCCCCACATCCCGGGCCTTGTGCACAGGGACCAGGCAGGCTTTGTACCCCTCTGAGAACTCCGAGATAATACTTTTCGGGTGGTTAAGCTAATCCATGCAGCCTGTACATCTAAAAAGCCCCTTCTTTCCTGCCAACCACGGATGCAGAGAAGGCCTTTGACCGGGTTAGCTGGTCCTTCATTTGGGCAACCCTGGAACACATCGGTCTTCGGTCCTTGATGTTGCGCTGGATATTTTCGCTATATTCTCGTCCAACAGCTGCGGTCAAAGTCAGTGAAACAAGAACAGACTTCAACATCCATAACGGGACACAACAAGGGTGCCCCTTGTCGCCTTTGATTTTCATACTTTCCCTGGAACCCTTCCTGTGTACAGTTAGGGCAGCCGCAGCCATCATCAGATATCACAATAAGTCGGAAACACACAAAGTAGCTACATTCGCGGACAATCAGATTTTTTTTCTTAACAGAGTCCCTCATTTCTCTCCCATGCCTACTCCGGTCTTTACAGGAATACGGGGTGCTCTCCTTTTTCCAAATTGTCCAAGTCCTCCGTACTCAACATTACCATTGACCAAGACCTGGTTCAAACACAGAAATCGATGTTCCCTTTGCGCTGAGCCCCAGACTCCATTCCCTACCTAGGGGTGGATATCACTTCAGACCCATCGCTTCTTTATTCCGCTAACTTCGCTCCCCTGCTTTCTCGGTTAAGGACAGCCCTCCTCCACTGGCACTCCCTCACCTAAATGTGGTTTGTACGCTGCAACGCCCTCAAGATGACTATGCTGGCAGAGATCTTGTACGTGATGCAAGCACTTGCCATCTGCCTCTCCCGGGTTTCTTTAACCGAATAGGGGCTCTCTTCTTTGTTTGGTCCCACCGCAGACCTCGCATCCGCTTGCAGCTCCTCTACTATCAGAAACGCAGAGGGGGTGGGCCTTCCCGACATTAAATCATATTGCAGGACAACAAATCTTGCAAGAGTATACAGACACTGTCATGCAGAAGCGAAGCTCTGGGTGGCCATGGAGATGGAGGACTCGGAGGATGGGGCTCGGAGCTAGCCGTGGATCTCATCAACCCTGCCAAAGGCTCTGCTAGAGCATCCTAATTTGGGTAGCACCCTGTCAATTTCTAGAGAGGCCTTTCGGCACTCCTCTGTGGCACCTACTCCTTCCCCATGGTCCCGATCCTGGGCAATCCAGATTTTGAACCGAGCCTCCAGAATCCTACCTTCCAGCGGCTAGTGGTCAGTGGACAACTATCACCACGACTTTCTGGGTCCAACTGGGCAGCTCACCTCTTCTGCCAGGGAACCTGCCACAGATTCCCCGTTGAACTTCTGGAGCAGCCTTCAGTTGCGCACCTTTCTAAGCAGATGCTTGCGGAACTCGGGAATTGCTGACCCATTACAGAACTGGAGACCATTTGCCATAGAGGGGAACCGACCCGCCATAGCCTCTCGATAATATACTACTCTGATTCAACCAGTGGAGGGATTTGACCCCCCCATTTCTTTCACAGTTGGAAGCAGATTTGAACATTAAATTCGCTGACACGCAAAAAGAAAAGATCCTTCATATTGCCCAGAGTCCACCGGTTTCTCCCTTAAGTCTCTAAACAATTTTGGTGATATAACAATGCAGAGGGAACGGTGTTACACATTTTCTGGGACTGCTCCAAACTTAGACCGTTCTGGGGGGGGAGGTGGTTTCCACTATCAAACACCTTACAAATGTTGACCTTGAGGGGAACCCCGCTGCATGATTGCTTCAGCTTTCCACTCGACTGTTCAAGAAATATAAAGCATCCCTTACTATTCAGCTGCTGAATGCGGCCAGGGCCTGCATACCCCTTTGTTGGAGATCAGAGAGTCCGCCTTCCACGGTCCTTTGGTATTCTAAAGTAAATGAGTAGAGAAATATGGAGGATCTCACCACTACCCTGTACAGTAGGGAGGAGAGCTTTCAGGAGACCTGGAGACCCTGGACTTACTTTACCTGTACCGAGGCATACCTGCGTGGGGTCCCGTGATATGGATGATTCCTCAGACTTGGCTATACTGACCGGGGCGAGAGGCACTACTTGCCTCATTTGATTCTACCATACTTTGTACTCGCTCTTATTTAAGCAGTATCACATCCCATTTGGTATCTTTTCTCCTGTTTCCTCCCCCCGTGTTTATTTTTTGTCCCTGGGCCTAGTTGGGAGATGGGTTCTATCTGTCGAGGTTACAGTTGCTATCGGATTCCACTCAACTACCAGTGTCCACAACTAAAAAGACCATCGGGATGCTAGACATCCCAATAACATATACGCTAAAATATGTAGTGCTGCATAAATTTTAACTCTCATTTTTAGCAGTGATGTGGATGTGTGAGATTTATCCCATGCAGCATCAGGACAACTCTGAAATGTCATTTTTCTAGGTCTGTATGAGGTTTGGTAAATGGAGCTCACTTTCGACTAAATGGACTACACGTTCCCAAATATTTGATTGTATTGCGCATCTATATTGACTGATATACATGTATACTGTACTCGGCAAAATAAAGGAATATATATATAAAAAAAAAAAAAAAATAGGAAAAAAAGGTACGAGCCTATAACCCGGGCTCTTTGAATACTTTGCCTGTGTGTTGCACTGTACGATTAAGATAAAACTTAATGTGGCTTTACTCGAATTCACAATTCTTCCACTTACCAGACTCTGCACCTTGAACTTTAGTCATGGCATTTTTCATAATATGCTGCATTAATTTCAATAGGTCTTGCCACCTTTTTTGCCTATAGCATGTCTGTATGTGTCCAAGAAAGGTTTTGTTCTGCTTCCTAGAGAACGTCTGAGTGAAAAGCTCTTCAAAATCTTCCCGCAGTGGAAGCCATATCAATTTATGATCCACAGGTTTGTAACTAGAACCAGAAAAATGAAAAAGGAGGTAGTGTTCAACACATAACTGGTTTCTACAAATGCCAAGAAGCTTTTCCAAAATGCAAGATTGGGTTCAAACTGTAGCGATGCGGGAACCAGTGAGATTTCAGCGCTGGTTCCCGCATCACATCTCTCCCGCAGGCAGTTCACACTGCCTTATGTGAACCGCTGTGGGTGTAAATACAAAGTTAATGACACCCCCAGATTGGTTCACAAATCGTAGTGTGAACTGTGGATTTGGACTGGAATCGGATTGCACGGGTGAGAACACGCATGCGATCCGATTCCAGTGCGGGAATAAAAAAATAAAAAAAAGACCCTGCACCTTTTTTGTTCGAATCCAATGCAAGTTCAGCCATACAAAACGATATGGCTGAACTTGCATAGCACAGAAATTGTATGTGATTCGACACCACGGTATGGGTGCGAATCACATGTGATGTCTGTTCAGGCTATAAAAAAAAAAAAGCGGCTAGACTGACTGAATTACAGAAGACTTTTATGGTATACCTCCTCTGAAAATAACTGCCTGGCTGTCATGCGGACCCTCTTAGCTGACTACTCTAATTTCTTTAATGCTTTTCGAATCAATAACCCCAAAAAGCATGCAGTTAGCCAGACAGATCTCTTGATCTGTATGTTTGTTCCAGATCAGTGTTAAAAAGAATCTATAGAAGAATACAGACTAGCAGGATTTGTGGGTGTGTGTGTTCACACAATGTAACGTTTTAAACTTTGCTAATTTTGCTATGCACTCATTGAATGGCAACAATGTAATGTACAAATTAAAGCATTTGTTAACCCAAAAAAAAATAAATAAATAAATAAAAAATATGCTGCTCCTGTCCCTTTAATATGCAATTAGCAGCATGGCGCTTTTGCTTTTTAAATTATCCCTCTGTATCTCCTATAATATCTGTTTGATAATGCCAGGTCCTGATTCCCTACATCTTATGTAATTCCTATTTAATTAAAATATCACTAGCTGCAATATTTATACAATCAATGAACTACTGTTTATCTTATGCATCAGTATAGAGGAGGCACTGTAAAATTTCCTTACCCTCCTAAGAGATCTGCTGTATCACTCTGCTGGTTCATATTCACAATACGTAGGCGCTGACCTGTATATGAACAGAGGCAAGAGAACATATCAGAAAACATGAATCTTCCCTCTTGAATGAAAACTACAAATAAAAAAAAAAAAAAGATAAAAAAAAAAAAAAAAATACAGGTTAACCAAAAACTATTTTCTTTATCTTATATCCCAGGACAAGGGGTGTCACAAAGCACGGAATATCAGCGAAGGATTGAACAGCAGCAAGTCCACAGACCCCAGACAACTAAAATCAGAATAGATTAGAACCTCATTGCAGCAGCCTACAAGACAGACCAACCTGGCGGAGGTGATGGCTACTAGGAAAGCCACCTTCTGCGAGAGCAGTTGTAAGGAAATCTCCCTGATTTTTTCATAAGGCGGTTTCTGAAGTACAGAACGCATCAAATTCAGATCCCACGGAGCCAACGGAACCTTCACCCGAGGAGTCACATGTCGTACACCTTGAACAAAGGTACGAATCAACGAGTGCGAAGTCAAATGTCTCTGGAAAAGAACTGCCAGAGCCGATATCTGGCCCTTAAGAGTACTTAAAGCCAGTTTTTTGTTCAGGCCCTGCTGCAAAAAAGTTAGGACCCTGGATACCACATAAGAGCGAGGGTTATGACCCTTCGCCTTGCACCAAGCTATACAAGCCTTCCAGGTGCGGTGGGTAAATCTTGCGGGAAGTACACTTGCGAGCCTTCAACAACATAGGGATCACTGAGTCAGCGACTCCCCTGTCACTTAGCACCTGGGACTCAATAGCCAAGCCGTCAAAGCCAGCGAGGGTAAAGCAGGGTGCAAGATGGGCCCCTGAGACAGAAGATCGTCTTGCAGCGGGAGCCGCCAGGGGGCGTCTGCCACCATTTGCACCACATCGGCGTACCAAGTGCGCCGAGTCCAATCTGGAGCAACCAGGATTATTGGTATTCCCTCCGCCACTATCCTGCGGATCAATCGCGGTAACAGTTTTATCGGAGGGAAGGCATACAGAAGTCGGTAACCAGAGCGACCGTGGCCACTGCAAACGGATCCTTCGTTCTGGACACAAAGGTCTCCACCTTGTGATTTAACCGAGACGCCATGAGATCCAAGTCCAGCATCCCCCATCTGCGGAAAATCTGGTTGAACACCTCTGGGTGGAGGGACCACTCTCACTGGTCCAGCGTCTGGCGACTGAGAAAATCCGCCTGCCAGTTCTCCACACCTGGACTGTAAATGGCGGAGCTGCCTCCGCCGCAGCTGCTGGACTTCTTGTGCCGCCCTGATGGTTCATACACTCCACTGCTGTGGCATCATCCGACTGAATTCGGACCGGACGGTCCTGCAATCTCACTGTCCAGTGACAGTGCACAATCTGAGCTCTCAGCTCCAGAACATTGATGGGGAGGCGAGCCTCCTGTGCCGAAAAAACGGCCCTGGGCCGATAGCTGCCCCAGGATCCCTCCCCAGCCTGAAAGACTGGCATCCATGGTGATGATCACCCACTGGAGGGGCAGGAACGACTTCCCCTGAGTCAGGGCCGAGTCTTGAAGCCACCAGGTCAGAGACGCCCTGGTCGGTGAGCTCAGACGAATCAGAAGGTCCAAGGACCGAGGTGACCTGTCCCACTGAGCCATAATTCGCTCGCTGAAGGAGAAGAGTGTGACTCTGGGCAAATGGTATCGCCTCGAAAAACGAGACCACGAGCCCCAGCACTCGCATACAGAATCGTAACGAAGACCGACGCCAGAAGGGTGCGCACTGCCGACTGCAGAGACAGCAACTTGGCTGGATGGAGGAACACCTTCGCCTGCACTGTGTCCAATATCAGACCCAGGTACTCGAGGTGACACCAACGATTTCTGCAGGTTGAGTAACCAGACAAAATCCTGCAGCGAGGTCATTGTGATCCTCACATTCTCCTCCAGAGCCAAGGTGGACTCCGCTCGCAGGAGCAGGTTGTCTATGTAGGCTACTACCGCAATGCCTCTCTGTCGCAACAACGCCAACACCGGGGCTAGCAGTTTTGTGAAAACTCGGAGTGCCGAGGCCAGAGCGAAGGGGAGAGTCACGAATTGGAAATGGAGGTCTCCCACCGCAAAGCGCAGGAAGCGCTGATGCCGTGGACAAATGGGTACATGGAGGTACGCATCCCTGATGTCCAGGGACGCCAGAAACTCCCCCTGGAGGGCGACCACAACCGAGCGGATAGATTCCATCCGGAATTTCCGCACCGTGACATATCGGTTCAGGGCCTTTAGGTCCAGTACTGGCTGAACCCCCGCCTCCCCCCTTTTTTTGGGAACCACAAATAGATTTGAGTAGAAACCTCTCTTCTGGAGGCACTGGCACAATCACTCCTTGGTCTGAAAGTGCTTGAACAGCCCCGAAGAGGGCCTCCCGGCGATCTTGCGGGAGCCCTAAGTTTGATGGGAAGAACCTGTCTGGGGGTAAAGGGATGAAATCCTGTACCTGGCAGACACCACTTCCCAGACCCAACGATTGGGAATGTGAGCCAGCCACCGGCCTGTGAACACCAGAAGACCTCCCCCCACCCGAAATTCGGGTGGGGGCAACCCATCAGGCTGAGGAGGACTTGTCTTCCGCCTTTTCGGTTTTGCGCTGCCACTGCCGCTTACCGGCCCCTGCAGCAACCTTACCGGGACGGGTCCCCTTACCTGTTGCAATCGGGGCGCGAAAAAACCTCTTCTGACCCGAGGGAGGGGGCCCCTGTCTACGGCGAAACTCGTGCCTCCGGGGCTCCGAAAGAAAGGTACTCTTACCTCCCCGTAAAGTCTTTTATGATCTCATCCAAACGTGGACCAAATAGACGTCCACCCTGAAAAGGGAGGTCAGAAAGACATTTTTTGGAAGCATGGTCGCCTGACCAAGAACGCAACCAAAGTATCCGTCTGAGGATAACGGCAAAAATCGCTATCCTGGATAACATCAGCAGTAAATCAACGGCCGCGTCACAAAGGTACTTGAACCCTTGGAGCAAAAACTCAGCCCTCTGCGGTGCATCCATCAGGCGGCTGCATTCAAGATCGGACTGAAGCTCCGCCATACGCTCCAACAGATGTTGAGCCGCCATGGCTGCCCTCACAGCAGAACCTGCCACCACGAAAAGCGACTTTAAAAGTGCCTCTGTTTTTCTATCAGCGGGGTCCTTGAAAGAAGGAGACCCTTCCAGAGGAATAGACGTCACCTTACTAAGGCGGGCTATAAGTGGGTCCACCACAGGCGATTCCCATTTTTTCAAAAAGCTTTCCTCAAAGGGATAGCGAGCAGCGAACCGACGTTGCCATTCACGGTAAAGAAAAACTATCAAAAAATTGATCGTAGGGGTAAGCCTTGGGGGCCTTAGGGGGCCTAGAGGATCCACACACATACGCAGAAGTCTGCAACTCACCATCCTGGCTTAATCGCAGCGTAGTGCGAATGCCAGTGATAATGGCGGCGACCAACGCTTTTTTGCGCGCAGCCGCCGCCCCATGATCCTCTTCACCGTCCGATGGGCCCAGTTCCCCATCAGATAGATCCACAGGGGGTCCCTGAGACCCCTGAGGCCACTTCCGGATCAGACTCCGCCCCCGATGAATAAGGGGGGGGGAAGGGGACGCTTCTTGGAGGCCTGTTGGGCGACCTCCGCCCGGGGCAGAAATTCACTAAAGACTGCCCGTAGCTGGTCCAAAAATGCCCCTTGCGCAGATTGCGCCGCCGCTGATGCCTCCCCAGCAGGTTCAGCAGTGTAATCTGCCATTGCCATTTGGCCCCAGACACCTCTCAGTGACACACGTGGTACTAAAGAGGATGAGGCACCCCCACACTGCCGCACACCATCGCCCCACAGCGCACCAGGGAACCCAGGAGGACTGCACCCGCCGCCACCAGCACCCACAGGGGAGCCCAGCTGTTACTTGCTGTTTTTTTGCTGCCAGTAACCCCGGAGGATCGTCAGAAGAGCCGAGCCGTCCGATCACCACCGCTCCACAGAGCAGGGAAAACGCTGCACACACTTTTTACAGAGACATGTGGTCAAAATGGCCGCCGTTAAGCACTAGAGGCCAAAACTCCCTGTACAGACACTTGCAGTACCGCAAACGGCCGCTCTGAGCGCTAGAGGGAAAGTCCCATAGGCCAGATATGTCTGCGGCTACGGCAAAATGGCGGCGAAAACGAAAATGACGGCGCAGACGGACGGGGTGCGGTGCGGGGGTAGGGGGCGCGGGGGCAGGAGCTCCACGCGCCCCTGCCGGTGGCTACCCAGACAAAGAAAAAAAATTGATTTTTATTATAACTTACCGTAAAATCCTTTTCTCTGAGTTCACTGACAGACGCAGCTCTTCATAACACGTGGGTTTTATGTCGTCCTATCAGGAGTGACTAGGCAAAACAAACAAAAGCAACAGGGATAGGCTAGCCCCTCCCAGGCGGCCGTCCTCACCTGAGCATAAAACCCCCTGCTGGCCAATGGCATTCAGTTCGTAACAAGCAGTACAAACCTAATCAGAGGGGTGGGAGCTGCGTCTGTCCGTGAACTCAGAAAAAAGGATTTTACGGTAAGTTATAATAAAATCCATTTTTCTCTTACGTTCACTGACAGACGCAGCTCTTCATAACACGTGGGGACGTCCCAAAGCTGTGTCAAACTAGAGGGGTGGGTGAAACTACAACAACTGTACCCAACAGGTCTGCCTGATCCAACGGGAAATGGTAGCAGACGAGGCTGCCGAGCCCTTTTTGGAGCCCTCGGGCAACACAAACAACGAGTCAGACTTCCGAAAGGAAGCTGTAGCACTCAAATACACCCGTAAGCTCCTCACCACATCCAAAGAATGCAACTCAAATTCCTTAGGATGTTTGGGGCGAGGACACAATGAGGGAAGGACAATATCCTCATTCAAATGAAAAGACGAGGCCACCTTTGGAAGGAAAGAAGGTGGAAGACGCAGCACCGCCTTGTCCTTATGAAGAATCAAGTACGGGGACTTGCAGGACAAGGCAGCCAATTCAGAGACCCACCGCGCGGATGCGACAGCCACTAAGAAGGCTACCTTCTGCGATGAGAGACAAGGGAATGTCCCTAATCTGCTCATATGGTGGTCTCTGAAGCACAGAGAGCACCAGATTTAAGTCCCACGGCGCCAAGGGCGGCCGAAACTGGGGAGCCACATGCCGTACCCCCTGTACAAATGTACGAATCAGCGAATGGGAAGCCAAAGGATGCTGAAAAAGGACTGCCAAGGCCGAAATCTGGCCCTTGAGTGTACTCAAGGCCAGGCTTTTGTCAAGACCCTGCTGCAATAAAGTCAGCACCCTGGACACCACATAAGAGCGGGGGTTCCAACCACCCACCTCACACCACGCAATATAGGCCTTCCAGGTCCTGTGATAAATCTTGCGCGAAGTGCACTTACGCGCCTTAAGCATAGTAGGGATCACTGAGTCAGGGACCCCGATCCCTCAGCACCTGGGTCTCAATAGCCAAGCCGTCAAAGCCAGCGAGGGTAAAGGAGGGTGCAAGATGGGACCTTGAGACAGCAGGTCTTCACGAAGCGTAAGCCGCCAAGGGGCGTCCGCCACCATCCGAACCAGGTCGGCGTACCAAGTGCGCCAAGGCCAATTGGAAGCCACCAGAATCGCCGGAATTCCTTACGCCTCTATCCTGCGCAGAACCCGTGGCAACCGCTTCAGGGGAGGGAAGACATAGCAGCCGATACCGACCCCAAGGAGCCACCAGCACGGCCGTGGCAACCGCCAACGGATCTCTTGTTCTGCACACGAAGGTCTTCACCTTGTGATTGAACCTGGACGCCATGAGGTCCACCTCTGGTGTGCCCCACTTGCGGCAAACCTGGCGAAACACTTCCGGATGCAGGGACCATTCCCCTTGGTCCATAGTTTGGCACCTGAGAAAGTCCGCCTGCCAGTTTTCCACTCCAGGAATGTAAATGGCGGAGATCGCTGGAACATGATGTTCTGCCCAGCGGAGAATCAGAGCAACCTCCGCAGCCGCTGCGGCGCTTTTTGTCCCGCCTTGATGGTTCACGTATGCCACAGCCGTGGCATTGTCCGACTGAACCCGGACAGGGAGACCCCGCGGCCTTATGACAATTTAATAAAGTTAAAAACGGTGACATAGCAACTCACAAACAGGCATCATAGTAGCGCATGTGGTGAAAGTATCCCATGGCAGAGGACGTCAGCAGCTCGCCATCCGAGGGTATGCAAAGAAAGTCCGCTGGAGATGTGATGTGGCGTCTGGAGCCGGCAGAGACCCCAATCCGAGGCTTGGAATGCACAGCAGAGGGTCGCGACGGCGTGACGTCAGCACTGCGCGACGCGTTTCTGAGTGGTCGGTTCACAAAGGAGGAAGTGGCCACGCTCTTTCTTCAGGCACAAGGGGATAGAGTATCGGCCATTTTTATGTAGCCCAGCTCCAATACGGAGCTGGGCTATACAAAAATGGCCAATACTCTATCCCCTTATGCCTGAAGAGTGCGGTCACTTCCATCTTTGTGAACCGAACGCTCATGAACGCGTCACACAGTGCTGACGTCACGTCGCCGCGACCCTCTGCTGTGCATTCCAAGCCTCGGTTTGGCGTCTCTGCCGGCTCCAGACGCCAAATCACATCTCCACCGGACTTTCTTTGCATACCCTCGGATGGCGAGCTGCTGACGTCCCCTGCCATGGGATACTTTCACCACATACGTTACTATGATGCCTGTTTGTGAGTTGCTATGTCACCGTTTTTAACTTTATTAAATTGTCATACAGTCTGCTCTTAGAAGCTCCTCTTTCCTTGTTTTGTTTCTCCAGTGGCCAGCGGCTTCTCCACTAGAGTGCAGCCTCTACTTGTGGTCTGATTTAA
>BLSH010037727.1:1594444-1606861 GCA_018402905.1 Glandirana rugosa
GAGGCAGGGGGTAGGCACGACGAGGCAGGGGGTAGCACGGATGGGGGACGGAGCAGCACGGATGGGGGACGGAGGAGCACGGATGGGGGGCGGAGGAGCACGGATGGGGGACGGAGGAGCACGGATGGGGGACGGAGGAGCACGGATGGGGGACGGAGGAGCACGAATGGGGGACGGAGGAGCACGGAGGAGCACGGAGGAGCACGGATGGGGGACGGATGGGGACGGATAAGAGAAAGAGAAAAGCCGGCGGCTTGTTTACATGTGACCGCTCCGTCATTTGACGGAGCAATCACGCGGTGAAAGGCCGCTGGACCCGGCGGTTATGGATGTTCCCGCAAGAATAAGAGCACGTGTCATTTCAGATACATCATGGCAGCGCCTGTTAGCGGGCATCCACTCACCTGCTGCTGCCGCCATGTCCCTAACCTTCTTGTGTCACTGCCGCATCACCAGCCGTCCCATTAAAGTGAATGGGACGGTCGGTGAGTGAACAGTGGGTCAGACGAGGAGCCGCTGGGGGACAGATGACAGTTGGCTCTTTAAAAATTATGCTTTAAATCAAGCCTTTTTACTAGTTGTTTAAATGGTGATTTAAGTCAAATCCACCCTGGTTTGGAATGAACAGTGCATGATAGTTGTAGTTATGTGCAATGTTCTATGCACACAACAAATCCTACAGTCCATAGTTCTAACCTGTCTCAGGAGTGAGCAAGAGAGGTTAGCTATGCTCCTACATACAAGGAGAACAAAATGTAATGGGACCAAGGAGAACAAAATGTAGCTACCCTCTAATAGGAAGTCAGAGCAAAAAATGCAGAGCAAAAAATGCAAAACAAAAATGAATGTAGAGAGATTTAGAGGCAGCTGAGAACAGAAAAATAATATATTGGAGCTTACTAATAATTAGATACGGTGTCTGTATTAGGGGTTGTTTTTTTTTAGGCTTTTTCCCCTGGTGATCTGCTCTGTAACACATCTGTATTTGAGTGTCACCACCTTGGTTAAAGGAGCAACAGAGGGCACCTTTAGACAGTAGCACTGTCAAGTCTGAGAGGAGGGAACTGCTAGCTGTTCAAGCAGATTTAAATACACTAACTGAAACCAAACTTCAGCTTATACTTTATAATGGGTTACAAACTTATTTTCCTTTTGCATTTTTTACATAAATGAAAGCTGATTGTTGTCAGTTCCCCCACTAGTGTTAAAGTGATTGTAAAGTCTTTTTTTGCTTAAAAAATAAAATATACTTACCTGCCCTGTGTACAGTATTGGTTTTGCACAGCGCAGCCCAGATCCTCCTCTCCTCAAGTCCCTCTTCGGTGCTCCGTGCCCCTCCCTCCTGACAAGTGCCCCCCCCACAGCAAGCAGCTTGCTATGGGGGCACCCGAGCCAAGCCGCAGTTCCGCATATCCGTAATGCATAGCATGCATTAAGATATATAAAAAAAAAAAAAAAACATTCTGTCTTTATAATCACTTTCAAAAGTTTGCCTCATGCCTGTAACTGATACATCTGGAAGAGAGCATGTTTTTTTTTTTTTTTTCGTCTTTTAAAGAACAGTCCCCATCCACACGTACTTATGTAGCTGGATGGGAAGAGGATTTGAGGGCCAAAAAAATTAGAAAAAAAGACTGGCAAGAAGCTTGGTCCACCATCACGTCCTGCTCAACGTTGCCACATTGGAGTCAGCTTATAAGGTCCTTACCAGTTGGTGTCTGGTGCCTTCAAGTTTGGCCATATGTTCCCCAGACATTCGGGCCTATGTTTCAGACGATGCCGGGCTACTGGCAACATCCTCCATATATGGTGGATCTGCCCAATGCTAAACCGCCTCTGATCTACAGTTTTTTTTCCCCTTCTGCATACGTTATTCAGGATCTGCTGATCTCTGCTTAGCACTATTACATTTCAAGCCTCCTGTGTTTTGTTTTTTTAATGGTTTATTGCCATCTCGAACGAGAATATAAAGAACAAAGTACAAACAAACACTTAAAGTGGAAGTCCACCGCCTGCCGCTGTTCCTTTAAAAGTTAAAAGTCAGCAGCTACACATACAGTAGTTGCCGACTTAACTTGAGGACACTTACCTGTCCTGGAGTCCAGCGATGTCGGCACAGCCCACTGGTCTTCAGATAGGCAGGTCGAGTGCTGCCGCTGCCATTGAGGGAAAGGGAACCCGGATGTGTAGCTGTTTGGCTTCACGGTTGGGTCCCTACTGCGCATGCGCGAGCCGCTGCTGCGCTTTCCAATTGGCAGCGGAAGAGGGAGGGAGGAGGCGGGAGCCCGGCTGCTGACAGCCGTGGCCCTGGGCTCACGGATGTGTGGAAAAGAACACCTGTCAAAGACAGGTGCCCCTTTCTCCTCCCCCCACCGAGAGGTGCCAAATGTGACACCTGAGGTGGGGGAGGAATCCGACCAGAGGAAGTTCCACTTTTGGGTGGAACTCCGCTTTAAGCTCTCACGCTGCAAAATAAAGATAAAAAAGGAAACCATAATAGAAGAAGCCCTAAATGGGCATACTACTTCAGTAACGAACATTACATGGGCATTGAAATGCAAAATTACAACATCCAATCCATTACTGAATTGTCAATGGCCATGCTAACAGAGCATTTTTCTTTCTTCTCTTTTTTTAAAGGTATACATAAATAGGAAAAAAGTAAAAAAAAGAGAAAAGGAAGGAGAAGATTAAAAACAAAAAAGTGTGGGAAGAGAAAAAAAGAATGAATGAGCTGCAGCGGATTACAGACCAGGGGTACATATGAGATAGTAACAGGCATCTAACAAGGTGGTATGGTATTGTCAGGGCTATACAATGATATAACGGGATTTTTTGACTTACCGTAAAATCCCTCTCTGAGTTCGTCAACAGGCACAGTGACTCTTAGGACTAAGTGGGTTATACTGCCCTCTTCAGGAGTTTACTAGGCAGAACAGGTAGTTCTAATAGCAAAAAGAACAGTAACACACAGCCCCTCCCAGGGGGCAGTCCCCACTGGCAGATAACCCCACACCCAGCTGCTAGCTAGCTCAGTTCGTAACAAGCAGTGCAACATCCAGAGGGGTGGGTGCTGTGCCGGTTGACGAATTTAGAGAAATGGATTTTACGGTAAGTCAAAAAAATCCAGTTTACTCTTTCGTTCATCGACAGGCACAGCGCGACTCTTTGGACTAAGTGGGACGTCCAAAAGCAGTGCCAAAAAATGAGGGGTGGGTAACAGAACAACAGAAACTACACCCAACCGAACACTCAGTGAGGAACCACACGTGTCTCACACGGCCGCCTGCAAAACTTTGCGGCCAAACGCAGCATCCAAGGATGCTAAAACATCAACTTTGTAAAACTTTGAGAAGGTGTGCACAGAGGTCCAAGTAGCCCCCTTGCACAGCTATAACAAGCGAACGAGCCCACGGAGCCACAAGAGCATCCGCCAAGGGATCCCTTGTCCTGCTCACGAAGGCCTGCACCTTCTGATTGAGACAAGACGCGAGCAGGTCCACGACCGGGACACCCCATCTCAGGCAAATCTGATGAAACACATGCGGTTGTAGGGACCACTCTCACTGGTCCAGGCGCTGACGACTGAGATAGCCCGCCTGACAATTTTCCACGCCCGGCAGACATTGCCGGAATGTGACCTTCTGTCCACAGCAGGATGGGGCTACCTCCGAGGCCGCAGCCGAGCTTCTGGTACCGCCCTGGTGGTTCACGTATGCTACGGCCGTGGCATTGTCCGACTGAATCCGGACAGGGCACCCGTGTAGCCTCAACGTCCAATGGGAGAGGCAGCACCAAATCGCCCGCAATTCCAGGACATTGATCGGGACACGAGACTCCTCCGGGGACCACTGTCCCTGGGCTGAAAGCAGTCCCAAGGACTCCGCCCTGTCTGGCGTCCATCATAATCACTGTCCAGTGAAGGGGGAGGAAGGATTTCCCCGAACGAAGAGCCGGGGACCGCAGCCACCAGAGCAGCGTGGCCCTCACATCCACCCTGATCACCCGATCCAGGGAAGATGGGGACCTGTCCAATCTTAGGAGAATCTCCCGTTGCAGAGCCCCGGTGTGATAATGAGCATAAGGGACCGCCTCGAAGGAAGCCACCATTAGGCCCAGGACCCGCATGCAAAACCGAAGTGAGGCCCATTTCTGGGACAGCAGGGACCAAACCGCCGACTGTAGCGTCTGCCGCTTGGTTGGCGGAAGGAAGACCTTCGCCTGGGCAGCATACAGGATCAGCCCCAGAAACTCCAGGCGGTGAGA
Organism: Glandirana rugosa; assembly: GCA_018402905.1. Lineage (NCBI taxonomy): Eukaryota > Metazoa > Chordata > Amphibia > Anura > Ranidae > Glandirana > Glandirana rugosa. The sequence continues at coordinate 1,598,711 of BLSH010037727.1, forward strand.
AGGGATCAGGACAGACTTCTGGAGGTTGATCACCCATCCGAATTCCTGCAGAGTGTGTAGGGTAATCGTCACATTGTCCCTGAGCGTTGGAGCCGACTCCGCTCGCAGGAGAAGGTCGTCCAGATACGCCACCACCTCCGATACCCCTCTGCCTTAGCAGAGCCAGAATCCAGGCCAGCAGTTTGGTGAAAACCTGAGGCGCCGAGGTCAGACCAAACGGAAGAGCTACGAACTGGTAGTGGATCCTCTCCAACCGCAAAGTGCAGGAAGCGCTGGTGCTGGGTGCAGATGGTAACATGCAGGTACGCATCTTTGATGTCGAGGGAGGCAAGGAAGTCACCCTGGTGCAGGGCCGCTACTACCGAGCGGACCGACTCCATGCGAAACCTGCGAACCCGCACAAACCTGTTGAGGTCCTTCAGATCCAGAATGGGACGTACCCCATCCTTCTTTAGAACCATGAAAAGGTTGGAATAAAAACCTTGGGAACGTTGCGTTGAGGAACGGGGACAATCACCCCTTGACCCAGCAGGTCCTGCACAGCCCCAAACAGGGCCCGCAGGCAGCAGCAGGTTGGAAGCGAAGAACCTGTCTGGGGGGCGGGAACGGAATTCTATGCTGTACCCCGAGGAGACCACCTCGAGCACCCAGCGGTCCGATATGCGGGAAAACCACCTCTCCGCGAACCCCAGGAGACGTCCCCCCCACCCGAACACCGGGCAGGGGCAACCCTTCATGCGGAGGAGACCCTGTCCTCTGGCTTGGTGCGCTTGCGCGGCCAGAGATGCTTCTGTCCACTCGAGGGGGCCTTGGCGGGCTGTGAACCCTTGCCCGGGGCGCGGGAGGGACGAAAAGGTTGCTATAGGCCGGAAAGGAAGGCACCTGATAGCGACGGGAGTCCGAACTTCTCCTGGGCTCTGGAAGGAAGGTGCTCTTCCCTCCTGTGAAAATTTTGGATCATCTCATCCAAGGAGTCACCGAAGAGCCACCCCTCCTGGAAAGGCAAATCCGCCAGGGTCTTCTTAGTAGGCAGGTCCGCAGACCAGCACTTCAGCCAAAGCCACCGCCTGGCCACCACAGAGACCGGACGCCTTGGATATTAGGGGGGCTGAGTCCAAGGCAGCATCGCACAGATACTGAGCCACCTGGATCAACTGGTCAGCAAGGTCCACACTATCAGGAGAAGCCGAGTCCTGCTCAACTCGCTGTGCAACCGCTTTGCCCATTCAGTGAGCGTTTGCAACGCCAGTGCAGAAGCCACAACAGGCCGCATTGCCGATCCCACCAGAACAAACAGGGACCTGACACAAGCCTCAGCCTTCCTGTCAGCCAGATCCTTAAAGGACGGCGTGCCTTCCACCGGGATAGTGGTCGCCCTGCACAGGCGGGACACCGGTGGGTCAACCACGGGGGGGGGGCGATGCCCACTACAACCATTTATCCTCCAAGGGATAACGCACAGCGAAACACTTCGGGATGGGAAGAGAGCTCTGAGGCCGAACCCAATCCTTATAAAAACAAACTTATTGAGAAAGTCCACATACGGAAAGACCTTAGCCGCAGGGCCCGGTCTATGTGACCTGAAGGGAACAGGCACCCTCAGAGAGGGTCCCGCCGTTTCTTCCAATCGCAGGGTCTCACGCGCTTAGGTGATCAGAGAGTCTACGAAAGCCTTCTCGTGCGCAGCAGCAGACGGCTCAGACTCATCCCCGCTATCAGGAGCGTCGGGAACCTCGCCATCCGACAGTTCGAGGGGGGTCCCCGCAACGGAGGAGCCCCCCTCGCGGTCTGAGTCCTCCCTCAAAGAAGGGGGGGCAAGGGGCACTTTTTGGTCTCCAGGACCGTTGACATCGCGTCTACTAGAGCCCCTGAAGTGCTGGCTGCAGGCACCGAGAGGTCCGGTGGGTAAGCACCCGCCTCGGCTGCCATACTGTCACCCACCCTGGCAACTAAAGGCCTATTGCCGGGAGACCACTGCACCCCCCACCCCACAGCTGAGCAAAGCTGGGCTAAAGGGGCCTCCCGAAGGGACTCACCACCCGACCCGGAGAGGAGTTGTCGGCTGTTGCTCTCCACCGCTGTCCCTGCCTTCACCCTCTCCTGCTGCCCACTGCTGCTGTGCTCAGAGCCGCTGCCAGGGAGAACCGCGCTGTGCTGGGGTGGTAAATCAGCGCCAAAAACTGGCCAGGACCCCAGGCCTCACAACCACATGTAGACACAGGGAAAATGGCCGCCCTGCACACTAGAGGCCAAAAACCCCTGTAACAGGGCCGCGGCTACACAAAAATGGCCGCCAAGCACAAGGCAGGCGGGGGGGAGGGAGAGGCGGTGGGAGCCCTGCCCCAGAGAAAAACCACGCTCTCGGCTAGGCCGGAGGGAGCTGTTGGCCCAGGGCACACTGCGTGCAACGGTGGGGCGTTTAAGCCACGGGGCCACCCCGTCTGGTTCGGGGCGTGTCGCGTTCGACCCAGCGCGAAGCAGCCGGTCTAGCGCGTGATGGCCGGCTGGGGAGACTACCTGGGTTCGAGACCCAGCCTGTTGCCCAGCATGGCTGCTTGATTGAAGTCTTCATCTGTGAGGCTGTCCCCTGACAGCCGAAGTGGACCAGAGAGGTACCACAGATCCCAACAGGGAGCATAGGTCTATTTCCTTGCACTAGGCAGAAAAAACTGAGCTAGCAGCAGCTGGGCGTGGGGTTATCTGCCAGTGGGGACAGCCCCCTGGGAGGGGCTGTGTCTGTTACTGTTCTTTTTGCTTTTAGAACTGCCTGTTCTGCCTAGTAAACTCCTGAAGAGGGCAGTATAACCCACTTAGTCCTAAGAGTTGCTGTGCCTGTCGACGAACGAAAGAGAAAATACAGTTTTACATTCGAACCAGCAGACCCATATCTTTGAGTGTTTGTTGACAGAGCCCTTCGCAATATGCTTAAGTTCTTCCTTGAGACATATATCAACTTTATGGAGCCACCAAGTTATGGTTGGTACAGACCTTTGCCTCTAGTACTTAGGGATCCAGGATTTAGCAGCATTTAATAAATGCGGGATAGTAGACCTCCTATATCGGCCTCTGGGTTCTGGAGTGCAGTGAAACATGGGTCAAATTGAACAGCATGCTTTTGTACCATACAAATCATGTTGGTAACCGTCTGCCAGAACTTTTGGATAAGGTGACAGGACGACCAGATACGACCATGGGCAGCACGCCTCCGCACTCTCTCCAGCACAGAGGAGAGTTTGCAAGTAACATTGCATGCAACTCTGAAGGCGTGTAATGCCACCTAGCAAGCATTTTGTAATTAACTTCCTCTAGTCTGGAGCAGAGGGAAGACACATGAGAAAGTTGCAGATTCGTATCCTTTTATCATTAAAATGAGATTGTAAATGCATTTCCCATTGAGCAAGGTACATTGGGTAACCCAGCTCTTGTAGAGACAGGAGAACAGTCTCCTCCTGGTGTTTCTAAGACAGCTCAAACTTAATTCATTTTGTCCTTCTAGCTTCTAAAATGATCATAGTCAGGGTGTGAAAATACAATTCAACCACTTTTCTGAAGTCGAATCCCGAAGAGATAACTGTTCATTCACGAAAGAACAATCCAGCATCCTCACATATAACCATACAAATTGTGCAAAATCTGGGTCCCCTGGATACCGCCATCCAAATCTAGCTGTCTAAGGGCCGGTTCACTGCAGTGCGAGTCAAATTAGAGCTCTGTGCGATGCGATCTCAGCCATACAGATTGTATGGCTGAAATCGCATCGCATTCGGACCAAAGTTGCACAGTTGCACATGACCCTTTTTTTGGTCTGCAGCAGAATTGGATCGCATGGGTGTTTCCATCCATGTGATCCAATTCCTGTGCAAGTTTGTAATTCGCACTGCGATATGCGAACTGTGGATTTGCAGGGTTCCCGCATCGCAGCAGTGTGAACTGGAGCTTAAGTGAGGCCTTAATGATCCAGCGGTTAATAAAATATACAATATTCCCCCTCTTGAGCCCCTCCCCCACCCCACATCTCATTTCTCTTCTTTCCTCCCCTTCTCCATCTTTCCATTCCATCCTATTATCAGTTACTTTTTTCTGGCTCTTTCCTTTAAGCCATTTCGGGCACCATCTGCTGGTCACATATATGCCTTCACTTTGAATGATCTTCCCTGATACCAGATAGAGGACTTTCTCTGCTTTTATGCTTGAACATGTTTTGAATGAGGACAGAACAATGTTAATGGCGCATATTGCATAGCGTACTGTAATCAGGCACTATGTACCGACACATCTGTCTAATGTACTGTCAACATTGAAAATTAAACAGATTGAAACCGGGGGGGGGGGAGAAGACTTACTGGCTGGATCACCAGATGAAAATAGACAAAATAAACACAAAACTAATGCAGAAATCACGCCATCACATCTAAGCATTGGTAAACTAAGATAATATATTTGTTTTTGGGTTTAATGTCACTTTGAGATCAGAACACATTCTTTACAGGAAAAAAAAAAAAAAAAAAAAAAAAAAAAAAAAGAAGAAGTGAGATTAGCCTGTAATTTCAGTTGCATAGGTAAATGGATGTACAAATGTTGATGTGTTTTCTAAAGGCAACTTTTGCTCGTGATTTGTACCAACTCCGAAATCCCCTGACTTATGACAGGTACTATTCAAGTCAAAAAAAAAGCTTCACATACACACATGCGTAATAATGCTTTTGCAACATTTCTACAGTACCTCCTTTAGTTCACTCCTGCTCATGTTATCCAATTGTATTTTGGTCCAATATTTATCAAGCAATAAGGCATGGCTATTCGGTGGTCTGTACGAAGCACCAGAACTAGAGCTTAGTAACCTAAGAGGGGAAAAAAAAAAAAACACATTTTAATCCTTTAGAAAAATCCTACAACATACTGAATATGTGTATATCCAGACACAGCAACACAACAGTAATTATATCCATAAAGGAATGTATAAACAGAATATTTAATGTTACGAGAAAAAAAAAAAAAAAAGAAAGTAATTTTTTCCCTTTAAGACTGCTGCGCAAACTCTTACAGGAGTGAATTTCCCTTCATATGGGTAGATTTCCTCTCACCTCCTGTTGTCTCCCTCCGTTTGTAAGTAGGAGTCGTTTGTAAGGCGGATGTTTGTAACTAGGGGACCACCTGTATATATGTTTGGGGGAATTCTAAGTAATTTTCTAGCAAAAAAAAAAAAAAAATGATTTTAACTTGTAAACACCAAATCTCAGAGGCCCGATCCTTAAGTGGTTTAAAAAAAAAAAAAAAAAAGGGGAGTGTGTATGTAGTATGTGTATGTCATGAGATTGTAAAAAAAAAAAATTTTTTTGCATTAAAAAATATACATTGTGAAAGATAATGTTATGCCGAGTAAATGGATACCCAAATAAAGATCTCCATCAGCAAAGTTTAAAACTTTCTACAGGTTACCAGTTTAGAGTTACAGAGGAGGTCTAGTGCTAAAATTATTGCTATCGCTCTAACGATCCTGGCAATACCTCACGTGTGGTTTGAACACAGTTTTCATATGCAGGTGGAACTTGCGTATGCGTTAACTATTGCGCGCAAACTTGGAGGGACAGGGCACTAACTTTTTCATATATATATATATATATTAAAAAATTGGGTCACTTTTAGTCTAGGTTCACACCTATGCAGATGCGATTTCTGCATTTTTTTCCGATTTTTTTTTTTACCGCATTACGGGATTTGTTGTGTAGGCAGATTTAATGCAAAACGCAGCAAAATCGCTATAAAACGCATTTAAAAAACACTTGCATTTCTGGTGAAGCTCCATTGAAGTCTATTGCATGCAAACTGCAGAAAAGTCCCTGACCCTTTCCAAAAAACCGCAAAGCCACAAAACGCACAGATGTGAACTACATCCATAGTAAATCATGTTAAATGTACTGTAGTGCGTTTCTGCAAACTGCGGGAAAAAACGCATAGGTGAACCTAGGCTTATTCCTATTACAAGGAATGTAAATATTCCTTGTAATAGAAAAAAAAAGCATGACAGGACCTCTAAAATGAGATCTGGGGTCAAAAAGACCGCCACCGTCCATCACTCTTCTCCGGCCTCCCGTCCCACTGGGAGACCGGAGCTCTGATCCGGCGCGTCCGCAGGCTGTGTAGAGTCCCTGTAGAAGCAGGAATCGGCTCCGATCGGGATTTCTTCGTACATTTCTGGTTTTAAAAAAATGACAGCATTCAGAATCGCAGTTTTTGGCGATCTGAATACTGTGAAGTGCAAAGGAGGGATGAGGGTGTCTTTTAGACCCTCGATCCCTCAATAAAGAGTACCTGTCACCACATATTACTGTCACAAGGGATTTTTTTTTTTTTTTTAAAGTAATAGTGTTAAAAAAAATAAAATAAACACATGTACAAAAAAAAAAAAATTGTAAAGCGCCACCGTCCCCGCGAGCTTGCGCAACAAAGAAAACGCAGTTCAAACCACATGTGTGGTATAGCTGCAATCGTCAGAGTGTGAGCAATAATTCTAGCAAAAGACCTCCTCTGCACCTCTAACCTGGTAACCCTTAAAAATTTGAAAGTGTCGCCTATGGAAATTTGTAAGTACCGGAGTTTGTCGTCATTCCGCAAGTGCGCGCAATTTTCAACCGGAACATATATGGTATCTATTTACTCGGCGCAACATCCTCTTTCGCAATATACAAAAAAATTAGTTTAACTTAACTGTAGTCTTATTTTTAAACTCAAAAAAGTGCATTTTTTCCAAAAGAATAGGGATTGAAAGACCGCTGCGCAAATACTGTTTGACAAAGTATTGCAACGATCACCATTTTATTCTCTAGGATGTTTGAAAAAATAAATAAAATTATATTATATATACATACACACAGTGGGGCAAAAATGTATTTAGTCAGCCACCAATTGTGCAAGTTCTCCCACTTAAAAATATGAGAGGCCTGTAATTTTCATCATAGGTACACTTCAACTATGAGAGACAGAATGAGGGGGGGGGAAAAAAATCCAGAAATTCACATGGTCTGATTTTTAAAGAATTTGCAAATTATGGTGGAAAATAAGTATTTGGTCACCTACAAAAAAGCAAGATTTCTGGCTCTCACAGACCTGTAACTTCTTCTTTAAGAGGCTCCTCTGTCCTCCACTCGTTACCTGTATTAATGGCATCTGTTTGAACTTGTCATCAGTATAAAAGACACCTGTCCACAACCTCAAACAGTCAGACTCCAAACTCCACTATGGCCAAGACCAAAGAGCTGTCAAAGAACCCCAGAAAGAAAATTGTAGACCTGCACCAAGCTGGGAAGACTGAATCTGCAATAGGTAAGCAGCTTGGTGTGAAGAAATCAACTGTGGGAGCAATTATTAGAAAATGGAAGACATACAAGACCACTGATAATTTCCCTCGATCTGGGGCTCCACGCAAGATCTCGCCCCGTGGGGTCAAAATGATCACAAGAGCGGTGAGCAAAAATCCCAGAACCACACGGGGGACCTAGTGAATGACCTGCAGAGAGCTGGGACCAAAGTAACAAAGGCTACCATCAGTAACACACTACGCCACCAGGGACTCAAATCCTGCCGTGCCAGACGTGCCCCCCCCTGCTTAAGCCAGTACATGTCCGGGCCCGTCTGAAGTTTGCTAGAGAGCATTTGGATGATCCAGAAGAGGATTGGGAGAATGTCATACGGTCAGATGAAAACTCAACTTGTTGTGTTTGGAGAAGGAAAAATGCTGAGTTGCATCCAAAGACCACCATACCTACTGTGAAGCATGGGGGTGGAAACATCATGCTTTGGGGCTGTTTTTCTGCAAAGGGACCAGGACGACTGATCCGTGTAAAAGAAAGAATGAATGGGGCTATGTATCGTGCGATTTTGAGTAAAAACCTCCTTCCATCAGCAAGGGCATTGAAAATTAAACATGGCTGGGTCTGGGGGCGTGGCCGGGATGTGAGAGTGAGCAGACGTGCAGAGCCTTGGCTCCCGACATCAGTCTTGCTAATCCGCTGACATCCTGCTTCTATAGCATTCATCCTGCTTAGCAAGTGCTTGCAAGGCGTGGGGGAGCCCGTTCTGGTTCTCCCCATGCCGGGATATCACAAATCTACCAGGAACACAGCCCCGCAGACACCTCGAAAGGACCCGCCG
>BLSH010037727.1:1683113-1696487 GCA_018402905.1 Glandirana rugosa
ATTAACGTATAGAGACTAAATCTCCCAACTAACGGTATATCCAAATGAACACTGACAAACTATACTCATTGACGTGTCAGGTTATCCTCGTGTGTACTGTTATCCATTTTTAGTTGTCACACAAGATTAAAATGAGGAAAAGACAGTGCAAAACAATCCTCCTTCTTATGTCGAAATCCGAAGTACGTGTGTTCTGAAATTGGTGAAGTCTAGGAATCCTGCAGGACCCTAAAGTCACCACTATAGAGTTACTACGGCCGTGGACGTCCGTAGTAACTCCATACAAAAAAAAAAAGGGGTCCGCTAAGGGTCAGAAAAGGAGTAAAATTAGAACACACTGTTGATTTTTACCTATTGTCATGTGTGCTCCTATTGGACTGTGCAGTTACTCATATCAAACAGTCACAAGTAAACCTATATGGCAATCAACCCTCTAAATCAGAGATATGCAATTAGCGGACCTCCAAATCCCATGAGGCATAGCAAGACTGATAGCCACAACCATGACACCCAGAGGCATGATGGGACTTGTAGTTTTGCAACAGCTGGAGGTCCGCTAATTGCATATCCCTGCTCTAGACAACTCTTATTTGTTGCAATTGTGACGGCATTTTATTTACAAGTACTTATATAGCACCGTCAATTTACACAGAACTTTGCATATATATTGTACATTCACATCAGTCCCTGCCCTCTAGGAGCTTACAGTCTAAGGTTCCTAACTCACATTCATATATTCACGGGCCAATTTAGACATGATCCAATTAACCTGCCAGCATGTCTTTGGAGTGTAAAAGGAATCCCATGCAGACACAGGCAGAACTTCCAAAATACAGGCAGGTAGTGTTGTGGTTGAGATTCGAACCAATGACCCCAGTGCTGCCAGGCAGAACTGCTAACCAATTAGCCACTTTCTATAGTTCTGTACTTCTAATGATCACTCACACAACTGCTTAAAGCTGTATATACACACACACACAATACAATTTTCTATAAATTGTTTCCTTTAGAATTACCAAAACCATATAATATGAAGTCAAACCTTGAGGCTGGGTTCACATATGAACCGCATGCAGCTCACAGCAGGGGTCCGGTGCGTCCTGGTTCACCGTTTCAGGTCCGATTTCTGCCCGAATTTTGGGCTGAATTCAGACCTGAAAAGGGACCAAAAGTCGCACAGTTTTTGTGAAAAACGCACCAGACCTGCTGTGGAGATATGTGAAGCGGCTCCATAGAGAACCGGTCAAAATCTCCTGCTATTGCGAAATTTGCAATTGTGTGAACCCAGCCTAAGAGTTTCAATTTGTATGCAATCAGGCAGGCCCTTGCACTACATGTTTTTGATAAACCTAAAGGAAATCTGACAAAAAAAGTTGTATAGTGTATATGTCTTATGCCTCGTACACACGTTCAGATTATCGCACGACTAATCGTTCGCTTTTAGTTGTACAATACATAAATCTAATGCAACATTAGTTGTAGCACTGTATTAAAATCAAATTGCTTTTTTTTTCGATTCTTGAAACACTTCCTGTTTGCATAGTTACGTATATGAAATGCTCCGTTTTGAGCAACTACGTTCATGATCATGCGTAGTGTTTATCGATTTTTTAGCGGATGCAAACTGTACTGATTATACGATTGTCATTCGATAGGCTATGGTCCGAAAAAAAGTTTTCGTGTTTGTCCCTTTGAATATTGTCGTGATCGGCTGTCGAAAGCTTTGTACTAACGATCAGACTATCATACGACTGTTCCTAAAGCAATTTTTATCTACCAATAATCTGAATGTGTGTACAAGGCATAAGTCCCCACACCATGGGTGCTTAACTTCTGCCCTCCAGCTGTTGCAGAACTACAAGTCCCATCATGCCTCAGTCTTTGGGAGTCATGCTTGTAACTGTCAGCCTTGTAATGCCTCATGGAACTTGTAGTTCTGCAACAGCTGGAGGGGCACAGGTTGAGCACTCGTGCCCTACACTGACAGGATTTAAAAACAAGACAATCTTTTGGAGATAGAGAATATATATTATATATATATATATATATATATATATAGATCTCTAGCTACCTCTACTTTAAGAAATTCCAAGCTGTCAACTCAAGCGGTGCCATATTTTTATGTACACGCAGCATCACCCATAAATGGTGACGTAGGTGCATCTATTAGCAATGAAAAAAATTGTATTGGGTCTGTGTACACGTGTAAACACTTAAATAATAACGCCAACAATAGTTTATGTGCATTTATAGCTTATAGAGTAAAGAAAAAGTTTAAAATATATCAGCTTTGCTGTCCCACTGGGAAAATCTCCAATGAGTGGGGCCGAGATGTTCTCGGTTTGTCTATGGACATGGGATTGGGATCAAGCCCATGAGTGCCCCAATTGCAAGTGGCTTGCTACGTGGCGCATGTGGCAGGGGACCCAAGAGGAGGATCACAGATGCTCCATGCAAAACACACACAAAGCGGGTAAGCATAATAGGATTGTTATAATAAAAAACGATTTAATAATATTAGGTTTACAATCACTTTTAGGCCCCTTTCACACGGGGCAGATGTGCTCATCAGGCTCTGCGGGAGATCGCTTTGTTGATCTCCGATGAGCCGGCGGATGATAGGTCCGTCTCTGCTCACTGTGCAGGGATGGACCTGTCAGATCCCCGCTGTTCTCTATGGGCATATCGAATGAAAGCAGCCTGCATGTCCATTTTCATCTGATCTGGAGGACGGATGGTTAACTTATCACCATCCGTCTGATTTGAGAGGATCTTGATGGATCGGATGGCAGACAGGTGTCAGTGGACACATTTCCACTGACATCCGACTGCCATACAAATCAGTGGGTGGCCCACACGGATACGCCTGAAAAACAGACAGGCAGTTCCGAGTGGGCAGATTGTGTGAAAGAGGACCAAGAATGACTGTCGTTGATATTGCTGCCTGTTGAGTTACCAATTTCCTTAAGCCTAGGTTCACATTGGTGTGGGAATGAAATGGTGCGAGTTCAGCTGAACTCGCACCATTTCATTCCCGCATGTCCATCCCGATTTCAGAGACATCTGTGCGGTTTTCTTCACAGATGTCAATGGAAATCGCACCTGAAATCTGCAAAAGTAGTTCAGAAACTATTTTCAGAAATCGGTGCGGTGCCGCAAATGCAGCGTTGCACCGATTAGGACGGTGCCATTGCCGCCAATTTAACATGCCAAAACGCACCAATGTGAACCAGGGCCTCAAGAAAAAAAAAGGGGGGGGATAATTTTATTTTTGCAACAAAAAGGAGGGAAGGGTGTAATTACTACAATAAAATCAGCCTGTAAGAAAATGGTTCATGGGGTGGATTTACTGTGTACAGCAGCCAATCAGCTTCTATGGTCAGCAAAACCTGGTGCAGCTATGCTTATAAAAAAAAAACAAACACCTGGAAGCTGATTGGCTACCACGCAGAGCAGCCCCAGATTTTGCACTCTAGTTTAAGAAAATCAGCCCCCATGTGTTTCTCAGCCCGACTGCTCTCTTGTAAACAAACGTCCAAGAAAAGCTTTCTGCCCCCAAGTAATCTATATACAAAGCAAATGCAAATGAGAAAATACCCCACTACACGGCGTGTAAAGTAATAGTATTTGGGGAAGTGTTAGAAAACTAGACAAAAGTTCTTTGTTTGTGTGCTGCCCGTCCATGTAAATACGCAAGGCGCGGAACTCCCGAGTGCGGCAATCGGCTCCGAGGAATACACGAAGAACAGCGCCCTGCCCCCCTCAGGCTACAGATCATTGTTATCGTCTAGCGCCGAGCGGCTCCAGCATATGCCGCTGCTGGCCTGGGCTGCCCGCTTTGTCCCTTTCTCTCACCTGCTTAGACAGATACTGGCTGAGCTCCGCGCCGCTCCTCTGAGCGATGATGCCTAGTCCCGACAGGCTGAGCTGGAAGTGCTCCATCTCTACAACAGGACCTAAGGGAGGAGGCCGCCACTCGGCCGCGAGCGCGCACTAGAAGCCCCAGCACTTCTCCACACGTGGGGAAGACCTAAGCACAACGGACCACTTCCGGGAGCAAAAAGACGTCATCACCGGTGCGACAAAAGCTGTCAGCGGCTAGTCTCAGCTATGTTTGATGAACCTCATTGGCGCCAAAAACATCAGCAGCTGCTAGTTGCAGTCACAATGAGGAGCTCTTGTCCTGAGAGAGCCGTAGGCCCTCTGAAAATGATAGTTGGCTGCCAATCAAGCTTATGCGGTGGCTTTAATAAATTTTCAGTCCCAGACCCTATTCATGCATGTAGTTTATGAATTGTGACTTGCTTATTGCAGGATTGTCCTGGATGACTAACCCAGCCCCATTCACACTGGGACAGAGAGCAGTCACTAGTTGGGTACCACAAGGCTCTGTACTGGGTCCTGTTCTATTTAACCTATATGTAAGTGATATAACTAAAGGTTTGTCGGGCAAGGTATGTCTCTTTGCTGATGATACAAAGGTGTGTAATAGGGTTGATATCCCTGGAGGTGTCTGTAACATGGAACATGATTTGGCATTGCTGGAAGATTGGTCAAAGCAGTGGAGACTGCAGTTCAATATTTCCAAATGTAAAATAATGCATCTAGGGAAAAAGAATCCGCTTAGAGCAGAAATATGCAATTAGCAGACCTCCAGCTATTGCAAAACTACAAGTCCCATGAGGCATAGCAAGACTCTGACAGCCACAAGCATGACACCCAGAGGCATGATCGGACTTGTAGTTTTGCAACATCTGGAGGTCTGCTAATTGCTTATCCCTGCCTTAGAGAGCACAGCATTGGGGGCACAGTGTTAGCCAGCACTACAGAAGAAAAAGATTTGGGGGTGCTTATTTCAGATGATTGCAAAATGAACAGGCAGTGGGAAAAGCAAATAGAATTCTGGGATGTATGAGTAAAGGGATCACCAGCAGGAGGAAGGAGGTTCTGATTCCTCTATATAGATCTTTAGTGAGACCTCACTTAGAATACTGTGTCCAGTTCTGGAGACCTCACTTACAAAAAGATATTGATAAAATAGAACGAGTTCAGAGACGGGTAACAAAAATGGTGAAAGGTCTGGGGGATAAAACATATCAAGAGCGACTTTAGGAACTTAATATGTACAGTCTGGAGGAAAGAAGGGAGAGGGGAGACATGATTGAAATCTTTAAATATATCAAGGGGGTGAATAAGGTTCAGGAGGGCAGTCTTTTCAATATGAAACCAAAATCAAGAACACGGGGACATGACCTCAAACTAACTGGGGGGAAGTTCAAAACTAATCTTAGAAAGCATTATTTTACTGAAAGGGTGGTTGATGATTGGAATAAACTACCAACAGAGATTGTGAGACAGTCAACAATAAATGGTCAAACATGCTTGGGATAAACATAAATCTATAGTCAGACAACAAGGTTAATGTAAAAAAAAGCTCCTTTGAACGCCAGAAATACTGTCAGGAGAAAAGCGGCTTTAACCACTTCAGCCCCAGAAGGATTTATCCCTTTAACCACTTCCAGACAGCCCTATTTTTTGAGATTCGGTGTTTACAAGTTAAAATCTGCTTTAAAGAGAAAGTAAACCCTGCAAAGTAGAAGCATAATGGGCTACTATGCATCACATAGTAGCCCATTATGTGTCACTTACCTGCAAATGAAGCCTGCTATGTCCGGCGCTGTCCCCTGTGCTGGCAGCGTCTATCTTCAACCCCTCTTCCTTCCAGGGCCGCAACTCCGGCTCTGTGACTGGCCGGAGTCGCGTGACGTCACTACCACACATGCACGCGGGAGCCGCCAGTCACAGCATGATCACAGTGGAGAAACGGCGGCCGTTTCTTCACTGCGCATGTGCCAAATGACGTTGGCACATCTATTACACTGTATATCTCCTATACCGTACAGGTTTGTAGGTTAAAGTGGTTGACAACCACTTTAATTCAAGAAATGTTTAGGCTTTAGAATCACTTCGATACAGGGCATTTTTAACCCCCTTCCTGCCCGGACCAATTTTCAGCTTTCAAACTTTGAATGACAATTGCATGGTCATGCAACACTGTACCTGAACTAAATTTTTATTATTTTGTACACAGTTGATTGCTTTAAAAAAGGCCTGGATTCTTTCCTTAATGTAAATAATATAACTGGGTACTAACATTTTTAGGTAAAGTTGATCCAGGGTGAGTCTGATTGCCTCTGGGGTTTTTTGCCTTCCTCTGGATCAACTGTGGGTGAAGGATTGTATATGGGATTATTTGGTTGTGTATGTATATGTGTGTGTATATGTATATATATATATATTTATAAAATGTTTTGGGTTTTTTTTGGTTGAACTGGATGGACTTGTGTCTTTTTTCAACCTGACTAACTATGTAACTATGTTCACACAAATAGAGTTTTCTTTTGGTGGTGTTCAGTTACCACTGTTTTTTTTTTTTTGTTATATAAATGAAAAAATACAGAAAAAAACATGTTTTTCTATGTTTTGTTATAAAATTTTGCAAATAAATAATCTTTCTTCAAGAATTTAAGCCAAAATGTATTCTGCTACATTTTCTTTGGTGAAAATAACCCAAATCAGTATATATTATTTAGTCCAGGGTTTCTCAACCAGGGTTCCGTGGAACCCTAGGGTTCCTCCAGAGGTTGCTAGGGGTTCCTTGAGCAATGGTCAAGTTCTACCTCTCAGATAAATTCCCAATGACACCATTGATCTTTTTAACTATCTGTAAGGGGTAATTCTTCCCAATGACCACAAGTGTAAGGAGCATTCTTCCAATTGACCATCACACTAATGTATCATGAGCTGTAGATTTTTAATTTTTAGCAGGGGTTCCCCGAGACCGGAGAATTATTTCAAGGGTTCCTCGGTGTTGAAAAGGTTGAGAAAGGCTGATTTAGTCGGTGGGAAAGTTATAGAGTCCACAAACTATGGTATGTATCTCTAAAAATTGATCAATCCTGATGTACTGACGGCATCATTTCTTGAGGCCCAAAAATATCAGGACAGTACAGATATCCCTCATATTACCCCTTTCAGGAAGTTCTCATTTTTTATCATAAGTTTTTGGAAAATCAAATATATTTTATTTATTTTTCATCCTGTCATCAGTGCAGTACAGCGTCATCATAATATAATGGGTGTGGCGGTGATCAGGGACTCTGAGTGGCCATTCACTCAGGGGCAACTTGCGCTCGCCCCAAGTCGCTTGACATTTGAAATCCCATTGAAATCAATGGGAGCCGTCTTAATGTATACTACTGAAGTCACTCTGACTTCAAAAAAGATTCCTGTACTACTTCAAGGCGCCTTCTATCCAACTTGTGCCCATTTAATTAAATAGAAGTTGCCTCCAAGTCGGATCCCCCATCTAAATGGAAGCGAATTTACAGTGAAAAGAAAATAATTTTATCCAGGGCAACCCCCTCCCTCCCTGCTTTGATTGGCCACAGGCAAAGTCGCCTGGCATGAAATCGCCTAGCAAAGTCGCATTGAAGTCGGGTAGCCCCTGTGTGTTTGTTTTTTCAAATTTTTTTATTATCCATTTTTTCCTTTTTTTTTTTTTTTTTTCTAACCACTTGCCGACCGCCGATCGGCATCTGACGGCGACTAAGTGGTTCGTTATCGCAAAACGCCGTCATACGACGGCGGCTGCGATAACGCGCACTGTGAGCGCGCGCCGCCGGAGGCGCGCCCGCGCGCTCACTGTGTTCGGGGAGGGCCAGGGAGCGGGTGCGGCGGCTTCGATTGCCGCCGGCTACCCGCGATGGCCCCCCCGGAGCGAATGAGCGGAGGTCGGTGTATGTAAACACGGACCTCCGCTCTGTGTGAGGGGGAAGGGATGTGATCACAGCCTTCCAGTACGTGAAGGCTGTGATCGCTTCCCTTCCCCAGATAGGCAGTCCCCCTACAGTAAGAACACGCCCAGGGAACATAGTTAACCCTTAGCGCGCCCCCTGCAGGTTAACCCCTTCACTGCCAATGGCATTTACACAGTAATCAGTGCATTTTTATAGCACTGATCGCTGTATAAATGCCAATGGTCCCAAAAAAGTGTCAAAATGTTCCGACATGTCCGCCCCAATATCGCAGTACCGCTAAAAATCGCAGATCGCCGCCATTACTAGTAAAAAATAAAAAAAAAATAAAAACCCCAGAAATGAATTCTCATCATCCGTAAACGCGACCACTTTTGCGCAAACCAATCAATAAACGCCGATTGCGATTTTTTTTATCGCAAATATGAGGAAGAATATAAATCGGCCAAAAACGGTGAAAAAAAATGTTTTTTTATATTTTTTTTTTGGATTTGTATTCTAGCAAAAAGTAAGAAATTTGGTTTTTTTTGCAAAATTGTCGCTCTTCTTTTGTTTATAGCGGCGATCAGAAATGACGCAGAGGTGATCAAATACCACCAAAAGAAAGCTCTATTTGTGAGAAAAAAAGGACGCAAATTTCGTTTGGGTACAACGTCGCACGACCGCGCAATTTTCAGTTAAAGCGACGCAGCGCCGAATCGCAAAAAGGGCTCCGGTCCTAAAGCTGGAAATCCTTCCGGGGCTGAAGTGGTTAACACACTTTGACCAGAGCAATATAATGTTACCATAGTATCATTGTACTACTCTGGGTGATCAGTATTTTTTTTTTCACACATTATTTTGCATATAGCAGTGCATTACATTGCTATATGCAAGTATTTTACTGAATAAAATCGATTCATTCAGTTTGTTTTGTGATTAGCTGTGATTGGTCAGAGCTAATCACATGGTACAGGTGAGCTTTGATTGGCCCAGTCTATATCATGTGATCACACTGACCAATCACAAGTAGAAACACAATTGTACACAGTGGGTGGCTTGAAAGGATGCCATCCATTGTTTACAACTGTTATGTGACCTGCTGTGATTGGTTACAGCAGTCACATGGTACCGGCAGAGGGCCAGTACAGTGATCAGTCATCCGGTGGACGCAGCTGGTGACAGATCACACCACTGTGCAGTTCAATCTGGGAAGGACGTCATATGATATCCACCCAGATCGACAAGAGGTTCCCATCCGGCGTCATTATGCCATAGGCCTGGCGGTAACCTGTTAAAGTGGTATTAAACTGAAAACTAAGAATGTATTATATTGCAGCTTACCAGGTCTTAGATGTTGTGGCTGCCTTTGTTTTAATTTTTAGGCTTTTTTCCTTTAATTTTACATGGTGATCAGGTCGGTTTGACAAAACACACACACACTGCAACCATCTTTAGAGCCTTGATTGCAGCCACACAGTGTAAACTGTCACATATCTGTGCAGCATCAACATCTCAGTGTCCCCAGTGCGCCATCAACATCTGTTGCAGTCCCCAGTGCACCATCAACAATTGTTGGTGTCCCCAGTGTACCATCAACATCTGTCAGTGTCCCCTGTGCACCATCAACATCTGTCAAAATGTCACCAGTGCAGCATCAACATCTGTCCGACTGTGTCACTGTCACACCAGTACATGATTACCATCAAGCCAGTACAGTGTCACCAGAACCAGCAAAAACCTGAAGGCCATTTCCAAAAATATGTACACAGGTGTGGAAGCCTTCCAGATTCTGAGCATGACAGATGAGAGTATGAATGAACCTGTTCAGTAGGGGAAAGGGTCCCAACAAAAAGAATCAGGTGATGTGAACAGCAGCAGGCAACTACCAGCAGCACAGTACATCCTGGTGAACTGGTGCGCACCAGCAGCATAGTACACTTGGAAAAAAGGCCAAGTACAAGTATGTGGTGTCACATCTGCCACAAAGGATTAAGCTCCATACAAGTGTCCCAGAGGTGCTTTTAAATACTGTATGGCTTCCTTATAATTCAGCAACACCTATAATCCCCCCATTTGCAGCACAGCCAGGCCCTCAGATAGAAACTGAAAATGTTACACCCATTCATTTTTTTAAATTTGTTTTTTTACTGATGATTTATTACATTTAATTATGGACCAGTGCAATATGTAATTGCACATCCAACAATACATTGCCAATAATCCAAGTTTGTCTTATGCCCATCCATTTCAGTGCAAACCTGTCAAGGTTGGAGAAATTTTTTCTTGGACTTACACTAAATATGGGAATCACAAAAAAAAAATGAACTTCTCCCCTTTTGGTTCACACAATTCATTCACCATATGCCACTCTATTCTTCCATTATGTCCAATTTTTTTAAATGTAGTCTCCCAACAAAATATCTGTTTTGATGAGCCCCTCATCCATTTTAAAGGCAGGCTGACCATCAAACAATATATCCTCAGTAAATATGAGAGATACAGGGTGAAGTAATACAAACTTTGTAAGAGGGCTACAGGGTACACATATTCACACTTCTGGTTATAAGCCAGCTGGAGTCCCCTGGATACCCAACCTACAGTATCTCACGAAAGTGAGTACACCCCTCACATTTTTGTAAATATTTTATTATATCTTTTCATGTGAGAACACTGAAGAAATAACACTTTGCTACAATGTAAATTAGTGAGTGTACAGCTTGTATAACAGTGTAAATTTGCTGTCCCCTCAAAATAACGCAACACACAGCCATCAATGTCTAAACTGCTGGCAACAAAAGTGAGTACACCCCTAAGTGAAAATGTCCAAATTGGGCCCAATTGGCCATTTTCCCTCCACAGTGTCATGTGACTTGTTAGTGTTACAGGGTCTCAGGTGTGAATTGGGAGCAGGTGTGGTAAGTTTGGTGTTATCGTTCTCACTCTCTCATACTGGTCACTGGAAGTTCAACATGGCATCTCATGCAAAGAACTCTCTGAGGATCTGAAAAAAAAGAATTGTTGCTCTACATAAAGATGGCCTATGCTATAAGAAGATTTCCAAGACCCTGAAACTGAGCTGCAGCACGGTGGTTGAGACCATACAGTGGTTTAACAGGACAGGTTCCACTCAGAACAGGTCTCGCCATGGTCGACCAAAGAGGTTGAGTGCACGTGCCCAGCGTCCTATCCAGAGCTTGTCTTTGGGAAATAGACGTATGAGTGCTGCCAACATTGCTGCAGAGGTTGAAGGGGTGGGGGGTCAGTCTGTCAGTGCTCAGACCATACACCGCGCACTGCATCAAATTGGTCTGTATGGCTGTCGTCCCAGAAGGAAGCCTCTTCTAAAGATGATGCACAAGAAAGCCCACAAACAGTTTGCTGAAGACAAGCAGACTAAGGACATGGATTACTGGAACCATGTCCTGTGGTCTGATGAGACCAAGATAAACTTATTTGGTTCAAATGGTGTCAGTCGTGTGTGGCGGCAACCAGATGAAGAGTACAAAGACAAGTGTGTCTTGCCTACAATCAAGCAGGGTGGTGGGAGTGTCACGGTCTGGGGCTGCATGAATTCTGCCAGCACTGGGGAGCTACAGTTCATTGAGGGAACCATGAATGCTAACATGTACTGTGACATACTGAAGCAGAGTATGATCCCCTCCCTTTGGAGACTGGGCCTCAGGGCAGTACTCCAACATGATAACAACCCCAAACACACCTCCAAGACGACCACTGCCTTGCTAAAGAAGCTGAGGATAAAGGTGATGGACTGGCCAAGCATGTCTCCAGATCTAAACCCTATTGAGCATCTGTGGGGCATCTGCAAACCAAAGGTGGAGGAGCGCAAGGTCTCTAACATCCACCAGCTCCATGATGTCATCATGAAGGAGTGGAAGAGGACTCCAGTGGCAACCTGTGAAGCTCTGGTGAACTCCATGCCCAAGAGGGTTAAGGCAGTGCTGGAAAATAATGGTGACCACACAAAATATTGACACTTTGGGCCCAATTTGGATATTTTCACTTATGGGTGTACTCACTTTTGTTGCCAGCAGTTTAAACTTTAATAGCTGTGTGTTGAGTTATTTTGAGGGGACAGCACATTTACACCGTTATACAAGCTGTACACTCAATACTTTACATTGTAGCAAAGCGTCATTTCTTCAGTGTTGTCACATGAAAGTTATAACAAAATATTTACAAAAATGTGAGGGGTGTACTCACTTTTGTGAGATACTGTATATGGGGAGCAGATTGAAATGGGTGTGAGACCTTGAGATACCACCTCTATGCGGACAATTCTTACACCAGCCTGCCTCTTTATGGCCACCTTTATCTCCAGCAAAGTGTAGCCTGTGGTACAGTGGAACCACACAGGACTTCCCACAAAGACTGGTTGCCACAAAGCTGAAAAGGGCGTAGTTAGCCAGCTGCAGAATGAAGAAATTTTCATAAGGAATAAGCATCATATGTATGTCCTTTCTTCCATCCACCAAGACAACTCAGTGGAAGTCCAAGGAAGGCATGGTGCAGTCCAAAAACTTGAATGCACACACAATTATAATCAGTTCATGGAAGGTGTAGATTATAACAACCAAATGATGTAAATAATAAAGGAGGGTGCCAGATCAGTATATGTCAAACAAAAACTGCAATTTATTCTGAAAACACTTACATTTAAAAACACTGTATACTGCACACAGGGTTGGTGGAATGGAGCAACGCTATTGCAGCTACTCTCCAGTCCATCGAGACCGTTGCTCCATTCCACCAGCCCTGTGCACGGTATACAGAATTTTTAAATGTAAGTGTCTTCAGAATAAATTGTAGTTTTTGTTTGACATATAGGCCTCATACACACGGGCGTATGTGAATTAATTAGAAGAGACGCCAGGCGACGTCGGCTTAAAAACGTCGGCGTTTTGCAACGTTTTTTATCGGCGTTCCGTGGCGTTTAGCGGCATTTCGTGGCGTCGGCGTCAACCGGCGTTTTTTTAAAGAGACATTCCACAACAATATATTCACTCCCAAATTACCCACAATGCAAATGGAACACAATAAAAAACGTTGGAGACCATGTGACGATGCCATTTTGGTTGGAGAGAGTGTTGTGAGTGTTTTGGAGTTTTGGCGGTTTTTTCTGAGTCTTGTGCGTTTTTCTGCGAGTCTTTAGCGATTCTTTTGTCATGGATCCATTCATGCAAAAGGTCGATGAGGCGATTCTGCTGATCATCTTGCGGAGGTTGCGGAGGAGGAGAGCGTTGGAGGAGGAGGAGAGGATCAGCAGGAGCAGAAGACGTTTCTGGGTACACCCTATGGTGTCCCAACGCCAGTCGGTGGGGTACTACGCTAGTATCTTTGCTGAACTGCGCGTCTACCCGGAAAAGTTTCACAACTTTTCCCGCATGACAGTGTCAGCATTTGATTAGTTACTGGAGAAGCTCCGGCCCAGACTGATGAGGACGGACACCATGATGCGGCGCTTCGTGTCACCAGAGGAACGTCTGCTGGTGACACTGCGGTAAGTTTTATTTTATAACACATTAGGGGTGTGAGTAGGGTGTAGCATATATAGTGT
>BLSH010037727.1:1702110-1721870 GCA_018402905.1 Glandirana rugosa
GTTTTGCGGCGTTTTGCGGTTGCTTTCAGTTATTATTGCAGATAGCCGCAAAAGGTCGCGGCCGCAAAACATCGACATTGGTGTACTAACCAATTACATTTTGGTCCTTTAAGGACACATTTTAATGGGTTCTCAGGGTCGTTGTCTTTCTACCTTCTATGTACACCGGTCTTCCTTGACTAACATCGAGACGTCGTCGT
Source organism: Glandirana rugosa (assembly GCA_018402905.1). Classification (NCBI taxonomy): domain Eukaryota; kingdom Metazoa; phylum Chordata; class Amphibia; order Anura; family Ranidae; genus Glandirana; species Glandirana rugosa. The sequence continues at coordinate 1,702,311 of BLSH010037727.1, forward strand.
GGGACTCGAGACCCTGCACAGGGTACTTTCTATACCCCTGGTGGTGTAGTTTTGGTCAAGGACCGTCGTGTAGACGGTCCTTGACCACCGTCCTACCGGGGTCTACAGACGCCGTCTTTTTTTCTCCTTATTTCCTGGTTTTACATTAACCAATCATGTGGTTACAGCTACAAAACGCCGGCGCTGGAAAACGCCGATAGACGTTATTATTGACTTTCGTTGGCGTTTTGCGGCGTTTTGCTGCGCTTTTTGACGTCGCTGCAGCCAAGGAACGCGCTGGTCGTGGGTTCTCTGATACGCCGACGCCATCTACAGCTCAAAAACGCCGACGTATTTTATGTGGCCATTGACTAACATGGGGAGCAGCTAAAAAACGTCAGTAGACGCCGGCGTCAAAAAACGCCCGTGTGTATGAGGCCATACTGATCTGGCGCCCGCCTTTATTGTTTACATGTCTTGAGGGGACCCCATACTCATCGAGGAGCTGCCGGTGACTGTACATGTCTTTTCTTCTATCAAGCTTATCACTCTCCTGCATAAGTCTTCTATGGATTTTATATGACTATTTGTCTGCCAGTGGAGAGCTGACTGACCTGCTAATTTAGTGAGAGATTTGTGTTGTATAACAACCAAATGATACTGCCCTGTTTAGCCATCAGCAGATCCATCTGTTGGTACAAAAAAAGGTGTCCATATATCTGTTCCAATTAGCCATGTACAACTCCTATGTCATCTAATGTAAGTCCACAGAAAGACCTAGCTCCTACCTAAATATCAAGAGGAGATTGTGACAGCCCTTATTTATAAGGAAGGCCCTGCACCTAAACACTTTCATTATCATGCAGTGAGCAGGCTGTATGAGAGACAGTTCCCCAATATTATCATTATATTACTTAAACAGGCCAAACGCCCCCAAAAATACTGTGTATGCACCAGTGATAGAATAAGGTGTGTCACCTGTTACTATTGTCCCCAATGTCCCTCAAAACTTGGCCTCTCTATAGGAGAATGTTTCTGTCATTATCATACCTCACTATGATATTAGTGAAATTATGGGAGGCTATTACTCGTGTCCAACTACCTGCCATCTTCCAATATCTGATGCCATGTGTACCAGCCATTTGCTAGTTTTCTCAACCTTGTTTCTGCCTGGACCTGCCATTTGCCTTTGGGTTGGGTGGGGAGAAGCCTCTACTCCTGTGTCCAGGTCTTACCTATTCAACGCCCTGACATTTCTGCCTGGAGCAATCCTTTGGCTATCTGCTGACCACTTCTCTGCCTGCTGCCTACTGACCCTGGCCTATTTAAACTTGCCTGTTTGCTGACCACATCTTTGCGTGGCACTAGTACTGACCCATCTGGTTTTCCCCCAGTTGTCTTCTAGAACAGCCCTTGAGAGGATGAGTAAGTATTCATCAGACTGGGGGGGGCAACTGCCTGGAGGACTTTCCTTGGGGCCCAAGCGGTAATTGCGAACAAATGCGGGGAAGCTTGGCCACCTTGCAGATCTGCTCCAGGGAAGCACCAGCTTCTTCTGCCCGTGAAGTTGCAAGAGCCCTGGTAAAGTGAGCTTTCAGGCCCTGTGGAGGATCTAGCTGCATGGCCCTATAACTTTCTGAAATTGCCATCCTGATCCATCTGGCAAGGGTGCTTTTTGAAGCCTGTTTAACCCTGTGCTTTACAGCATACAAGACAAAAAGGGCCTCAAAAGTCCTACATTTTTTGTGGCTTCAGGCATCTTCTTGCATCTAGCCGACTAAGGTCCAAAGAAAATGTTGCTTGCTGTGTGTAATCAATTAACATGCAATGACATTGACTCCATTGTCACCAATGTGCTCACACCACTCTCACCTTGTTAATGTGACTTACAATGCATGTGAGGTCAATAAATGCATTATATACGCAATATATATATATATATATATATATATATATATATATATATATATGCCCTCAGATATTGCTCTATCCTCAGGATCTACTCAGTGTCCTTGTGGTGGGGTTCCTGTAGCCTCCTAAAAAATATTAGTAAAAAGCAGCGCTAGAGCCTGAATTATCTATAGAAATAGTGCAAAATGGTGATGATAAACGACTTAAAAATATCAGAAAATAAATGAAATGAAATAAAATATGAAATTAAATCAATCCATAATAAGAAATATGAACCAATGTGTGCAAAATGCAATTAATGATGCAATATTGATATCAGCAGTAGTCCATATACTATAAATCATAAGGACATAAAATGTTCTCAATAAAGTGACAAAAGTGCAAAGAATTTTATTTTTTTTTTTTGTGCAAAAAAGTCTTTAGTATAATCCAAAGAATGTGACTGGTATATCCAAAATTGTGACAGCCTTGTGAAATAGTGTAGTAATCATCCAGTTCAAAGGGTAACGGTGCCACTATACCGGGAGGAGGGTGATAAGGATTTATGCTTACCAGATAAGGAGGACCCACATAGCCGTAGCTAGTGGGTCAAACAGGCTTGTCTGGGAATGATCCCAAATGAAATCCAACCTGGCAAACTCCGGTTGCAGCAGGTCAGATGGATCGTCATACAGCTATACTGCGACCACAGAGGGATCCCAAGAGCATCCAAATTGCAATCAAAAGGTAGTGGGTATATGTGAAAACAAAAAGCTCTACATAGTGTGACATCTAATGGTAGGTTTATTCTTAAAATAAGAGAGTATCTTCATACATAAAATATAAAATAGCCGGCTATACAAATAAAAAGAAACCAAAGAAAAACTATCTGTGATGGTCGCACGGTCCACACCCAACTAGTTTCATCCTATAGGACATCATCTGGGGCATGGGGACCGCGTGCCGCCACCGCAGTATATATAGATATATCCACTTATAGCTTCCTGTAGCCTCCTGTCCACTAGGGTGCCCGCATCAGCTCAAAGGGTCTCTTCCTGAAAAATGGGTGCTGGACCCTTTAAAGTGATTATAAACAATCACCTTGTAAAACTACCCATTCCGTTTAAAATATAAACGAAAGGCAAAACATTTGTGTATAAATATAAAACAAATAGAAATACCTTTTGTCCCCCATTTTTTATAAGTGATCACATTTCCTCTTTTCTCAGCTGCATAAGAGCTGGGGGAGGAGAAACAGCAGTATACTGATCTTCCCAGTGAAAGGCTGTGCAGAAGGGGGGGGGTGTCAGGACAAGTCTGATCATTGGAGGAGAGCAGGCTGAGTTCCCGGCACAGCTAGAGAACTGATCATGCGGTGCTCTCCTGCTTAATGTGGTCAGTTTTTAAAAGGAAAGCAGAGGGACTGACAACCAGGGAACACCAGGGATTTCACACAAAGGAAGCAATACAGGAGAATAGGATAGTTTTTCATACATTTTCTAGTGACCTCTTTCGAAAGGCAACAACAGGAAATACCATTTTAGAAGCCTCTAGCTTTCATCCTACATCCCTAAAGAGGTCTATCTCTTATAGTCAATACATCCGTGCTAGACGTAATTGCTCCAATGAATCTCTGTTTGAAAGAGAAGCAATGGTACTAAGAACCAAGCTACGGGAGCGTGGCTACTCCAATTCTTGCCTCAGAAAGGCATACAATAAAACAAAGGCCAAATCTAGGCACAAACTTCTATTCCCACAGAGAACTAGGTCTGATAGTGGATGTACTAGAATAATTACCGGTACTACATTTAGCCAACAACACAGACAAGTTCGAGACATTTATACTAAATATTGGCATCTTTTAACAATGGACCCCAAACTCGCCCCTTTCATTACGAACCCTCCACTCATCACCTATAGAAAAGCCCCATCCTTGCGTGACAAATTAGTGCAAAGTGAATTTCGACCAAACAAAAAATCCAAACCGGTAGCTACAGGAACATTTACTTGCGGCAAATGTGGGTACTGCAAATTCATGGACTCTCAAAAGGATGTTGTCCTCCCCAATGGGGAAAAATTTGTTGCCCATCAATTCGTCAACTGTCGCACATCGGGTGTCATATATCTCATGACATGCGAGTGCGGCTCTTTTTATGCTGGCAAAACGAAAGTCGAGTTTTGGCGGTGCATATACCAGCATTTCACAAGCATTATCAAGAAAGAACCAGATCTCCCTCTGGGACGACACAGCCTTTCAATGCATAGTGACCGTACCCCCAGAGTGAGGTTCTTTGCTCTTGAGCACCCATTAGTGAACCCCAGATTACAACAAACACTATTACAGCATGAATTAAAATTGATCTTCCACCTAAGGGCCAATATTTTTCCTGGCCTCAAGGAAACGACCAACTTGGTTTCGTTCCTGTAGGTTTTACAACTGGCGTTTGTGAAAAAAACCTATAGAGACACCTGGATATATTGGGGGTGTATTTTTCATCCACATATACAATTGTGGGTTTTTTGTTGTTTTTTTTCATTCGTTTTTTTTATGTACTGTAATTCTGTATAATTTGCATCTTGTATAATTTGTTTATAACTATTTCTGGGTTTTGTTATGCATTTCAGATACTTCTATTGGAGATCCCAGTGCCCACCGTCCTCTGTGCTTTATTGTTACCCTCATTTTGAGAAGACTCATTACTCTGTGTTTTTTTTTTTCCTTTCCATTCCAAGCCCTGTGACACTGTGAGGACCGTTGGAGGCTTGAGGCTAGACGGAATGGGGTTTCCCCGTCCTGCAGCCCGGCGCGCGTGGGCCCGCCCCGGTGTCCCGCCCTCCAGCGGGGCCCTGGTCGGGCACCTCCATGAATCTGTTGGGCCGTACTGCCGGTTGCGGCCTACTTCCTGCTTGCGCTCCGGCATGACATGCAGGAAGTGGACACTACGTGCGTCGGCGGTGACGTAGCCCCGCCCCCTTGTGGATGGGGTCGCGCCACGTCATTGGGGGGATCACAGCGTCCGACCCAGGTGATCAGCAGCGCTATGGCCGGACACACCCACTCACAATTCAAGTGAGGAGATACTTAACTGGAGGTTGAGGAGATCGTTCTCCTCTGTGTGCCTGCTTATTAAGGTGTGTAGATCACTTCACAGTTGGTGAAGTGAAGTGATCTACAAACGCTTTAAACTGTGGAGAACGCCCTGATCTCGTGAGACATTACGAGATTACGGCCCCAAAATTCACAGAAACTCAGAGATGTCCGTTTATTAAGCAGTGATAAATGATCACTGCTCAGTAACGGACATTCTCGGAGGAGCCCGCCCAAATAGTTAATACAATTACTAGCCCCCCTACACTATAAATGTATATATAAGCACATACACACCTTATATATACATATATATACACATACATTATATGTACATGTATATACACACATACATCATATACATGTACTCCCACCACATCTCCCTGGAAAGAAAACGTTGGTACTCCAAATGCTCTTTGTAATTTTGATATTGGTCTGGTTACTCCAGACTACTCATAGATATGCAAGCATTCCCTGGCTCTAAGTAGGAGTTTGGGTGCCTCTCACTAGGGGATTTTTTCCAGGTGTATGTACAAATCTACATGACATCCACTGGAAGAAACTTCCCTATATACTCAGACGATTGATCTATTCTTTTAAAACGCTCAAGATAACTTATTAGATAAATGGATTTACCTGATAGGGTTATTGATATAGATACCCTTATTGATGGAACTCCTTTTTTGACTTTTTATACACTGATTCACCAGCATATTTATTACACTTTTTGCTGTATCGGGAAGCTTTGAAGCAGGAGCTATCTGCTTCCAGGCTTGAAGGATCCTTGTCTGTGGGACAACCTTTTGGCAGCTCTGTTCTTTCTCCTGAGCTCTTTCCTCCATACCTTAAGCTTGTTCAAGCTTTTTGATCTTCAGTGGCCAGGCTTACAAGCCTATCACTTCAGGGGTTGCCATCTTACTCCCCCCAGGGACTACACAGTGGACGGCTCTGGTTTTTATCCAATGTATCTGGAATGATTTGTGAGTATATGGCATGTCTTGTAACATTATGTGTATTTTCAAAGTGGAACAACCAATAACTGTGAATACTATGTGAATAAGTAATGTATATGTTCTTACTTTATAGAAAACTATATTACCAACATATGCTCATATATCCCTGAAGAAGGACTCATTCATAGTCCGAAACATGTCAGGTTCGCATTAGTGATTCAGCGTCGGACCAGCCCCATCACCTTTGTTTTTGGGGATTAGGTTCTCCATCTGTTCACGTACATGTTGGGTATATCTTGTATTATAAAGATACCATTTGTGGTCTATGACCATCATTTCTTGATCGACTATTCACTGTATGTCCTTTTTTGAATTTTTTAATATGCTTTTATGTAGCGAATATCAATTGTTTTTGTAATAATAAAATTATCTTTTTATAATATGTCAGATGTGTCCGTACCAATCCTTTACGGGGTTAAGGGTGCTGTTTAGCACCAAAAATTCTATTTTTCAATAGTTTTCATACATGGTAGTACATGGTACAGCAGGCGCATATCAGGAATATGAAATGTTGGAGTAACAAACACTTTAAGGCTGCTTGACCTTCATGTTGTCATTCTGGGTAGATCAGATGACATGTCAAATGAAGGGAAATAACAGCCTCCATTTGTGTAGTATCAACAAAAATACCCTTTATTCTATAAAACCGCACTCACATATATTTAAAATCAGGCTTGCATTACATAAAAACTATTCAGAATTCCACAACTGCATGTAAAAGATTGCACTTCCGGTCCACAGCTCTAAGCTCCGCCCAAAGCACTGCATCACAGGTCACGTGACTTATTACTATTAGTCCTTTATGCAACCCTTGCAGAATTGGTTTGTTTTTACCATTTGTGTATATTTGTATTAGGAGCAATTTAACCACTTCCTTACCGGCATATTGTAATAATACGCCGGCAAGGTGCACTCCCCATCCTGGGTGGATGTCATATCATCGCGCCGATCGGGGATCGGGCATGTTCCCTCGGGACTCAGCCTACCCCCGATTGGGGTAAAGAGCCAATAAAATTGGCTCTTTTTCACGTGACCGACTGTGTCCTATCACAGCCGGTCATTTCCGACATCGCCGTGCATCCGCGTTCACGCCGCTTGTGCGCGCCCCCGGGGGTGCGTAGCGTGGCGATCGGGGTTGAGGCTTGAGAATTACTGAACCAGATTGCCCCCCTGAATAAAGAGGACCTGTCATTGTCAGCCCATCAGAGTACCTGTCTAAACTCATCAGAGTACCTATCATCATCCTCTTAGTACCTGTCTGTGAGCTCATCAGAGTACTTGTCACCCCATCTGAAGTACCTGTCACCGGTCCGAGTACCTGTCACCAGTCAGAGTAACCTGTCACCACTCAGAGTATCTGTCATCAGTCCGAGTACCTATCACCAATTTCACACTAAAGAATTAGGGCCCAAACCCAGCTCCCGGAGGCCTTGGCAAACCCATTGTGGCTGCCTTCTAGCACAGAGTCAGCCATAATCCCCCCTTTTACAGGACAGCCAGGTGTGCAAGTCAACACCGAAGGTTTCTCCAAAATTGATTTTTTACATTTATTTTTTCCTGACAAGTTGGTTCAAAATATAGTGGACCAAACCAATTTTTTGCTCGTCAATATATAGCAAACAACCCCAGCTCAAGCTATGCCTGCCCTTTCAAATGGAGACCCGTAACAGTGGAGGAGATTAAATTGTTTTTAGGCCTGACGCTCAACATGGGGCTTACAAAAAATAATGCATTGCACGCATATTGGTCTACCAACCCCATCCACCACATGCCAAATTTTTGAAGTGTCATGTCCAGGTCCCGTTATGAAATTATAATGCGCTTCTTGCATTTGAGTGATAACACCCCATGTCCCCCCGAAATCATCCCGACTTTGATAAGTTATATAAAATTTGCCCCCTAATTGATTTTTTCTCCAAGAGGTTTACCGAGCTTTACATCCCTGACCAGAACAACTCTGTGGACAAATCCCTGGTCCATTTCACAGGCTGACTAGGAACCAAGCAGTATATCCCAAGTAAGAGGGTCAGATACGGATTGAAGCTCAACAAGCTCTGTGAAAGCTCCACCGGATATGTCCATGCCTTTCGTGTGTTGCGAAGGCAAAGTTTCCCAGCTCCAGCACCCTGAGTGTCCACCGTACATGGGAATAAGCAGGAAAATTGTCTGGGAGTTGACATTCCCACTCTTCCAAAAGGGGTATCACATTTATATGGGCAACTCCTATACTAGTTTGCCCCTTTTCCGCCACCTATACCTGAATAAAACTTTGGCCTGCGGTACAGCAAGGAAAAACAGGAAGGGCTTCGCACAGCGTCTTGTCACCACAAGGCTAAAAAGGGAGGAATCGGAAAGCCTGAGGAACGAGGAAGTGTTGGCTGTGAAGTGGAGGGATAAGAAAGACGTATACATCATGTCAACCATTCATGATGACACCTCGGTGGATGTCCCCAGAAGACGCGGTCCAGTTCTAAAGCCTTGCTGTATCCACGAGTAACAATTCCTCAGCAGACCCAGAGAAGAGGTACTCTGATTGCAACGATCTCTGATTATACCATTGAAGGAATACTGTTTAAACATTCTCCTTACCTGATACCAGTACTTTAATGCGTTGCTTAGTACTTGTTTCACTCTCATTCTGCTGAGATATTTACTGAAGGCATGCATTTTTGTCACTATTATCATTTGGGCAAATAGATAGTCTGGAGGTCCTCACTGTTTACAGACAGCCATTCCAGGCATGTAACAAGAGTATTTCCCAGGCAATATATTCAAGCCAATTAATTCTCACTGTCATTTTTTATGCCTGTCTCCTGCCTTTAGCTGTTATTTGGGCAGTGGGGGTTGGTGATTTTATGGACAACGTTGTCTTTTTAAATTTTACTGTTTCTACACCCACTGTTATCTTGTATTTTTCATTTGATGAATTTTTCTAATAAAGCTCAATTTACACTATACTGTGGTTTCTCCCATGCCTTATTTGAGTCACATAATTCTTCCATTTGGGAACTCCCTCCCTTCAATATTTTTTAGACACCAGTTTCCATTGCCCCAATGTCCCTCCCAACCTGGCCTTTGCATTGGAGAATGCTTCAGACGCTATCATACTCTTGTAAATTATTAGCCCGTATTTCAAATAGACTGCCATTTCCCCATTTTCAATTCCTGTGCTGATTATTTCCCTGTTGCCTCAATCAACCATACCACTGCCTTCCATGTGAACTGACCCTGGCCTGACTTTGCCTGCCGTCTGCATTGTTTATCCGCCATGTTTCTGCCTTTGATGTGAACTGACCCTGGACTGTATCGACTATGCCTCTGACTGCCGTCTGCATTGTTTATCCGCCATGTTTCTGCCTTTCACGTGAATTGACCCTGGACTATATTGACTATGCCTCTGCCTACCGTCTATTTCTGCCTTTTACCTGCACTGACCTCGGCCTGTTGATCATGTTTTTGCCTGCCCCTTGGACTGATCTTTCACCCTGCTACACAGGGGTCTCACATATGTGAGGGGCTCCAGAATGGTGTTCTGATTTGAGAAAAACAGTTGTTTTTTTCTTTGTTTTTTAATTCCCAGAATAGGGTCTGGTGTCCGGAGGCTTCAAAGCAATTTGGGTGGGAGAACCCTCTACCCCTGTCCCCATTCTTTCCTGATCGAGGCCCTAAGCTTGATGGTCCTGCCTGCTGCCTGGACAAATACTTTGGCTGTACTGACAATATCTGTGCCTGCACTGACCCAGGACTTTTTATGGGCCATGTGCATGCTGCCTGGACCAATACTTTGGCTGTACTGACCATATCTCTTCCTGCTGCCTGTACTATGGACAGTATTTTTGCCTGCTGCATGGATGATTCTTTCACTGCTGCTGATCACATCCCTGCCTGCTACCTGCACCAGTGTTGGCAACCGTCCGTAAGCCTTCGGGTGTCCGTAAAAGTCCGTAGAAGCCGAAAAGTGCCAGTAAAAACGGCAGCCATCGGCTCCGGTCAGAGCTGCGCATGTGCAATTATGGAAATCCCCGAGAGGCGAGTGAGAAGATCCGATCCTGACCCTGAGACGAGTTGAACGACCACTCCTCCTGCTACCAGCTAGTGCCTCTGCCCAGCCCATCCGCCCATGAGGTTACTGCATTCTCCCGTCACGCCACCACCCGCCAGCACCTGACCGGAGCAGACGCTCCAGATGGATGGATGGATCCTCCTGATTCCTGCCTGCCTCCCTGATCTGGCTGACCCTGCAGCCCTCCTGGTGACAGTGGTGAGTGCAGAATGCTTCCTCTTCAAGACAGCCAAAAAGAGTCGGGACAGTGAGTGTGTGACTGTTTGACACACACACTATCTCTGCTCACTCTGACAGACAGCCGCAAGCCAGGCTGCAGGAGTCTCTATCTCTTAGTGTGAGTGTGCACTGTATGAGTGCAGTGTGCAGTGGATAAGTGGGGATGGTGTGATTGAGGGATGGTGACAGGAAATGATGGGGGGATTGTGTGATGGAGACCAGAGGTGATGAAGGGATGGAGACGGGGGGATGGTGTAATGGAGACAAGAGGTGATGGAGGGATGGAGAATGGAGGGATAAAACCAGGAGGTGATGGAGACAGGAAGTCTTTAGAAGTGGGGACATAAAATAGGGCATTAATAGTCCATGGGTCCACACTACTACTCTCATTTATATCATCTTCCCATGATTCCTTCGTTTTTACTCTTTTTTCACAGACATATAATTCGAGATTACAGGGCATCCCCCCACTATACTACATACTAGCTCACATACCCATGGAGTGTTTGATGTATGCTGGTGCTGGTTGCGGGTTCCCCACCTCAGCTCCCGGGACGGGCTCCCCATTGTGGTCCTAGGGATCAATTATACCGCACGGTTCCACGTCTCTGTTCCATGTAGGTTAGTCGGATTGCATACTCCTTTTTTGTTCTTCGATAATTTAAATTATACTTTCTAAATTTAGATTTGGTACTTATGTTTTTTTGTTTTAGATACTGTTGACGCATTCGCCCCTGATGAGTGGTGTTTACCACGAAACGCGTCGGGCTTACCCTGGATGCAGTCATGACTATATACATTTCTTTATACATGGACAATTTTATTTACTTTATCAATTTTATATCTTGATTGGCACCTTGCACTTTACCTGGAACCCATGCTGGCAGCCAGTACCAGTGGCCCACCTATGATTATATCTATACATATGTGAAATGCCTTTAGTTTGTACATATATGAACTTCCATATGTTGATTACTCTGTACTACGGCCATTATTGTGTCAATAAATATGCTTATACTCTCATTCCATGGTCCGTCATGTGCCTCATATAAAGTCCCAAACCCCTTTCCTTTTTACCATGTACCCGGATGGAGGAGCATCCTATATGCACCTCATTTAAAGTCCCACCCATCTATCGATGGAACCCAGGGCTGGAGACCCATTACACGTGTGTCTATATCCAGTCCAATCTATATATCGAAGTGGGGACATAAATTCTGCTGATCCTAGCGGCTACCAGGGATTTCACCTCACTTTCTGCGGTTGTTATGGAACAGAAATTAAGGGGAAATCTCTACAATTTGACATAGGTGACAAAACTGATGGACTAAATAATCTGCCCTTATTATATTGAAAATAACAAATATGTTTTTTTACCTTGCTATCTACCTTAAATCACATTGCTATTTGCACAGTGTACTTGCTTGTAGCCTAAATACTGAAATTTGCACTGAAAACTGCAATTTTGTAACTTTTGTAAAATGCCAGTAAAAACTTGGCTATGGCAGTAAATTTTGGGTGTTGTGCCAGTAAATTTAAATCTGGTAGGTTGGCAACACTGACCTGTACCAATGCTTTGGCTGTGCTGCCAATATCTCTACATGTACTGACTATGGACAGTATTGCTGCCTGTTTTGCTGTAGCTGTCCACGTTCCTTCCTGCTGCCTGGACCGATGCTCTCCTCTGTGGACCACTGCACTAGTAAAACCGCAGGTAATCTTTTCTTTACCCTTTGCTCAGCAGAATGTATTTTGGTTTGAACAATGTGATAGGTTGTCAGGAATTTATGTGTGTAATTTATGTCCCTAGAACACCTGGAGGTGCTATTGGATGTTAGGACTCTGTATGTCGCTAGTCTGTGTAAAAGTGTCACACATTCTGTTTCTGTTAAAAAAAAAAAGTGTCACACATGTGGTATCGCCATACTCAGGAGGAGTAGCAGAGAGTATTTCGGGGTGTCACTTTTGCTATGTACATGCTATGTGTTAGAAATATCTTATGAATGGATAACTTTGTGTAAAAAAAAAAGTGTTTTCATTTTTTTTCTCACACTTTCCAAAAACTTCTGGAAAAAAATGACATATTCAAAAGACTCAATATGCCTCATAGATTATACGTTGGGATGTTTGCTTTCCAAAATGGGGTCATTTTGTGGGCAATTCCATTGTCCTGGTGCTCCAGGGCCTTCAAAAATGTAATAGGTGGTTGAGAAATGAGATGTGCATTTTATGCTTGTAGAATACCTAAAGGTGCTACTTCAATGTTGGGCCTGTGTATGTGGCCAGGCTGTGTAAAAAATCTCACACATGTGGTATTGTCATACTCAGGAGGAGTAGCAGAATGTATTTTTGAGTGTAATTTTTGCTATATACATGCTATGTGTTGGAAATATCTTATAAATTGACAACTTTGTGTTTAAAAAATGTGGTTTAATTTTTTTTCCACATTTTCCTAAAACTTCTGGATAAAAAAAATGTTCAAAAGACTCATTATGCTGCACTGATTATATGAGTGTTTGCTTTCCAAAATGGGGTAATTTGTGGGCGTTTACATTGTCCTGCTGCTCTAGGGCATTCAAAAGTGTGATAGGCCGTCATCAAATTAGCTGTGTAATTTATGCTTGTAGAACTCATGGAGGTGCTACTTGGATGTTGCGCCTCTGTATGTGGTTTCTTCCAAACCTTTCAGTAGATGGCTCTAGTTCCTGGCTTATGGACATGAAGGAGGGTGGTTATGACTTCTTCCAAGAGACCATTAGACCTCAGAAAATCTTCTTCAAATGCCAAGCTGCCAGATTCAACATCTTCGGAATTCTATTAGCCCCCGCTTTTTTGGAGGGCTTAATTTTGGTCCATCTTACAATTAGTCTTGGCTATAGACTGACACGTCGAATTGTTCTGGTTTCCTATTATCTCTACAGTATATATAATGCTTGATAAATGAACATGGCTTCCATGCCCCAGAAAATGTAATTTATGATGAAACACGTAAGGCGGAGCCAACGTTTGTGGCGTCATCATGCACCGCAAACCCGGAAAAGGTCAGCCTCACATTTGGGGATGACTTGTTCTCATTACATAAGCTGTCTTTTATATCAATGTGTGTATTTTGATGGTTTTAATAAAGGAATACGTTTATGTTTTTACACTATGTGGCTCCCTTGATTTTTCCTTGCATGAATATACTGCAAAACTGGAGAGTGACCATTGAGACCAGAGTGGGATGTGCCTTGATTACTGCGGTTATCTCTGTCATGTACCTTATGGCAGAGCCTGACGTGCAGAGGGGGGCCTCTCTTACAGCCCTGGCTCCAGGACCACTGATGTTAAGACAGTGTCCACAAGAGATGGATCAGTTGGCCAGAACAGCAGGTGGCAGCAGAAGCAGCTGACCCTGAACTTGGCAGGCAGCAGGCAGGCAGTTGCTTGGCTGGTAGTTGGCTGGTCACAGGTGCAGAAGAGGCTTGCAGCACACAGCAGGTGGACCAGCAGGAAACAGGTAGCATGCCGAACAGAGCAGCTGGGTAACTGGATGTGTGGTCAGATAAGCCTAGTCAGCAACAGACGGTCAGATACAGGCATGGACAGCAGTCAGATTATGGTCAAGATTCAGGCAGAGGTCAGCAACACTGGAGCAGGCAGATAAGCAGAAGGCAGAGCAGAATCCAGAGAAAAGCCAAGGTCAGGACAGGTAGCATTCAAGCGTGGTAAGGACAAGCCGGGTCAATCACAGAAGTCAAACACAGAAACAAATGCAGGAACAGGAGAATAGCTGTAAATAAGACACCACTGACTAGTATAACTGCTGCACTTAAATAGTCCATTTGATGCCAATGTTAGCTGCGGGTACATGCGCATCTGCGCACATCTATGCACAGCAAAATTAACATCCGCAGGCCTGTGCATCTCTGTGCGCCTTGAGCCTTCATTTGCACTATTGTCAGTGCCTTCCGGACATTTCCCCCTCCCTATGAGCAGCCTCCGGCTGCCCAACCAGATTTCCTTCTCTGGATGGGTACAGAAGAAGGCATGAATAAGATTCTTTGTGTGGACATTCTGTTCAGGCTCCCAGGAATTCTCCTCAGGGCCTTAACCCTTCCATTTAATTAAATATTGCAGCTGGTTCCCCCTCCTCCTACAGTCCAGAATAGCTTCCACTTCATATTTCTCATTTCTGTTCACAAGCACAGGTTCGGGTGGCCTAGACCCTCTACCTGATAAGAGATCCGGCACTGCAGGTTTTAAAAGCAAGACATGAAACACTGGGTGGATTTTATACGAGTCTGAAAAGGATAATTCTTATGATACCTCATTAGTTGAATTTTTCGCCGGGAACAGTCCCACAAACTTAGGTGCAAGATTCTTTGAAGAATATGCCAACTTAAGGTTCGCTGTAGACAGCCATACTCGATCGCCTGACTGGAGATTCAGTTTCCCTCTTCTCTTCTTGTTAAATGCTCTTTTGTTAACAGCATGTGCCTTAGTCACTGCTTTTTGCAGCAACTTATTATGGCAGTTGAGGAAGTCCACCGTGCTTTGAACAGCTGGAATCATGGATTCTGGATCAAAATCGACAACAAAGGATCGTCGAAAGCCGTAGCTGGCAAAGAATGGAGACTGTCCTGTAGCTGAATGACTAGCGTTATTGTAGGCAAATTCTGCCAGTGGTAGAAGTGACACCCAATCGTCCTGGACAAATGATGTGAAACAACAAAGGTACTGTTCGAGTGTCTGGTTGGTGCTTTCCCATTGCCTATTGGTTTGTGGGGGATATGCAGAAGACAAGGACAATTCAGTGTTCAGGACCTTGCATAGGGTCTGCCAGAATTGTGAGGTAAATTGAACACCTCAATCTGAGACAATATTTACAGGAAGTCACATGTTTTCTTTGATAAAAACTGGAGCAGTCTCCATGGCAGAAGGCATGCTCTTCAGAGGCAGAAAGTGGGCCATTTTGGATAATCGATCCATCACCACAAAAATATCTGTGCACCCTTTGGATGGAGGAAGTTCTACTATGAAGTCCATAGCTATCATCCTCCATGGTCTGTCAGGAACTGGTAAGGGTTTGAGTAGATCCCAGGCTCTGCTTCTAGGGGTCTTACTCCAAGTACAAGCGGTACAAGAGTTCACATATTCCTTATAGTTCCTCTCCAGATCTGGCTAACAGTATGCGCGCTGCACTAGATCAAGTGTTTTGTGTAGGGATACGCCGAACACCCTCCCCCCACCCCTCCGTTCGGTTCACACCAGAACATGCGAACAGGCAAAAAATTCCTGTGAATATTCGAACACCGTTAAAGTCTATGGGACCCAAGTATGAAAAATAAAAAGTACTTATTTTAAAGGCTTATACGCCTTTATTGCCCTAAAAAATGTATGGGGACCCGGGTCCTGCCCTAGGGGAAAGTTTTTAAATCGATAATTTTTTCAGGAGCAGTGATTTTAATAATGCTTAAAATGAAACAATAAAAATGAAATATTCCTTTAAATAATGTGCCTGGGGGGTCCTCTTAGTATGCCTGTAAAAGTGTGCACCTCTGTGATCTTTAGAACAGTGCCAGGTGACATTTGTGAAGGAAAAGATGTCATTTAAAACCGCACTCGCGGCTGTAATGTATTGCCAGTTCCCGGCAATATTGATAAAAATCACTGAAAAAATTTGTGTAGGGTCCCCCCTCCCCTCAGTCCATACCAGGCCCTTCGGGTCGGGTATGGATTTTAACCGCTTGCCGACGGCTGATCGGCAATTGACGGCGACAAAGTGGCTCTGTAACGCGAATCGCCGGCATACAACGGCGGCCGCGAGATCGAGCCTAGTGAGCGCGCGCGCTCACTGTGTTCGGGGAGGGCCAGGGAGCGTGTGCGGCGGAGTCGATCTCCGCCGGCCACCCGCGATGCCCCCCCCCGGAGTGAAAGAACGGAGGTCCGTGTAAGTAAACACGGACCTCCGTTCTGTGAAGGGGAAGGGTTGTGATCACAGCCTTCCTGTACATGGAGGCTGTGACCACTTCCCTTCCCCAGCTAGGGCAGTCCCCACACAGTTAGAAAACGCCCAGGGAACACAGTTAACCCTTAGAGCGCCCCCTGCAGGTTAACCCCTTCACTGCCAATGGCATTTACACATAAATGCCAATGGTCCCAAAAAAGTGTCAAAATGGTCCGACATGTCCGCTGAAATATCGCAGTACCGCTAAAAATCACAGATCGCCGCCATTATTAGTAAAAAATAAAAAAAAAATAAAAACCCCAAAAATGAATTCTCATCACCCGTAAACGCGACCACTTTTGCGCAAACCAATCAAT
This sequence comes from Glandirana rugosa, assembly GCA_018402905.1. Classification (NCBI taxonomy): domain Eukaryota; kingdom Metazoa; phylum Chordata; class Amphibia; order Anura; family Ranidae; genus Glandirana; species Glandirana rugosa. Next base: position 1,718,869 of record BLSH010037727.1, read on the forward strand.
AAACGCCGATTGCGATTTTTTTTATCACAAATATGAGGAAGAATATAAATCGGCCAAAAACGGTGAAAAAAAATGTTTTTTATATTTTTTTTTGGATTTGTATTTTAGCAAAAAGTAAGAAATTAGTTTTTTTTTTCAAAATTGTCGCTCTTCTTTTGTTTATAGCGGCGATCAGAAATGACTCAGAGGTGATCAAATACCACCAAAAGAAAGCTCTATTTGTGGGGAAAAAAGGACGCAAATTTCGTTTGGGTACAACGTCGCACGACCGCGCAATTGTCAGTTAAAACGACGCAGCGCCGAATCGCAAAAAGGGCTCCGGTCCTAAAGCTGGAAGTCCTTCCGGGGCTGAAGTGGTTAAGGGGAGCCCCATGCCAAAATGAAAAAAAAAATTGAAGTGGGGTCCCCCTAAAATCCAAACCAGACCCTTATCCGAGCATGCAACCTGGTCGGCCAGGATAGGGGGGATGGGCAAGCGTCCTCCCCCTCCTGAACCATACCAGGCTACATGCCCTCAACATGGGGAGTATGGGTGCTTTGGGGCGGGGGGGTCTGCGCCTCCCCCCCAAAGCACCTTGTCCCCTCTCATACCAAGGGCCCTTTTTGTCCATAGTTGAAGCATGCCCTCCAGTTGTAGGTTGGTAATTGCAGTCAGTGAAGATATCGTAAACCAAAGATCATAAAAGTGCTTTCCTGTCCCATGCTTACAGTTGAATTCATCTTGATCAGGTAAGCACATCAGATGTCCACATGATCTCCCAGCCCAGGAGGTAAGCAGTCATTCTAGCCATATCTGGGCAGTAAATCCCTGCTGGGGTCTTGGTATTCAGAATGTCTATTCCATCCCTCCCCCTTCAGTAACTATACTGTCCAGGTATGGGGGCAGGGGTCCTACTAGTCAAATATTAACAAACTCATGCATTTATCTAGCCCTCTTTGATGTTGGCTAGCTGTGTAAATGTCCTTTTGTAGTTTTCTCCTACAGAGAAGCAGTGTTAATTTTGGCAGCAATTTTCGATTTAGTTTTAGTCTTAGGACTAAAATGTCTTAGGACTAAATGGGCATTTTAGTTTTAGTCCCATTTTAGTCTTCTGCAAGTGTTTTAGTTTTAGTCATAGTTTTACTAAAATGTGATTTTAGTTTTAGTCCCATTTTAGTCATCATATTTTAGTTGACTAAAATCTCCAGTACATTTTATTCAAATAAAATCATTTTAATCAACTAAAATCAAAGGTGTTTAGTTAAATTGTAATGCATTATTCAAGCATTTCTCTAGAATTTCCAAACTCATTATACAGATACAGATTTAGCTGCTCTGGACGGTCTGAGGAGGCCTGTAATGCTGCACAGTGCTCTGGGCGGTGGTCTGAGGAGGCCACTAATGCTGCACAGTGCTCTGGACGGTGGTCTGAGGACGCCACTAATGCTGCACAGTGCTCTGGACGGTGGTCTGAGGAGGCCAGTAATGCTGCACAGTGCTCTGGACGGTGGTCTGAGGAGGCATGTAATGTTGCAGAGTGCTCTGGATGGTGGTCTGAGGAGGCCACTAATGCTGCACAGTGCTCTGGACGGTGGTCTGAGGAGGCATGTAATGTTGCAGAGTGCTCTGAATGGTAGTCTGAGGAGGCCAGTAATGCTGCACAGTGCTCTGGACGGTGGTCTGAGGAGGCATGTAATGTTGCAGAGTGCTCTGGATGGTGGTCCGAGGAGGCCTGTAATGCTGCAGAGTGCTGGATGGTGGTCTCAGGTCTGAGGGATGGCACAGTGCTCTGGATGCCACCATGATGTTGGTCACTGGTCAGAGGAGGCCTGTAATGCTGCACTGTGCTGGATGTGGTCTCAGGTCTGAGGGATGGCCTGTAATCCACAGTGCCCTGGATGCCGGTGGTGGTCAGAGGAGGCCTGTTGTAATGCTGCACAGTGCTGGATGGTGGTCTCAGCAGGTCTGAGGGATGGCCTGTAATGCACAGTGCCCTGCACCCTAGATGCCACTGTCAGTGGTCTGAGGAGGCCTGTAGTGCAGCACAGTGTTGGATGGTGGTCTGAGGGATGGCTTGTAATGCACATTGCCCTGGATGCCACTGCCAGTGGTCTGAGGAGGCCTGTAATGCTGCACAGTGCTGGGTGGTGGTCTAAGGGATCGCCTGTAATCCACAGTGCATTGGGTTCCATTGCCAGTGGTCAGAGGAGGCCTGTAATGCACAGTTGCACAGTATGATCTGGACAGATGGTGGTCTGAGGGAAAGGTAGGCCTCACTGTGACGAACGCGGGTATCAGATCGCTGCCCTCCTCACCGATGGGTGACCGAGGATCCCCCTGATCGAACACCGCGCTTGTCACTAACGTAACAATGCCACTCTCAGCTGCTTTCAGCACAAAGATTTCCCAGTTTGTGGCACCACCGTCTAAAAGCCAACCGCCTGAGAGCGATTGTTACCGGGCTAATTCAAACAATTAACCCTTTCTCTGCCACCACTTCTGGATGCCGGCCAGAAGATCCAGATTTTAGCAATACCAATATGATTTTAGAAAAACCACCTGTAACACACGCTCAGAGGCGGCTCTAGGCTTTGTGAGGCCTTAGGCAAAACTTAAGCATGAGGCCCCCACTCGTGCCCTAATACCCCTTTCACATCGGGGCCACGGCCGTGTTCGTGGTAAAGCGTGCTCATTTAAGCAGAGCTTTACCGTTGTTTTATACGGCGCTATTGCACTGCTTTTCGGCCGCTAGTGGGGCTAGAAAGGGGTTAAAAACTCCAGGCACTTTGAAAGCTCTATTTACGCAAAAAACTAACTGGGTAATTTGCATTTATTAAGAGCCTTAAAGTGCAGGTGTCAGTGTCCCCTCTCTATCTCAGTGTCCCCTCTCTATCTCAGTGTCCCCTCTCTATCTCAGTGTCCCCTCTCTATCTCAGTGCCCCCTCTCTATCTCAGTGTCCCCTCTCTATCTCAGTGTCCTCTCTCTATCTCAGTGTCCCCTCTCTATCTCAGCTGTCTCTTA
>BLSH010037727.1:1729573-1762036 GCA_018402905.1 Glandirana rugosa
ATTAACCTTAACCACTTGACCACTGGGCACTTAAACCCCCTTAACATCCAGAAAAATTTTCAGCTTTCAGTGCTCTCACATTTTGAATGACAATTACTCAGTCATGCAACATTGTACCCATATGAAATTTGCGTCCTTTTTTTCACACAAATAGAGCTTTCTTTTAGTGGTATTTAAGCACCACTGGGTTTTTTATTTTTTGCGCTATAATTAAAAAAAGTAAATAATAAAATTTTGCAAATTAGTAATTTTTCTTCAAATTAGTGTATATTATTTGGTCTTTGTGAAGGTTATAGAGTCTACAAGCTATGGGTGAGCATATATGCCCTACTTTAACAGTGTTCTGGTAAGCACAGTAATTGGCTTCGGTGGTGGATATTCATTATAGTGGTGTTTATGTACTATTATTGAGTCTTCATTCACAACATCCACTCTGTTTGGCATTTGGAACACTATCACCTTGGACTGCTTACATGTGCCCTCTAGATATTTCCAAAAAAATTATTATATGCACTTTTATTAGTTGTACTGTATGATTATGCACTTTATAATGTATGATTGCAGCTACTAGAACTGGGGGTGCATTCTGTCACTTGGCAGCTCTGTGGGCATTTCACATCGCCCACAGCGCTGCACACGTCCTCTCTCCCCCTCTCTCCTCTCACACTGCACCGATCGGTGCGGAGAGGAGAGAGAAGAGCCGACACTTCCGCCGGCTTGTTTACATGTGATCGCAGCCATTCACGGCGATGCGCCGGGTCCAGGGGATCGCGGATGTTCCTGTGTGCGCGCCCCAGGGGGCGCGCGGGAAGCGCATTCATGGGGGGACGTCCATAGACACCCTCCCAGAATAAAGCAACCGCCCTGTAGACAACTTTTGTCTATAGGGCGGTTGTTAAGTGGTTAAGACAGAAAGGTAATGCTTAGTATAAGTTGTAAAATAAGTTTTGTTACTTATGTTTGTGCGTTTATGTGAGTTTAATATTGGAAAATTTAAGTAATGAAACTGAAGCAAAAGTTCTGTAAAGTTGTAAATGACAAAATGAGAAATACAGAAGGGTTATATTGTAGGTACTGAAACTTAGAAAACTGCATATGAGAAAGATAGAAGCCTTTGTCAGAAGATCTGTGTAAGTTTAAGTGAGAAATCATTTCTAGCAGAGATGGCTGCAGTTTGCATGTCTGTGTCTTTCCAGATTCCTCCCCCTCCCTTACATGCAGCATCCCTCCTTCCCTCTTTTAGACAAATATGTCCAATGTGAGGGACTGGGGACTGTGTCTGTGAAATGTAGGGGAATGTGTTAATTTTTGACCAGCTATAAAATCACTAGTATAATATGTGATGTTCAAATGTAGGTGATATATAAGACCAAGGAAAATGTTTAATTATGTTGCAGAAATACAATCCTAGTTGAAATGGTTCGTTTTTTGCTTTGTAACTCTGGGATTCAGTTTAACCACTTCAGCCCCGGAAGAATTTCCCATGTTAGGACCAGAGCACTTTTTGCGATTCGGCACTGCTTCGCTTTAACTGACAATTGCGCGATCGTGCGACATTGTACCCAAACAAAACTTGCGTCCTTTTTTCCCCACAAATAGAGCTTTCTTTTGGTGGTATTTGATCACCGCTGTGTCATTTCTGATTGCCGCTATAAACAAAGAAAGCGACAATTTTGCAAAAAAAAAAACCAATATTTCTTACTTTTTGCTAAAATTCAAATCCAAAAAAAAAATATAATAAAAAATATTTTTCGTCAGTTTTGGCCGATTTATATTCTCTCTCATATTTTTGGTCAAACAAATTGCAATCAGCGTTTAATGATTGGTTTGCGTAAAAGTGGCCGCGTTTACGGATGATGAGAATTCATTTCTGGGGTTTTTATTTTTACTAGTAATGGCGGCGATCTGCAATTTTTAACGGTACTGCGATATTGCAGCGGACATGTTGGACATTTTTGACACTTTTTAAATGTCCACTGATTACTGTATAAATGTCATTGGCAGTGAAGGGGTTAACCTGCAGGGGGAGATCTAGGGGTTAACAGTGTTCCCTGGGCGTGTTCTAACTGTGGGGGGCTTGACTAACATGGACATAGGAGATCTAACTGATCCCAGTGACAGGGATCAGTAGATCTCCTATGTCCCCATTGAAAGAGCTGGGAACCGGCGTGTTTACATCGGTGGTTCCCCGCTCTTTGGCTGTAGCAGCTCATTGTGGCTCGCTGGCGGACATCGCCTGCACAAATCGCCGCCTTTTTACGGCGATTCGCGCTCAGCGTCCACACTGTCGCCGTAAATATACAGCGCGCGGTGTGGAACTGGTTAAACAAAGAAAGAAAAGGCTGATTGCCGCCGACACCCTTTAACTTCCTAAAAGCAGCCATGATTATTATAATTATTTAAATGTTTAGTTCTCCATTCCAGCCTACTGGGCATGGAAAGGTAGAAGGCTCCACCCACTGATAAAAACCTGCCTGTACTCTTTAATGAAAGCCATTTGAATAAGATAACTGACTAGACTAGACAAGTTCTGAATAACATGTTAAATGTGTGACCAAGCAAAGAGTAACAGTATGTGACAGGACAATAGTGAATGATCACTGGAGATGTACAGTATCTTACAAAAGTGAGTACACCCCTCACATTTTTGTAAAATTTTTATTCTATCTTTTCATTTGACAACACTGAAGAAATGGCACTTTGCTACAATGTAAAGTAGTGAATGTACAGCTTGTATAACAGTGTAAATCTGCTTTCCCCTCAAAATAACTCAACACACAGCCATTAATATCTAAACCGCTGGCAACAAAAGTGAGTACACCCCTAAGTGAAAATGTCCAAATTGGGCCCAGTTAGCCATTTTCCCTCCCCGATGCCATGCGATTCATTAGTGTTAAAAGGTCTCAGGTGTGAATGGGAAGCAAGTGTGTTAAACTTGGTGTTATCGCTCTCACTCTCTCATACTGGTCATTGGAAGTTCAACATGGCACTTCATGGCAAAGAACTCTCTGAGGGTCTGAAAAAAAGAATTGTTGATCAACATAAAGATGGCCTAGGCTATAAGAAGATTGCCAAGACCCTGAAACTGAGCTGCAGCACAGTGGCCAAGACCATACAGCAGTTTAACAGGACAGGTTCCACTCAGAACAGGCCTCGCCATGGTCGACCAAAGAAGTTGAGTGCACATGATCAGCATCATATTCAGAGGTTGTCTTTGGGAAATAGACATATAAGTGCTGCCAGCATTGCTGCAGAGGTTGAAGGGGTGGGGGGTCAGCCTGTCAGTGCTCAGACCATACGCCACACACTGCATCAAATTGATCTGCATGGCTGTCGTCCCAGAAGGAAGCCTCTTCTAAAGATGATGGACAAGAAAGCCCGCAAACAGTTTGCTCAAGACAAGCAGACTAAGGATATGGATTACTGGAACCATGTCCTGTGGTCTGATGAGACCAAGATAAACTTATTTGGTTCATATGGTGTCAAGTGTGTGGGATGGCAACCAAGCGAAGAGTACAAAGACAAGTGTGTCTTGCCTACAGTCAAGCATGGTGGTGGGAGTGTCATGGTCTGGGGCTGCATGAGTGCTGCCAGCACTGGGGAGCTACAGTTCATGATCATGGGGATCATGAATGCCAACATGTACTGTGACATACTGAAGCAGAGCATGATCCCTTCCATTCAGAGACTACGCCACAGGGCAGTATTCCAACATGTTAACGACCCCAAAACCTCCAAGACGATCACTGTCTTGCTAAAGAAGCTGAGGGTAAAAGTGATGGACTGGTCAAGCATGTCTCCAGACCTAAACCCTATTTCTACCATCTGCTGAAAGTTCATAACGATCAGACACACCCTCCCGGCAGACCCATTGTGGCCTCCATGAACAGTGTTACTAGTGGTCATCACCCCAATTGGGTTAAAAATATACCCAAAGGGGAATTTAATTGCACTCGTGACTGTGATTATGTCTTTCAAAGCACTCGCCTTAAACAAAAATTTCACGACAAGGGGTACCCTGAAACGCTAGTTGAACATGCTTATACCACATACTTACCTGGCAAGAAACCTAAAACGCTAAAAACCTCTGATAATGCACATGTCAGGTTTGTCACTAGATACCACAGCCAACATAAAAAAATGGAAGGTATTCTCAAAAAACATTGGAACATCTTGAAACAGGACCCCCATTTAAACACAATTTTGGGAGATAAAACTGTGGTCACTTACAAGCAGGCTCCTACATTAAAAAACAAAATTAAAGTAAATTAAAAGAACAACGAATTGGTAATCCTTTGAGTTTAACTCCCATAGTGTGGATGTTTTGCTGTAAGAAAGCATTGTGTAAGACCTGTGATTTTGTTGAACATGGCCAAAAATATTTCCAACATAAAGGCCAAACACATCACTTTGATCAGTTCTATAATTGTTCCACGGACTAAGGCGTTTACTGCCTTACGTGTCCATGTAAACTTTTATACGTAGGCCGTACCATTCGCCCGTTGAGACAACTGTTGGGTAAGCACCGATGATTCATGGAAAAGGGCTGTGATTTACATAGCATTCCGCGACATTTTCTGGAGCACCATAATAAATCCACTGCAGGCTTACAGGTTTGGATTTTGGAATCAATACCCAACAATTTATCTGAGGCTGATCGTTTTTCACGTCTATGTGAATGCGAAACGTATTGGATTTATATTTTGGATTCTTTATCACCCAATGGGTTAAATGAGGAATTGGACATAAATACTATTTTTATAAATGATTCCAAGTTTTTACCCATAGCATAGATAGTACACTTTCTCTCCTTTTCTGCTTAGTCTTTTAAATATATTGTCCACCTACAGCATGCCATACACATGTGAATGATGACATTGTCTTATATACACTTTTATATATTTATATATGTTCCATTCACATATGGTTTTGCCCCCTTCCCCCCCTCCCGCCTTTTTATATTTGAGTTTAAACCTCATCCTCTCCAACAGCAGTATCAAACGTATCTAATAATTTTTTTTCTAGTAAATTTTTTTTTTATAGCAATTTACTTTTATTGGGTCTCAAGCCACTTACGGAACAACCTAAGTGCTATTTTTACATCCCCAGTCTGTTTTTCCTATGGGTTTTATCTATAATAATTGTTTCTATCACTCTCAGCTGATGAGCGTGGGTTGTTTTAATTAATTGGCCATTGCAGAGTGTTTTCTGTCTGTGTACTTATACAACACCCCTTCTCCCATTCTCGTACACTGGAGAAAGGAGCGCGCATGCCCAGTGGGGTTCCTGTGCATGCTCTGAAACGCATTGTGTTTTTTGGCCCCTCTCTCGTCCCGTTGACGTCACACGCAACTTGCGTTGCGCTCCAGGCTGGTTTCCATCACACCTGGATATCCTGCCGAGGACTTGCCGGTGTCCTTTGCTTGCGGGATATCGTGGGCCCCGTACCGCTTTTGGAGATACACTACCCGTCACGGTAGACTTGCCTTCCTTTCTCTTCTCTGGATTGGATGCAACTGGCCTTACTTTTATGTTTTTTTTTCATGGTTACTGGAGTGGACTTCACTCTACAGAAAAGCCTGCCCTCTGTGCATACACTCTGCTAGTGCATATGCTTCCATAGTCATTGACGACATCGCAGAACACTGTCTCCAGCCAAGATCCCGGTGTACTAGTGACTTTTGAAGCCAGCTCTCCTCCCTCTTCTAAACCCTATTGAGCATCTGTGGGGCATCCCAGTGTTGCCAACCTCCCGCAGCATTTTTTACTGGCAAAACGTGGAAAATGTACTGGAGGAGCACATTTTCTACTGGCAACTTGAAAAATAACAGAACTCGTATTAAAAACTAAGACAATTGATATTTAAACACAACATGCAAACACTGACAATATCCATATCAAGTAATTTGCCAGGTTTACACTTAAAAAGTCAGGACATCATGACAAATTATCAGACCCTGATATTTATAGACAGTTGTAAAAATCTGATTTTTACAAACTGTCAGTAAAATTACTGGCAGTTGGCAACCCTGGGGCATCCTCAAACGGAAGGTGGAGGAGCGCAAGGTCTCTAACATCCACCAGCTCAGTGATGTCATCATGGAGGAGTGGAAGAGAACTCCAGTGGCAACTTGTGAAGCTCTGCTGAACTCCATGCTCAAGAGGGTTAAGGCAGTGCTGGAAAATAATGGTGGCCACACAAAATATTGACATTTTGGGCCCAATTTGGACATTTTCACTTAGGGGTGTACTCACTTTTGTTGCCAACGGTTTAGACATTAATGGCTGTGTGTTGAGTTATTTTGAGGGGACAGCAAATTTACACTGTTATACAAGCTGTACACTCACTACTTTACAATGTAGCAAAGTGTAATTTCTTCAATGTTGTCACATGAAAAGATAGAATAAAATATTTACAAAAATGTGAGGGGTGTACTCACATTTGTGAGATACTGTATGTCTATGTATGTATTGTCTTAATTGATGATTGTAATGAAGTGTGTTACTTTAGAATACAACACTAATGATTGTTTTATACGTTTTTGTCCTTAATACAGAAGAAACCAGATCCATTCCTAGAAGTTTTCAAGATCTGTATGGGGTTTCAAGAGGTTGAAATATAAACATCAAAATGGGTTTGGTGATGTATAATGTTTGTGCATAATGTGATGAACACACTATAAATGTTATTGTGAATGTAATGTTAACCATGATGAATTATTGACAACTTTTGATGGACGTCCTTTAACCACTTCCGGACCAACGCCATCACCTGACGGCGGTCACTTTGCCTTGTATACCGTCGTTATGGTAGCAGACAGCTACCATAACCCCGGTATTTTTTTTTTCAGCCGGCAATTCTCTGTAAGATAAAAGTGGTCTCAGTGGCGGATTCAATGCGAGATCACTTTTATCTAGGGCGGGAGAGGTGCCCCCCCTCCCTCCGTTTTCCCGTGATCTCTGCCACTTACCGGACCCGCCGGTAGCAGCAGAGACGATCAGGTTTGCTCCCCCCCAGTGTCTGGATGCCGAGTGAGCGGAAGATGCCGCCCACTCAGCTCCATAGCATTGCAGGGCGGAAGTGACTTCACAAGTCACTTCCGCCCAATGCTCTTAAAGGGGACATTTTTTTTTATGTCATTTTATTTATTTTTTATTGCAATTTAGTGTAAATATGAGATCTGAGGTCTTTTTGACTTTTTGAATGTTTACATTTCTTGTAATAGGAATAAAGTAATCAATTTTTTTTTTTAAAGAATGATGTTAAAATAAAAAATAAGTAAAATAAATAAGAAAAAAATAAAAATGAAAATGCCCCGTCCCCACGAGCTTGCACGCAGAACCGAACGCATACGTAAGTCACGCGGGCATATGAAAACGGTGTTCAAACCACACATATGAGGTATCACCACGGTCGTTAGAGCGAGAGCAATAATTCTAGCACTAGACCTCCTCTGTAACTCAAAACTGATAACCTGTAGGAATTTTTAAACGTTGCCAATGGAGATTCTTAAGTGCAAAAGTTTGTCGCCATTCCATGAGCGGGCGCAATTTTGAAGCATGACATTTTGGGTATCAATTTACTCGACGTAACATTACCTTTATGGAAAATATTTGGGCTAACTTTACTGTTGTCTTATTTTTTAACTCAAAAAAGTGAAATTTTGCTTGTAAGACCACTGCGCAATTACAATGCGACAAAAAGTATTACAACAACCGCCACTTTATTCTCTAGGGTGCTCGGTCTGGAATTGGTTAATGAAAATCCATGAGGTAATAAATTAATTAATTAGCTCATTTAACATGGGTAGAAAAGAGTGCACTCTCATTAAACAACATGACCATATGTTTTGTCTGGAAAGTGTTTTCAATATGTGTTTTGTGCTAACAATTTGTTTATTTCTAGGGGGGGAATGTAATGATAACCCACTAAGACCTTTCATTTTGTTTAGTTCCTATATAGTGGCTAAACAGCATCAATCCACCTGTCTGATATGGTTTGATGTCCAAGAACTAAAGACGAAGATTACAGTATACATTAACAACTTGCATCATCTTAATTGTTGATATTTTGTTTGTTTATATGAATGTAATGACAGTTTTTATTAGAACTGATTGTAAAAAGAGCACCTAATTATTTTGATGCTGTGTAATGGGTATTCAAGTTTTTTCCTCTGATTAGGTTGAATTTGAAACAATAGAGAAAAATACTAGCATTTGATCAATAGTTATAGATATTTTTAATGATTTGGAGGGTATAAGAATACCCAAAAATAATGTTGTTTATCTTCCTCTACTGGCCCTTCCTGTGTGTATTTAGCTTGATTTATAGCAGGATCTACTTTAACCACTTCCCGACCAGCGGCGTAAATAGGCGGCGGCTGGTTTTGAGTGGCTGTACCGGGATATAGCCTGCAGCTACAGGCTATATCCCGGTATCGCTTTTTAGAGTGGACGGTCGGCTATCCAGGGATAATGACCGATCCGGCTCGGGAGCCACTCGGCCGTTATCCCAGGGGGCGGGAGAGGACATCCCCCCCCTCCCGCCGCCTCCCGCCACTCTTCTCTGGCCTCCCGTTCCACCGGGAGACAGGATCGACGATTCGACGCCTCCACTGGCTAGAAGGAGACCTAACAGAAGCCGGAATCAGTTCTGATCAGGTCTCCTTCGGCAAATTCCGGAAGCCACGTCACAACGTCACTTCCGATTTACTCGGTGGCTAACGGAGCCAATTTAAAAAAATTACAGTATTCAGATTCGCCGTTTTTGGCGATCTGAATACTGTGAAGTACAAAGGCAAATGGGGGGGTCTTTTAGACCCCCCAACCCTCCAAAAAGTGTACCTGTCACCATATATTACTATCACAAGGGATGTTTACATTCCTTGTGATAGCAATAAAAGTGATCAGAATTTTTTTTTAAAAGGAAGAGTGTTAAAAATAAATAAAAATTTAAAAAAATTGAATGCGCCACCGTCCCCGCGAGCTCGCGCAGCAAAGAAAATGCATACGTAAGTCGCGCCTGCATATGAAAACGGTGTTCAAACCACACATGTGAGGTATCGCCGCGATCGCCAGAGTGTGAGCAATAATTCTAGCAAAGACCTCCTCTGTAGCTCTAACCTGGTAACCGCTAAATTTTTTTAAAGCGTCGCTTATGGAAATTTTTAAGTACTGGACTTTGTCGCCATTCCGCGAGTGCACGCAATTTTCAACTGTGTCATGTATGGTATCTATTTACTCGGCGTAACATCCTCTTTCACAATATACAAAAAATTGGGCTAACTTTACTGTTGTCTTATTTTTTAACGCAAAAAAGTGAAATTTTTCCAAAAAAATTGCGCTTGAAAGACCGCTGCGCAAATACCGTGTGACAAAAAGTATTGCAACGGTCGCCATTTTATTCTCTAGGGTGTTCGAAAAATATATATATAATGTTTGGGGGTTCTAAGTAATTTTCTAGCAAAAAAAAATGTTTTTAGCTTGTAACCAACAAATGTAAAAAGGGGCCCGGTTGGTAAGTGGTTAATAGATTCTCCCATAATCATTGTAGTGGCCTATAATGTAGAACTACTGTTGGAGCATAAAAAAACAAAATCCACAGGATGTGCACAGTACAAGAAGAGAACGGGTGATACTAAAAGTTAAAGGTTTTACACAACTGGTCTTTGGTTTGAAGTATATTTTTCTATATGAATTCAAGCTAATTATGTCATTCATTGTGAAAAAAGTAATTTTATGTCCACTCAATCAAAGATAATCGTGATTACTGCAATGGTTGCAAATTTTAAACCAAGTCCTTCAAAATAAGGTACTGTAAATTTTGATATATATATATATATATTGTTATATCTGACACTTAGTGATCCTTTGGCCACCACGTTTGATACACATGATTATGAAATGAAATAGGTTCCCAGATTTACTTTTCCCCGATTCCCCCCGATTGCTTGGGTGTGGGACTGGCATGTAGAGTATACTGACACATTAGGCGTGGGTAGTATATACACACATATTGGGGTCAGTGTAGAGAAGAGCCAGTTAGCCTGCCAGAATGTCTTTAGAGTGTGGAAGGAGACTGGAGTATACAGAGGAAACACACATATTAAGTGGTTTGAAGTTGGGCCTATGGTTGGATATTATTAAGTTTAGATACAGAGTAAGGTAGAGTTCACTTGAGAAATGGGTGGTGGTGTTCCCATACCAATATTTCACCATGAACAAGAAAAAGTTGAGTTTTTCCATTTAGTGTTAGGCCAGGTCACTAGTTTGGACAGACAGTCTTGGAAACACACCTGCCTTGACGTCAACCACAAGCATATTGGAGAAAAGAGACAAACACTTTTGAGAGCAGCAGCTGTCTATAAAGACTTTGCCATTGATCAGCAGCTGAACTGTCGGTGCAATTTAAACCTGCTCTGATGGTTAAGTACTTGAACTGTTCTATCCGCTATCATGGTCAAGTTCCTGAATTGTTTTATCTGCTCTGATGGTTGAGTACCTGAACTGTTCCATCCGCTATCATGATCAAGTACCTGAATCTGATGCTGAAGTACCTGAACTGTTTTATCTGCTCTGGTGGTCAAGTGCATGAACTGTCTGTTAAGTTCCAGCTACCATGTGGTTATGTGCCTGCACGTCTATGACTTGTGAGCTGCAATAATCTGGAGAATATGGACTTTGTATTCTATAGTTCTTTCAGTTCTACAGCGTTGCAATTGTTGTGCTGCAGCTGCGATGTGATCACCGGATGTCTAAGACTCTGCTGTCCATCACCAGGTATGGAGGACTTTGACAAGTTTCTACACGGTCATATCGTTGCTTGCCAGGGTGTTGGCTGGGGGTGGTCTTTTTCCCTACAAGTTCTATATTACCTCAGCCAAATCCTATAAGGTCTTAGTCTCACCCAGAATGGCCATGAGGCCAGTGTCTGGTCCTGGTCACCTGGTGCCATGTTGCGAAACAGCAAAGGAATTCCATGGTGAACAAGCACTTCTAGTTAAGTATTCTTGATATTTTCTTTATCTTTATTTGTATCTGTCATTACTTTGTAATGAATGTTATACTTTTAAGTATTTGTGTGATCTCTCTTTACACATATCGAACACAAACCCAAAAACGTGACAAGAGAATTACAACTGAGCACACTGTTTGAGTATGCCAATAACCACACATATGTCTGGTGCGTCTGTCAAAAACTTTACATCATACTGGAGAATTTTGTGATTTGCTTTTGTGCACCCTACATTACCAAAAGAGCAAATTAGTTACTGCAAGAGACAACTGGTGAGGTCATCAGAGGTACCCAAAAATAAGCTGAGCATGGACATATCAAAGTATTGACCACTAGCAATAAGCTCTTTGTTTAAGATCTATATATGCATTTGAAATTTCCCTCCTTCCTCCCACTTTCACCCACAGATTTACTGAAAGTTGCAAGAAAGATAAGGAGAATAATACAAATTTTGCAGCCATTTTTTGTTCCCCTTAAAGCGGAGTTCCACCCAAAAGTGGAGCTTCCGGTTTAAGTGTAGGTAACTCCCTGACATGACACAATTGGCATGTCATTTTACTATTACTATGCCACTTTACTATAACCGACCCTCTGCCCCTTGTCAGGGGAACGTCAATGGCGGCAAATTTCGGTATGAAGTGCCTATAGTACCCCGTGATCCCCAGGAACGCGCGCACCTGCTTTTTAGATTGGGGTTGGGGCCACTTCTGAATCGCCTCTAGTTTGTTGGTCTGTGGTTTAACGAGTCCCCGCCCAATAATGTGGCCAAGGTATTTGGCCTCCTCGAGACCGATGGACTTTTTGGGGTTGGCTGTGAACCCTGCTTTCCTGAGGGAATCCACAACCACTTGCACTTGGGGCAAATGGGGTTCCCAATCAGGACTGTGGATGAACACATCACCCAAGTAGGTGGCTGCATAGGGGCGGTGTGGCCTGAACATCTTGTCCATCATCCTCTGGAATGATGCAGGAGCCCCATGCAGATCAAATGGTATTTGTTTGTACTGGGTGGAGCCATCGGGAGTAGAAAAGGCCGTTTTCTCTTTGGCTGATTCTGTTAGGGATATCTGCCAGTAGCCTTTAATTAGGCCTAGGGTTGTTATGTACCGGGCACCTCCCAACCTGTCCACAAGTTCGTCTACCCGCAGCATTGGGTATGCGGCAAATTTAGACACGTTATTCAGCTTCCGGAAATCGTTACAGAACCTGATAGTGCCATTGGGCTTTGGGACCGGCACGATGGGGCTCGACCAGGCACTGTGGGACTCCTCTATCACATCCAACTCCAACATGTTTTTTATTTCCTTCACCGCCGCATCTCGTCTAGCCTCAGGTATCCGGTAGGGTTTTACATTTACGCGGACCCCTGGCTCCGTAACTATGTCATGTTGTATTACGGTTGTCAGTCCGGGTAGGGGAGAGAAAAAGTCTCTATTTTTACTTACAAATTCCTTTACGTCATTTTGTTGCTTCAGTGACAAGGACTCGGTTATGGGGACGTCCGGGGTCAGAGGTAGCCTGTCCTGTTGAGGAGTGGGCACTGCCAACAAACTCTCCCTGTCCTTCCACGGTTTTAAGATATTAACTGTCACGACCTGGTGGTGGAGTCTAACTTGTGCAGGGAACAACCACTGTTGCGCACCTGATTCGGGGACCCCTGGTAGAGCAAACAGGTGGACCGGGAGTGCAGGATGGCACGAGGGCTGGATCGTCACTGATGCTGGTGTGTGAGATCCCAGGGTGGCTCGTGCAGATCAGAAGAGAGGTGGTACAGGCTGGGTCGGCAACTGGCTGGTGGTGTAGTACAAAGGAGCAGGCAGAAGAATGGTCAAGTCCAAGCAGAGTTCGTAATCAGGCTGGCAGCAGAAGTACAAGGGGTCAGGCGAGCGGATGGTCGTGGATAGCCGGGAGTCGGTGAAGGCAGGTGTCAGCAGGTCAGGTCAAGCCTGGTCTTTCAGGAAACAGGATCAATCAACAAAAACTGAACAACAAGAACAGAGCTGGGGCTCACAGGTACACAGAAGCTGTAGAACAGACAGCATCGGCTACAGGGTGCTGTCAGCTTAAATGATCCTGGAAAACAACAACAACAAGATGCTGCAGGAGACCCTTGCATAGACCCAGGGGCGCAATAAGGAGCGCTATGATAGGAAGAGACGCAGAGAGCTTGACCTACAGCCCGGCAATCGGGTCTGGTTGGCGACCACTAAGTTATGACTCTCTTGTCTGTCCAAAAAGCTGGGACCGAAATTCATAGGACCTTTCCCAGTAAAAAGGAGAATTAACAAGGTGGCCTATGAACTCGACCTGCCGTCCTCGCTCAAGATCCACCCGGTGTTCCATGTTCACCTTCTAAAGCCAGTGACCAAGGACCTGTTTCCAGGACGAAGGTCGGCTCCGCCCGAACCGGTGGTAATTGATGGAGAGGTGGAGTTCGAGGTGGAATCCATCCTCGATTGCAGAAGAAGAGCTGGAGGAGTGCAGTTCCTGGTGAAATGGAAAGGTTATGGCCTTGAGGAAAATTCATGAGAGCCGGAGAGCAATCTACATGCCCAGGAGATGGTCAGGACTTTTTGGAGAAACAACCCGGACAAGAGCGCCCGAATGGGCATCCGGAGGCTGCCCCTTGGGGGGGGCAATGTTAGAAAAAGATTGTGCTGAGGACGTGTTTGCATTTGATTGCTGTTTCCTCTAGCCCCCAGAGGAGGCGGTCCAGGCAGCTCTATTTAAGCAGCGTGCTTCCTGTAAGCAAGTGCTGTCCGTTCTACAGCGTTTCCTGCACCTGTGACCCCCCGGTGACCACTTCTGAGTGACTTTCTGTTCCTGTGACCCCGGCTAGCCCTCTGGACCTGTTGATATATGCCTGCATCTGACCCTGGCTTGTTTACGACCATCCACTTGTCTGCTCCCTCTGTACTTCTGTTGCCAGCACGTTACCAACCCTGCCTGTACCCGACCATCCATTTGCCTGATCCCGTTGTACCGCACCGCCTGCCAGTTGTCGACCCAGACTGAATCACTACTCTCCTGCCTTGCACAAACTTCTGTGGACTTCTGATTACCACCTGAAGATTGTCCAGCCCTCGTGCCCCCCTGTGCTTCAGAGCTCCCTGTCTACACTACCAGGGGTTCTTGAACCAGGGCCACAAGAGAGGTTGTCCCCGCATAAGCCAGACTCTACCACCAGGTACTTGACAGCCACTCTTCAAGTGATGACTTAATGGCGAGTAGCTCCCTGTCTCCCACATCATAATTCTTCTCTTGGGCCGAAAGTTTGTGGGAGAAGAATGCGATGGGATGGAGTAAGGCTTTTGCGCCTTTTCTCTGGTAAAGCACGGCCCCGACAGCAGTCTCGGAAGCATGTACTTCCAGAACGTAGGGCAAGGTTGCATCTGGATGCTTGAGTATGGGTGCAGAGGTAAAGAGTTCCTTTAGAGCCTGAAAGGCTTTTTGCGCTTTTGGTGTCCAGTGGAAAAGCTGGCCTTGCTTCGCGAGCTGGGTGATTGGGGCGATGATAGCGGAAAACCCCTAATGAACTTTCTGTAGAAATTAGCGAAACCCACGAAGTGTTGGACCCCTTTTTTATCCACTGGAGCTGGCCAGTCCTGGATAGCCGAGATTGTTGCAGATCCATTGTAAAGCCTGTGACAGAGAGGATCAGACCAAGGAATGGGATGCTGGAGCGCTCAAACGCACATTTCTCCACTTTGGCATATAGTCCGTGTTGCCGCAGGCGACTCAGAACATTGTTTGCGATATTCTTCCAAAGAGGAGGAGAAAATCAGGATGTCGTCAAGAAAAAATAATGATGAAGAGGTCTAGGTAGTCTCAGAAGACATCGTTGACAGTACTGAAATGTGGCTGGGGCATTGCAAAGTCCAAAGGGCATGACGAGGTATTCATAGTGTCCAAAGTGCCCAAAGCGGGGCATGCAAGGCAGCTTCTGCTGTGGCGGCAAGGTGGGGATCCTGGTATAAGCGGGCCATGGGGTCAAAAAACAAATTCAGGGTGGCGACTTCTCGCACTCTCTGTTCCCAGAGCCGATGAGCCCAAGACTGGGGTTCTCCTTGTAATAAAGAAATCACAAGTCCCACCTTCATGGCTGCCACGGAGAAGGTGTGGGGCTGTAAGCCGAAATAGAGTTCGCAGGAGTTGCGAAAAGCCCTGAATTTGCTTAGATCCCCCGCAAACTTATCAGGAAGGGGAACCTTAGGCTCTGATGGCAGGGCTACGATGGTGCGGGCAGATGCTGATCCCACTCCGGCTGCAGCGGGAGCAGAGAGCTCACGCACTTGTTCCTCCAGCCGGGTATAACCCTCCTGCAGGTTTTTCATCACCTGCGTAAGCCTGGCCAAGTGGACACACAGTTCATCTATGGCAGTGGGTGTTCCCTACGCAGACTCGGACTGGCGGGGAAGTACAAAGGAGCAGGCAGAAGAATGGTCAAGTCCAAGCAGAGTTTGTAATCAGGCTGGCAGCAGAAGTACAAGGGGTCAGGCGAGCGGATGGTCGTGGATAGCCGGGGGTCGGTGCAGGCAGATATCAGCAGGTCAGGTCAAGCCTGGTCTTTCAGGAAACAGGATCAATCAACAGGAACAGAACAACAGGAACAGAGCTGGGGCTCACAGGTACACAGACGCTGTAGAACTGATAGCACCAGCTACAGGGTGCTGTCAGCTTAAATGGGCCATTCTGCGCCAATGCCAGCGCATACATGCGCACACACGCTATGTGCACCCATGCACAGGCTTTCCAGGGGCCACAATAGCTTCCTTACATTAACGTGGTAAATCTGCTCCAGTTTCCTTTTTCCTGGCTGGTAAACATTGTAGTTCACTTCCCCTTCTTTTTCCCTAATCTCAAAGGGACCCTGCCATTTTGCTAGGAATTTACTTTCAACCATGGGGACTAGCACCAGCACTCTGTCTCCGGGGTTGAAAGTCTGGGTTTTGGCACCCCGATTGTAAACCCTTCTCTGGGCCTCCTGGGCTTGCTCCATATGCTCTCGTACAAGGGGCAGAACAGCTGCGATTCGATCCAGCATCAAGGAGACGTACTCTATGACGCTTCTATATGGGGTGGCCTCTCCTTCCCATGTCTCTTTTGTGATATCTAGCAGCCCCCTGGGATACCATACAAGAGTTCAAAGGGGGAATACCCCGTAGACGCCAGCGGAACCTCTCGTATGGCAAACATGAGGTACAGCAACAAAAAATCCCAATTTCGCCCATCTTTATCCATCACCTTTTTTAACATACTCTTGAGGGTCTTGTTAAATCTTTCCACCAGACTGTCAGTTTGGGGGTGGTAAACAGAAGTATGGAGATGGGAGATTTTAAACAACTTGCACAATTCTCTGGTCATGAACGGGGTACCCTGATCCGTCAAAATCTCTTTAGGGATCCCTACCCGATTAAACACCTGGACCAGCTCCTTGGCGATTGTCTTAGCAGAGGTGTTCTGCAAGGGTTTGGCTTCAGGATTGCGGGTAGCATAGTCCAGGATCACCAGGATGTGCTGGTGTCCCCGAGCAGATTTTACTACTGGTCCCATGAGATCCATGCCAATTCGCTCAAATGGCACTTCAATTATGGGAAGTGGGACAAGCGGACTACGAAAATGGGGTGACGGGGCCATCAATTGACACTCAAGGCATGATTCACAGTATTCTCTGATGTCTGCATACAACCCAGGCCAGAATAATCTCTGGGTTATTCTCTCCCTGGTCTTCTCCATACCCAGATGTCCCTCCATTACATGACCATGGGCCAGATATAGCACCATCCTGTGGAAGGGTTTGGGAACCACTAGCTGTTCTACTTCATCCTCCCCGCGTTTTACCACCTGATACATCAAATTATTTTTAAGAGCCATGTAGGTAAAAGACACCCCCCAATAAAGATCCACAGGTTTCCCATCTATTACTTTCATGTTTTCTCTGGCTCTAAAGAAAGTGACACCCCGTAGTTGCTCTGTACAGAAGTCCTCTCTCCGGACCTCTAAGTCAGGTACTACATTCTGTTCACTCTCACAGTCAGGGTCAAAGACATTTTCTGGGTCATAAACCACCAGCTGGGAGCTTTCTTTCGGCTCCCCAGCCATTACAGTAAAAGGAAGAGGGTCTCCTTCCTTGGTCCTGCCACCAATCTCCCTCCCCCGTTTGGCAAAAAGAGTCTGGTGAGAACTCCAGTGCTTCCTCAGCAGGGGGAGCTCTTTCCTCCAGACTTTCTGTGCCTTCCCATAACCTCCAAAAATGGGAAAAATCCCTCCCCACCAGAACCTCATGATGCAGGCAAGGTGCCACCCCCACTGAATGTGTCATGCCACCCCAAGGGGTGACAATCTCAACTACCGCGGTCTGGTAGTCCCGAGTGTCCCCATGGATGCAAATGACCCCAATTGTGCTAGGGTGTAATTTTTCAGGGTTCACACACTTGCTGTTGACTAAAGTCACAACACTACCTGAATCAAGCAGTGCAGTGACTGGTCTCCCATCAACATAAATCACATACATTTGTTTTTCCATGCGACCCTGACATGATGCAGTCTATGCGACCTGTGCAAAAAGAGACATGCATTTTTTTCATATAAACATTATCACACTGCATTGGTTCATAGTTTAGAGGACAATTGGCAGCAATATGTCCCAATGCATGACATCGGTAGCACTGTATGTGCTCTACCCCCAGTCCTCTCAAGGGTCCCCAAGACCTTCCTGGCTTCTTTGGCCAGTCTCTAGGTCTAGGGACCATAGTCTCTTTAACTGTAGCAGTTTTAAAAGCTTCCCCCCATCCTTGAACCCTGGAACAGTCTTACCGGGCCCACCGGGCGATTTTTCACCCCCTAGATACATTGGAGTGGGGCGCAGATGGGTACCACAAGTCCTCAGCCACACTGTATCTCTCCACAAGGTCCACCAGTTGTGTTGCCGTTTTGGGGTCTCCATGGCTGACCCACTTCCTCAAAGTCGCAGGGAGCGCACGCAGATACCGGTCCATGACCACACGCTCCACGATCTGAGAGCCTGGTAAAGCCTCTGGCTGTAACCACTTCTTGGTGAGATGGATTAAGTCAAACATTTGGGAGCGGGGTGGCTGGTCCATGTGGTCGGTTCAGTGATGCACCCGTTGAGCCCAGACTCAAAGTCCTGGGTCATCGGGTTCCAAATCAAAATAGGCCTTTTGGGGCTCACCTGTCAGAAAAGGCGCTAGCAGTCCCGACCATTTTCTTTTGGTCATCCTTCAGGAAGAGCGACTCGTTCAAAAGCTGTGAGGTACACCTCCACGTCATCCGCAGGTGTCATCTTCTGCAGGTGGTAAGAGGCACATACCAATTTTGGTTCCACTGCCACAGGAGGTGCGGGCCCCTTCTTTAACTCCAGCAGGGCCTCCGCAAACTGTCGGTTCGTCTCCTGTTGTGCTGCGATAGCCTGGCGACTCTCCTTCCGCTGAGCTGCAGTGGCCTATGCGATCCGGAGGTTGGTTTCCTGCTGAGCCACCTGTTGTGCTGCAGCAGCCCCTGCAACCTGATGGTTGGTTTCCCGCTGAGCTGCATTGGCTTATAGCAAGGCCTTCAATATTTCCTCCATCTTGGAAAGTTGCCTCGCTGAACTCCATGTGTGGGAGATTAGCTGTGTGGATCACCTTTCCTGGGAAGAAGGCAGCTTGTAGGCAAAACTTTCTTAAAATCTGGCTGGTTGCCAGGTTTATTTTGGTAAAAGGTTGCAGGTTTTAAAACAAACAAAAATAGCAAAAACAAAACCTTGCCATACAGCGCTAACTTAATACAGACAGGATACCTCTCTATATGATGCAAACCTTTACCTTTTTGCAGTCTTTAGAGCAACCAAAACATGCTCTTAGCTCCCTTAGTCTAGCTTACTGAGTCCCAGGGTGAGCTCCTGTCATATCTCTTCCTGGTCATTATATGCAGCTGGAGAGGGATTTGGGCGGACCAGAAACTTCGGGCCAGAACCAGCCCTGCCACAGTGGCTGGCAAAACCCGGCTCGGACTCGCCAGTCCACTCCAAGTGCTTGTATGCGAGGCGACAAATAATGCCCGTCCACTATCGCACCTCGCATAATGTCACAATATATACACATGCGCATTATACCAGAAGAAAAACATATACAAATGTACACTAACCTGAAGATGGGTGGTCAATTAGAATGGGAGCATGTCAAAAAAGATAAGGAGGGTCAAATGCCAACTGGAAGCAGGCAGACTCCTATCGTATGATGGAGCTCAGAGCGCACCAAGCTAGAGCCTGCAAAAATTCAAATATATGTGGCCAACAATTGCTGATGTCACACAGGGAGGATACGCTTAGGAGGTAGGTCAAATGACCAGGAACCAGGAATTTGTATGAAATATATTTATATATATATATATATATATATATATATATATATATATATATATATATGTATGTGCATCTAAGAATTTAATCAGGCACAAAATATTAAAGGCATAAGTTGCTTAATAGCCTGAATTGCACATGGTATACGCACATGCATAAATGCATGTGCATAAAAAAAGGCCACATACTTATAATTAGTAGCTGGTCCTATATATTCCTAAGTGACTTTTTACTGTATCTCTATGGTATTTTTTAAAGGGTAATTCCACTTTCGTGGGGATAAAAAAAAATCGCAAATAAAGAAAAAATAATATAGCGTGTACTATTGCGATACAAGTCATATTGAAATTGAATGTTATTAAAAATTACCTTTCCTTTTCAATCTGCAGCTGCTGTAATTTTCTGAGAATACATTGCAATATGGTTACCTGGAGTGTGTGCTGACCACTCCCCAAAGACATAATTTCTTGCTTGTGTGATTGGCTCACCAATTGTACCAGAAGTCTGCCTAAGATACAAGTCAGATTTCAGACATCCCCTGCAACAAAAATGTAATTTTTGGAGAGATGCTTTTAATAGGAGCACTTCTAAAGGGATGCAGGCCCAGCAGATTTCCTCATTAGGGCCCTGCGTTGCACAAGAGGTTGTCTTTGGGAAATAGACGTATGAGTGCTGCCAGCATTGCTGCAGAGGTTGAAGGAGTGGGGGGGTCAGCCCGTCAGTGCTCACACCATACGCCATACACTGCATCAAATTGGTCTGCATGGCTGTCGCCCCAGGAGGAAGCCTCTTCTAAAGATGATGCACAAGAAAGCCCGCAAATGGTTTGCTGAAGACAAGCAGACTAAGGACATGGATTACTGGAACCATGTCCTGTGGTGTGATGAGACCAAGATACATTTATTTGGTTCAGATGGTGTCAAGCATGGTGTGGCGGCAACCAGATGAGGAGTACAAAGACATGTGTCTTGCCTACAGTTAAGCATGGTGGTGGGAGTGTCATGGTCTGGGGCTGTATGAGTGCTGCCGGCACTGGGGAGCTACAGTTCATTGAGGGATCCAAGAATGTCAACATGTACTGTGACATAATGAAGCAGAGCATGATCGCCTCCTGTGAAGCTCTTGTAAACTCCATGCTCAAGAGGGTTAAGGCAGTGCTGAAAAATAATGGTGGCCACACAAAATATTGACACTTTGGGCCCAATTTAGACATTTTCACTTAGGGGTGTACTCACTTTTGTTGCCAGCGGTTTAGACATTAATGGATGTGTGTTGAGTTATTTTGAGGGGACAGCAAATTTACACTGTTATATACGAGCTGTACACTCGCTACTACATTGTAGCAAAGTGTCATTTCTTCAGTGTTGTCACATGAAAAGATATAATAAAATATTTACAAAAATGTGAGGGGTGTACTCACTTTTATGAGATACTGTATAAGCCAGAATGGTAGATTAGCCCAGGGGGCAAATATTGGAATGTTTATCCATTCTTACTGCTGGCTGTGTTGAGGGTGTGGGCTACCTGTTACTCTTATCCCTGCTTCAATGCCGGTTCACACTGGTGCAATGCGGGAACCCTGCAAATCCACTGCGGTTTCCCTCATCGCACCTGACTCACATGGCAGTTCACACGGTGGACACAGCATTACACTGGGAGATTGTGTTGAGTCAACATCGGAAGAATAACAGAAGAAGAACAGAGGGAGAAGACCCGGAAGAAGAGGGAGAAGACAGTGGAGAGAGAAGACCCAGCAGAAGATGGAGAAGACACCATAGAGAGGAGAAGAACCAGAGAGGGGAGAAGAACCGGTAGAGGGAGAATACATCGCTGGAGGAGGGAGAAGAAATCAGAAGAGACACCGTAGCTGCCTTAATAAAATACTTTAAAAACCTGTGTACTGTGTTTATTTGTGACACTTTTTTTAGGTGAATGGGTAGGGGTAAAATGTACCCCATACTCATTCACATAGGGTGGGGGGACAGGATCTGGGGGCCCCCTTGTTAAAGGGGGCTTCCAGATTCTGATAAGCCCCCTGCCCGCAGCCCCCAAAACCACCGGCCAGGGAGGTCGTAGAAGAAGCCCTTGTCCTCATCAACATGGAGACAAGGTGCTTTGGGGTGGGGGGCCCTGCCCCAAAGCACCCACCCCCCAAGTTGAGGGCATGTAGCCTCATATGGTCCAGAAGGGGGAAGCCGCTCGCCCCCCCCTTTCCTGACCTTCTGGGCTGTATGCTCGGATAAGGGTCTGGTATAGATTTTGGGGGACCACACGCTGTTTTTTTTCAGCGTGGGGAGTTCCCCTTAAAATCCATACCAGACCGAAGGGTCTGGTATCTCTTCGGGGGGAACCCCACGCCAATTTTTTTTTCATTTGGTGGGGGGTTCCCCTTCAAGATCCTCAGCACACAACTCGCACCATCATGATCCGACTTCTGGTGTGACTCCTATTCAAATGAATGGGCTCCCATAAGGAACCACTGATTTTGAATGGAGGCAGAGAAACGCCTGACAAGGCTTAATGTGCTGTATACAGTGTTAAGCTGCGTTTTTCAGCTTTTACCAGTGTCTGGCATTTTTACAGCTCTAGCGATGGAGCCTCAGAACACGTTGGTCCTGGGGTTTTTTGGAGTATAAAAATGCCTACGCCACTTACAGCTCAAAAACACCTGTGTTTATATGAGGCCATTGAATAACATGGAGAGGTTTTTTTAAGCTGTAAAAAAGCTCTTAAAAGCAGCTGTAAAAACGCCTGTGTGTATGAGGCCTTAAAGACTAAACCTTTTCTGACACTTGTTGCTTACAAGTAAAAATTTGGATTCCTGGAGCTCATCATGTCAGCCTACGTATGGGTCAGGTCCTCCCCTCTGACCCCCATAGGACAACCCACTGAATGAATAAAAGGAGGGCCTCCCTATACCCCTACGTTCCTTTTTCGTCCTCGCTCCGGAGACAACATCACTGATTCTACGATGAAGTGATAAGTATTGAAGATTTCTATCTCTCCCGCCTGGTTTGCCTCGCCAGGTGGAGGGCTCCTGGACAGAGATAAACCCTCTCCTGTAGGAGCACCCTGGTGCCCGAGTAAGTCCATGCAGCCTAAATGGTGTGTTAGATCTGTTATTAGCAGGGGGCATGGCGTGTTCTGCTCTCTCTGTACAGGCTGATTTTACCTTTTTTTTTGTCTGTAATGCATCTTCCTTTGTTCAGTGATGTTTCTCTAGATTGTACAGACCCCAATATGGCAGCTGGGATGTCTGAGTTCCACAGCAGCTTGTGGTGGAATGTGGGCTCCTGGCTGGCTACATGTTGGCTATTGGGGTGGGGGACTGGTCTTGCACTGTACAGTTCTTGTTCGGCTTTTCTTTAGTTTACCAAAACCATGTAGTGTGAGATCAAACATAACCCATGTAATTTGTGTGCAATCAGGCATACCCTTGCACTGCATGGTGGAAGGTGGATCTGGGAGAGGTTGGAGAGATGTGTAGTGTATGGCCAGCCTCATTCTACTTTTGAAAAAAAAAAAAAGAAATCTGTACTAGCTATAGGTAAGCTTTGCTGAATATTATTGTGATCCTGCCTTTTTTCTGTCTTGAACAAGTTTTTTTTATACTTGTCCTGCTTCTGGCATAGTTGAGCTTGTTTCATTAAGCACCTGGTACTAATGTCAGGTCTAAGAACCTACTGTGTCAGCCGCCCAGGTCGCTCCGACTTGGAAAAAGGTTCCTGTACTACTTTTGGGGCGACTTCAGGTGACTTGCATTGACTTCTATTACAGAGGTCGTTTGCAGGCTGCGCTGAGGTCGCCCCTGCAAGTCGGACCTCTGTAGTTTGAACCGGCTCTTAGTCCCTCCAGTTGACAGACATCAAGCACGGCCTTAAGCTGGTCGTGTGCCACTCATGCCTTGGCAGGCAAAGCACTGTATGTTTCTTGATGACACCTATATATCTTGGGCTACATTTCCGCTGCATTGATTCCAAAGTCGCATCAAAGTAGTGCAGGCACCTTTTCAAAGTCGCAGATTTTCAAAGTCGCATAGATGGGAACGGGTGCCATTGAGATCAATGGATTGTGACTTGTCGTGCGAATTTGTGTCCAAAGTCGCATGACAAGTCGCACTAGTGGAAACGGAGCCTAAAGGGGTTGTTTTCACTCACACTGTGGGAAAATCAACTCTCTCCAGATTCTTCCAAGAGAGGATACACATGAATGTGATATATGAAGCCTGTTGGTTCAAGCAGACAAGGATAAGGATGGCAACACTTAACAGACTGTCACATTTGTTTAAGCACATGGTCTATACACTCTAGAGGCGTGTTTCCAATCGCTCTGTGAAGGGGTTACCTGTTCCAGACATTGAACAGTCGCCAAGTTTTTTTTTCCAGGCAAACCAATCCTATTCAGCTGCTTACTAATAGCGATTTAAGGATGAACATTACTGCAAGAATACTGCTTTGTTCAAGCAACCAAGGATAAAGCTGATGGCAGCTAACAGGTTGTGACGTTCATTAAGCCTGTGGTCAATACACTCTAAGGAATGTGTCCACTGGTCCAATGAGGGGTTGCCTATTCTGGCAATATGCCGTCTCTGGGGCTTCCCAGGCAAACGATCAGCTTCAATCTCATTAAAGAGAAGATGCAAATGAACGTGACTGCTTCAAGCAGTCAAGGACAAAGATGTCAACACCGAATAGGTTGTCACATGCATTAAACATGTGAGCAATACACTCTAAAGAAGTGGTTTCCACTCACACTGTGGGCAAATCAACTCTTTCTAGACTCTTCCAAGAGAAGATGCAGATGGAATAGAACTGTGTGAATCCTGTTGGTTGAAGGAAGCAAAGACCAGATGACGAAGCCTAACACGTTGTCACATTCAGTAAACCTGTAAATACACTCTAAAGGAGTTGTTCCCACACACTCGGGAAGGGACTGGGTCCAGGAAATTGGCACATGTCTCCTACCTAGCCTGAATAAACTTTGGGCTGTCCATCCTGTTCCACTGGGATGTGGTCCCTGTGCTCACATACTAAATGCATCATCTATCAGGGAGCCCCTCTGCTGGTCTCTGGGGCGGCATATGAGTGTAAATCACTCGCAATGTAGAAGCAATGCAATATCATGGCTGAAGTGGACATTTTCCTTATTACTGGTTTACTAAGCATCTGTATGGAGGAAGCACTGCACTGCTGCTTAATAGTCATTGAACAAGCTCAATGTTTCTGCTTGCCTTCTTTTTCTTCAGGAAAGCAAATGTCAACCCCGGATAAAGACCAGCGCTACTAAATAAGGTAGGGCACCATACCCATCTGCTTCCCAGTAAAGGCAGCCCTCTTCAGGCTCTGCCAAGATGTGCATGAACATGACTTTATGAATCCTGTTTTGCTCAGACAGTCTGGGATTAAGATGATGGTAGACACAATTCATTAAGCATGAGATCAAGACACTCTAAAAGAGCTGTTTGGACTTGCCTTGTGCAAGGGTCATCTATTCTGGCAAGGTCCAGTTTTCCTTCTGAAGCCAGTAACTGGCCTCAATAGCTTTCTCGGGCCGACCAACCTTCAGACTCTTCCAAAGAAGAATATATGTAGGAGGATGACCTATGTCTGCTTTTTCATTTCTCCTTTCTAAGGCTGATGAGATGCATTTTAGATGGAAAGCAGTGGAAATAAGTTAGGGGGCTTCTGAATCATCGGATGAGGGCCCTGGAGATGCTATAGAGCTTTGGTTGGTTGCTCATCTTCAGCAAGAGCCAGCTAGTTCCCTCACAGAGGTTGCTTCTGGGTGTCTCAAAGGACAGTGGGGAAAGTATTCCTTCCACAGAAGAAGATGCTCCTCTTGATCTTGATGGTCCGTGCTCTGAAGACAAGTCATTTGATATCAGAAAGGCATTGTATGAGGGTATTGATGAATGCAGCAGTCCCCACAGTGGCCTGGGCTAGATGGCATCTCAAACACTTTAAGCTTGCTTTACTCCAGCAGTGGGTCAAGCTCACTGTCAGAACCAGTTTGCTCAAGGAAGATTGAAGGGAGTGATTCCTCATTCTAGAGTTGATGGCGGCACTGGAGGCATTACTGATCTTTGCACCACTATTTCAAGACCATTGTGAGGATTCAGACAGTAGCATATGTGTTGAATCAAGGAGGAAAGCAGCCTTGGGCAGATTGCGGCATACATCTTTTGTTGCCGGAGTGCAATCTGTTGTCCCTGTCAGTCTCTTACCTTCCCAGGATGGAGAATATGTGAGCAGACACTATTTGAGCACACACTTTCTGGATCTAAACAAATGGATGTTTCCTATAACTGTTGGCTCAGTGGGGCACACTACAAGTGGATTTAATGGCATTTCCTGTCAATGCTCAGCTGGTAGTGTTCTTCTCCTGGTTCTTCCATCCGAGAGCCAGTGGTCATGATGCTCTGTCCCAGCGCTGGATTTTCTGTGCCTGTACACGTTTTTTCTTTCTCAAACTTCCCTAATCCTGAACATGATCCGTTCATGGTTTCTACTATTGAGGCAGTTGATAGCTGATGGCACTTCAGAGATCTTTGGTACTCGGACAGCATGCCTCATCCCAATATGGCTCAATTAGACAGCCTGGTTATTTTTAAGAAGCCGGCTAGCCCAGGTGGGCATAGCAGAAGAGGTCCAGTGGAAGCTGCTTGAATCTTGAAAGATATCCCTTAATGCTACATACTATTGCATGTGGAAAAGATCTTTGTTGTGGCAGTGATTATTCAATGCAATCCTGAGTCTTCCTCTCATATTGAGGTCTTGGCGCTCTTGCAATTGGCCCTAGACAAAGGGATTGGCTGCAGTTCGGTCCAGTTCGTTTCAGCTTGGTTCATTGTGTAGAAGATAAGGTTTCATACAAGAAACCTTATAACTAAATCAGCAACCAGTTGTGTCTCTCGGAAAAAATCCAAGCTTTCTCAGCCAAGTCTCCATATTTTGAGCCGTTTCAAGACAGAGGTTCTTGATGGGGGAGGGGTCCGATGACGTAGCGCAACGTCAGCAGGAGCCGACATGCTCGAGCTCCCCGCCCCTGACCCGTGCACACAAACGCTGAGAGGAAGCCGGGAAGCCACGAAGCCGTGAAGCCGGGCTTAGTAGAGATGCCACCCGGGGGGAAGAACGCTGCGGCCACCTGGGAGACAAAAGACGGCAGGCTGGGGGATTAAGATCCCACTCCACAAACCGCAGTGCAACTATAGGATTACAGGAACAGCGGCAAGGGAGGAAAGGGAAATTGAATGGCTGCGGCCAGCGCTCTCCCCCACTGGAGTCAGAAGGAGGAAGGAGGATACCGGAGTCATTGGATCCATACGGAGCCATTCAGGAGTGGTAGATATGCACTGTATCATAAGGTTTAAAGCCTGTACACACTGAGTAATTTGGTTGGAATTGGAGAGGACTTAGAACAGCGGACTTTGAGTGGGATCAGAGACACTACAGATGTTTTACTTAATCTCTCACATTTATAAAGAGGAGGCAATAATATCTGTTGGAGGAATTTAAGATCAAACAAATAAGCATAAGGAAAGGGAAATTTGTAATTTCTGATGGTATGTAATATTTGAGTAGTGCTGCTAAAACATTTGTGGGAGTGTTGGGGGAAAGGAAGGAAGAAAGAGAAGGAATTGCATAGCCGCTGTGAAACTTTGATGTGAAATTTAATAGCACAGAAGGTGTACAGAGAAAGGAAGGAGACAAAATTGGAGGGAACGACATAACTGAATAAAATTGTGTATCCGTGACTAAGGTTAAAACTTCAAAGGACGACAGGGAGGGGTGCATTTGGTTTCGCCCCTTTTTTTTTTCCCTTCTCCCCATCCTCTCGTCCACCTCTTCTGGCCCCATCCTCTCTGACGGGGGAAGCCGAGAGGGTGGCGACAAGGCGGAGGACAAATAAAGGAGGAGCAAGTAAAACTAACCAGACTACTTCTAGCCCAGGGGGAATTCAAAGATACATGGCCGCAGAAACGAGTATGACAGAGAAGAGAAGCCCGGCCCGGGGGGCAACGGGAGGGGGGCAGAAAGAGGGGGTAACCCCGAAGACAGGAAACAGCAGGTGTACCCCCCAAATAACGGGAAAGAGCAAACAGAAGACCCTAAGAAAAAAGGTCAAACTGACCAATCTGCCATGGAGGGACTAGATAAAGAAACTCAGGTAAGCCTTCCTCAGATTAAGGAAGCCTTAACAGAAATGCTAACAAGTATGGAGATCTCATTAAAAAATGAGATGGGAATGATTAGGACTGATATAAACCAGGTCTTACAACGGGTGGAAGAGACAGAAGAAAGACTGGATGCATATTAGAGAAGATTAGAAAACTTAAACGAACAGATGAAGGAGCTTTAAAGAAGCAATAGAACAATTATGTACAGATTGGAAGACCAAGAAAACCGCAGCCGCAGAAGAAATCTGCAAATTAAAGGCCTACCTGAGAAATTTAAAGATGAGGAACTAAGAGGGCTGATGCAAGACCTTTTCAAACCAATGCTGAGAAAGGAAGACTCGGGGGAGATAAAAATGGATAGAGTCCACAGGATCGCACGAAAACGGCTAAGTGGTGGCGAGACCCCCAGAGATGTCACAATACGTTTTCACTACACAGAGGAGAAGATGTTGATAACGGAAAAAGTTAGGCAAATGCTGGAAATTTTCTGCAAGGGAGAAAAGGTGCAGATATACTCAGATCTATCAGCGGAAACATTGGGGAGAAAAAGATTACTTAAACCACTTACAGAGGCTATGCGATAAGCAAATATAACATATTGGTGGGGATTCCCCGCTTGCTTAAAGGGGAGAAAGGAGGGCAGAACGGCAGTTCTGAGATTCCCGGAAGATTTAGGGGAATTTTTTAAGAAATTAGATATTCAGTCACCCCCTCTCCCGGGATGAGAAGAAGAGGACAATATCCAGGGGAACCCCCCGGTAGATAAGAGGAGTTGGACACACCAGGAGGAGAAAAGGGGGAGGAAGTAGGGGAGTATGGTGAACCTTTCCTTTTTTTTTTTTTTCCCTTGATCTCGCTTTGGAGTGGGAGTGCGGGGTGGGGGTGGGGGGAGGCGGCGGACGAGACCCAGAGACTTCCCTAAGAGATATATGGAGGAAAAACAGTCTTTCGGAGAGGAAGACTGGCTCCCTATGGGGAACGGAGTGGGGAAAGCCGTTCACCCACCCAATAGCAGGGTGGGGGGGGAAGGGTACTCTCCGTGCTCTCATCGAAATAGGAAAATTGGGAAAAAGGGGGAGAAAAGATAAATGGGATGAATAAATATTATGACATATAACGTAAGGGGTTTAAATACGGCAGAGTAAAGATTCAAGGTGAAAAAGGAATTACAATTCTATAAAGCAGATCTGATCAGCCTCCAGGAGACCCATATACCGCATGCTTCAGGAATTAAGATGGGGTCACAGGAATTCCCTAATTGGTACTATGGAGACTCACCATCAGGAAGAGCAAGAGGAGTAGCTATCGGCTTTAGTAAAAATGTAATGTTCTCCCTGAAAGAGTCACAAGCAGATTATGAAGGAAGATCACTGTTTATAAAAGGGATAATAATGAATGAAAAGTATACCATCGCAAATATTTACTCTCCCAATAAAGACCCGGAGAGATACTTGAGGAAAACACTGAGAGAACTGGAGATGTTTAAAGAAGGGATCCTCATATTAATGGGAGACTTCAACATGTGCTTTGACCCGCGAGTAGACACATCAGGATCTCAGGGAAGAGGGACAAAACAGAATCACGGAAAGATAAAGAGCTTATTGTTAAGCAATCAATTAGTGGATACATGGAGAATAAAAAACCCAAGTAAAAAAGACTTCACATATTTCTCGGGAATGCATAAAACCTACTCTAGACTGGACTAGGTGATTATGGAACATAAAGAACTCCCGAGGATAAAGAAAGCAGAAATAAAAGCCATGACCTTATCTGATCACGCGCCGGTGTGGGTGCAGATAGAAGTAGGAATACAGACACAGAGAGAACGGTGCTGGAGGTTGAATGATTCACTAATAGCGGACCCTGAAACTAAAGTAAAGATAGAAGAAGAATTGGAGAATTTCTTTGCGATCAATGACACTCCGGAGACTGCGAGGTCCCTACTGTGGGAGACACATAAGGTATACATAAGAGGTATACTCATTAGCATGGGAGCAAAAAAGAAGAGGGAACAAAGAGAAAAGAAGACAAACCTATATAAGGAAATACAAGAGATGGATTCCCAGAATAGAGGAGTGGGAGTCCTGGCGAAAGCAGAGTTAAAAAAACTAAAAGGAAGAACTGGCAGAGCTGATGGAGGAGGAAAGAAAACAGGCTTTTCATTTAGTGAGGAAACAGGAATATCAATGGGGAAACAAATCAGGGAAGTGGCTAGCTAGGACTGTAAAAGAAAAGAAAAGTAGGACTTTCATACCCCAGATAAAAAACAGCAGAGGAGAGACGGTACATACCTCGCCGGAAATTGCAGGGGTGTTCCACCAGTATTACACAAAGCTATATGATGTCAGGAATAAAAAAGAAGAAAAAGAACCCCCGGGTAGGGAAATGCAAGAAAAGGCAGAATATCTAGAAAGAATGGAATGCTTGAAAATCCCAGCTGAAGTAAAATATCTGAATGATCCAATAACGCAAGAGGAAGTAAAAAGAGTCATCGAGGGGATGTCCTTGGGGAAAATCCCTGGCCCCGACGGGTTCCCATTAACGTATTATAGGAAATTCCAGAATATCCTTGCCCCAAAATTAAGCGAATACTACAACAAACTGGCAGAGGGGGAAAAAATAAGAGAAGAAGCTCTAATGGCTCATATAACTTTGATCTATAAAGAAGGAAAAGACAAGGATCTCCCAGAAAGTTATCGGCCCATATCTCTGGTGAACATATGTGATATGAAGATCTACGCAAAAATTATAGCTGAGAGATTAAAACCTATATTACCGAGATGGGTACAGGAGGACCAGACGGGATTTGTGGAAGGAAGGGAAGGGAAAGACAACTCCCTCAAGACTCTGTTAATAATACAGGAAGCAGAGAGAAGTGGAACCCCGGTCGCCCTGATGTCAATTGATGCTGAAAAAGCTTTTGACCGGGTTGACTGGGGTTTCATGAAAGAGACATTGACAAGGTTGGGGATTGGAGACAGGATGTTAAGGTGGATCATGGCCCTGTACCAGCATCCTAAGGCAAAAATAAGAGTAAACGGAACACTCTCAACAACCCTAAAATTGTACAATGGAACGAGGCAGGGATGCCCTCTCTCGCCGATCCTGTTTGTCCTTACATTGGAACCCCTCTTAGCAGCATTACGTAAAAACGACAAAATAAGGGGGATCAGAGTCGGAGGGAGAGAGCATAAGGTGGCGGCATATGCGGACGATGTCCTACTGTACGTTGCCAACCCCGAGACAACAATTCCAAATATAGTAAAAGAACTTGACCAATACGGGAGGGTATCAAACTTTAAGATAAATACTTCTAAGACAGAGATCTTGAATGTGTCTATCCGTGGGGAAGACTTGCGATTTTTACAACAAAAATTTCCTTTTAGATGGCGAGATGATGAAATTGATTACCTAGGGATTAAATTAAACAAGACTATAAAAGGGATATATGGAATTAACTATATCTCCATGTTAAATAAAGTAAAGGATCAGCTGAGACAGATGAAACGAAGGCCACTCTCCTGGATAGGGAGAGTAAATGCTTTAAAAATGTTCATTGTACCAAGACTGATTTATCTGTTCCAGATGATCCCGGTCCCAGTCCCAAAATCATTCTTTAGAAAATTAAGAACAATTACGATAAAATATATATTGGGAAACAAACATCCGAGAGTAGCATATGCACAGATGGTAAAGGACAGAAGCAAAGGAGGAATAGGGGCGCCAGATTTTGAAAAATATTACCAGGCCATAATAATAGCTAGAGCAGTAAACTGGACACATAGCAAGGGGAAGAAGGCATGGGTGGATATAGAAATGGCACTAAGTAATAAGTAAGACGGAGTTAAGTAAAATGATATGGATACCAAAGGAATTCAGAAATTTAACAAAAAGCACTAGCACAATAACAAAAAATACACTCACCGTTAATATCATTATTAGATTTAAACCATAAGCTAAAATCCAGGGTACTCACATTTGAACATCAATAAAAACGCATTGAACAGCCGGCAGATACAAGCAAACAAAACCCGTCCTCCTCAGATAGACTGTATGGCGTGGTGACGTCAGCACGTAAGCTCCGCCCTACATGTTTCGTGATAGGTCACGTCTTCCTGGGGCACGTGCCCCAGATACAGTCTATCTGAGGAGGACGGGTTTTGTTTGCTTGTATCTGCCGGCTGTTCAATGCGTTTTTATTGATGTTCAAATGTGAGTACCCTGGATTTTAGCTTATGGTTTAAATAAACCACCATACAGTTTTACACTATGTGGCCCTTATTTTCTTTAATATGTGGTGAGTGATACTGCTGGCCTGGCTTTCTACATCATCCCAGCTGATCCGATGAACCCATAGGAGCAGAGGAAGATATATGTCTCTAGACCCTGCAGAGGGCTATATCTGCAAGCGCTGCTGACCCTTACTAGAGATAGTGGGTCTGGTTTTCTGGTAAGGGTGTTTACCCCTTAAATTTTTCACTGAGGTGCCTGTGTGATCGGTGGTGGTGGATAAGTGGATTCAAGCCTCTTTTTTCCTTTGAATATACACCGGATGTATGACTACTGTCCCTTATAAAGTTCACGGAATTTTGGACTGTCACAATTAATGTGTTCTCAATTGAATGTTTTACGGACATTTTTTTGATATTATTATATACACAAAAAATTTTTTTTCATATATGTTTTGCACAGCTATATGGTATATGGGTTATGATGATTTCATAAGTCTTCACCCCTATTATTATGTCACTTTATGGTTTAATCTATTTTGGTGATTCATATTTGTATTTGTATTGATGGTTAAGCTAGCGCAACAATCATATTGAATATCTGCTTATTTTATGGTGAAGTATCGCACCCTACATTGTTGCTGCTTTGTTACATATTGCTACTTCTAGCGCGGTATATTCC